>JASANG010002922.1:0-437438 GCA_030248215.1 Enoplolaimus lenunculus | reverse complement strand
CCAATTTCTACGCCTTGTAGCAACGCCTAAGCCTAACTTAAGTTCTAAGAGAGACTAGGTGGAGCCAGGGACTCCCTTAAGGTGTGGTTTTGATATAGGGTTTTATTTTAGTTTTAGTTTTTAGTTTGAAATAGGTTTAAGTGTGGCACAGCCACCTACAATGCGCATACTAACAAGGGTATGCAACTGGGCATATTCTGTGTAGAAAAGAATGCACTTGGCACGCGTTGAATTTTTGCCCTAACCCCCCCTGTATTTAGGGGGGTACAACCGATGTGAACCATGACAACCCCCCCTTTAAACAAGGGGGGTCGGCTGGCCAAAAACGCTACGCCAGGAGTGCGTTTTGTTGTACGTTGCGGAACAAAAAAGAGTTGCACACTCTTGCATCATGCACTCTTGGTATAAGTAAATTTGGTTAATAATAAAACTGAAAACTGGTTGCCCTTGGTATATCCTGTTGGATTACAACTCAGAACGTAAAGCCCCATTCACACGTGCAAGTTTTTGTAGCGAGAACTCGCAGCTGAAACTTGCACGAAATACTTGCAGCTGTGAGTACTTTCAAAGGAACATTCCGATTGACCAGTCAAATTGCAGGTGCAAGAAATTCAAACTACTTGGAACTGCGTTCACAGGTGCGAGTTAAATTAGACGACCTGAATTTCAACGAATAATTTGCAGCTACAAGAAATTCAAGGCTGCTTTCTGACCAAACTTTGCAATTGCAGGTTGCAACTGCAAGTTTTTGCTGCAAAAAAGTTGCTCGTATGAATAAGGCTTAATAGTTGGGTACGATTTTGTTACGAATACATGGATGGTGGGACTCATTTACGATAACTTTTGAGTAAAACTTTTTTGTTTTAAATGAATAAAATGTGTTGTTTTGTAAACATTTTAGAATTGTCAAATATTCGTTTTTGACTCGACAGCATCAATTTTAGTGTCAAACTGTGTCGACTGTAAATTCTTACTCGGTCCATGCAAAGACAGGTGATTGTTTATTGTTAAATTTGAGTTAAATTATTTGCCATATTTCGTCATAAAAGTTGCCGTACACAATGTCACAATTTCCCGTTACTACAGGCCCCTATTGAAGACATGGCCAATATTGCTTTTAGGGGCGTAACAGTATATTAAGCGTATTCCTAAGCATAAGCCTAAGCCGAAGCGTTGCAAAAATGTGTTCCTTAAAGCCCAAGCCTATGCCTAAGCAAAAAAATGTAATCTAGAATCTAAACCTACTCCTTTTTAGACCCACCACAAACCTGGATGCACCTAAAAGTAACATGGGCCGAAGATATTACGAGTGTTTTGAATAAAACAAATGCGAAATATAATGCAAGTATAGTTCCTTTGAGTTTTAGGATCCAAAAGGTTATTCTATAAAGCCAGTTAAAAGTGCTTCTATTTTTTGTGTTTCCAAAAATATAAAAATACCATTTATTCTTCTTGTAGGCCACTGGGTACGTAAATTTTTCATACATCTCATACTTCCTCTTTTTTTTTTCACCCGTGATATAACTGAATATTTTATAAACACTTTACTTTGTTACGTTTAATTTCAGTGTTCTTGCAACCAACTGCACAAGTTGCCAATTTGCTGCAATGTGCAATCAATTTTGGTCCGAAAGTTGCGCAACGCTAACAATATTTCTACACTCAACACTGGAGCCGGTCATTGTTCATTCGACTCAGATTAATTTCGCTTGCCTTCAACTCAATTATCCTCAGCTTAAACGTGAGTTCAGCTGAATTTTGTTTTGTTCTGTATTAATAGTAACGGTGGTTTCAGATACTTTAGCTTGGATTGGGCTTCAAATAGTGTCCCCGAGAAATAGTGTCCACCCGGATCGCAGCTGGTTTTTTTCCTCAAAAAGAAGAGTATAAGCCATATCCGCCTGGTGGAATTCAATACACATACTTCGAAGTGTACGGCCAATGTAAAGAACAGGGGCGGAACCGTATTATAAGCGCATTCCGAAGCCTAAGCCTAAGTCTAAGCCTAAGCCTAAGCGTAAAAATGACCTTAATCCTAAGCCTAAGCCTAAAGCCTAAGCCTTAAACCAGGCATTAAAATTGGTCTAAACCTTAAGCTTACTCTATTGCAGTCCCACAGAAAAACGTTCCGCCGCTGATCTTTACATCGGCCAGTGTAAGCAAACATATATGCAGTTTAACAATTTTTCGGCAACGATTGTCTACGTTGTTCCGCCTTTTATTTTGAAAACAGCAGTTTCATAGTATTAATGTAATTTTTAACTTTAAACATAGATCATTGATTAACGTCGAGGTGCATGCACGTTTTTGTAATGTTTATCAGAAACGGTCAGGTAAAATGAAATTTCTCGAAAATAACAATTTGTTTCTACAATCTCGCCAGATCAACTGATGTTTTTCGTCTCTTTTAATATTAACCAGTCAACGTGGTTGTAAATTTGCAACCTTAAAAAATAAACGCTGCCTAAAATACGTATATGAGTCGTTCCAGCTTTAATAATATAGATGAAGCGATTCTGGCATAAAAGTGGTTTATTCCAAACTACAAATAGTCCACTTTTGCTACTCGGCTACATGCCCTGCAAATCAGGTGCCGTGACAAATTTTGAAGCTCTCTATTGGCTGGTTTAGAAGTTTACAGGACCTATTGGCAACTGGTTGACAGATGCTACATACATTTGAGAATATGGGCCAAGAAATATTTTCAATATTTAGAACAATTTGCTGATTGCCGTCTGAGCATATTCAATAATCGATGGTGGAGTTGTTATGATCAGAGTCCGCAATCGCCGGTTTCGAGCAAAAACTCGACCGTAAGCGTGACCGGAACCTGTTCTAGCACATCTCGCCGACCTTCCAAAGAGCATTATAATATAATGCCACCGGTTAGTTTTCATAATGTTGGGGGTAGTTTTGGAAGGGCGTGGAGCACGAGACCCTGCATTGTAGCCAGGCGGGCTGAACCCTTTGAGGCAGTGATATTGATTGTTAGAAATTATCATTTTGCTCAACGAAAACACGAAAATCAGCAATTTTATCAATTTACAATAACCGAATACACTCAGCAAAGAAATATCAGGATCGTTCAAAATTGAAGATTCATCAAGTTAACGCTTTCTTACATGAATATTTTTTTATTTGATCTGAGACTTATAATTGAGCAAGGATTCGAACCTGGGACTCGTAGGTGGTAGCAGTTTAACACAATCCAGCAATGGAAGCTTAACCCTTGAACTCGAATGCGCTCTTACCACTTGTAAAAATTTTGTGCTGCATATACGTAGTAGTAATTGTGTTACCCACTGCGAATTGTCTACAGTTTTGCGCACACAGTTTGCACTAAATTGCTCATAGGCTACTTAATGTGACAAGAGTTGAATAGAAGTAAGAGGGTTTTTAGATCCGCTAATTCTTGCGCCAGTTCAAACCATTTTTAGGACTTCAAAGCTAAGTTTTCTTTAGTACCCGAAATTGACGTTTCAGACTTCATCAGTCACCGACTATATCTCGCTCGCCGAATTGGACACCGTTCCCAACTGCCCTGTGGTATCGATTTCGTCCCAGAAAAGTTTAATTCCACTCACGTGTCCAACGCTTTACCGCAATGCGCCACTTGAGTCAATCGGTTTTTTGCTCATTTTCACCCCAGCGAGCAATGGGTTTTCAAACTCGAGCCCTAGAAACGTCCGCGAACCAATCATCGCACTGATACGTGCACTTCAAATGAAAGTAAGACGGTTTACTCGAACTCGAACTATCTCTGGTCTCGGCAGATGGGCCAATGTAAAGAACAGGGGCGGAACAGTATTAGAAGCATATTACAAAAGTCTAAGCCTAAGTCTAAGCCTAAGCCTAAGCGTAAAAATGAGCATATTCCTAAGCCTTTATTTCGAAGAAATTAACGTTGCTTAATAATCGTCATCCCCTGTCTACAGAATTTTATGCTTAAAGACACCTTTAACCTGGGGATGGAGTAAGACTTCGAACGGCGCATTGGTTGTCTACTTTTCAGTGACAGGCATACTTTTATCAAAAATTTAATTTTTTTAGTTGACATCAACAGTGGATAATGACAAGTGTATGCAACTCATGGGGTCCCGCACGGTACAAAATGTACCACCGGGTGTTGGGTAGGGCGAAAACGCAACGCGTGCCGGGTATATTCTTTCTACACAGAATGTCCCCAGTTGCACACTCTTGCTAAATAGCGATTATCCACTCTTGTTTGTATCGGTTGGTTTTTGCAGGATATAAGACTTGTCCGAACGGCAGAAGTTACAATGTCTGCATCAGACGCTGAACGAGTCACATATTCCAAAGTGTACAACAATGCCGTTAAACGAGGTAAGCTAACTGGTCCGTTGCCAAGGGGGCCAGTGGAGGGCTCAGCCCACGCTCGATAAATTTGGACCCATCCCAGGAAAATTTTCAAGCTTGCTTGTAAGTCATTGGAACCCATGCATGCCCCTTCTGAAAATTTGTAGCCCCCTAGCAATATGATCTGGCTGCCAGCGTGTGACCGGATATGCAAAGGCCGGATATTGTAATATCCGACCGGAGACGAAGCCGGAGGTACGGGCCTGGGTAAGCAGCGTCTTTATTTATGTTTAACTCATGTTACTACATTTATTGGCACCGCATATCGCCGCGAAACTGCCATACAGCAGATTTCGCCTAGAGGCGGAACTGGGGCATGGCGCCTAAGGTCTAAGACAGTGACAAATCAATTTTTAAAAAAATTCAAATTTGGACGTGCAATTATTATGCGATATCTTTTTGATAGAGCTATTCTTAAAGTCGCTATTTAGAAAAAACTATTTCTTTTGTTGTCAGAATTTTTAGATTGTATTGTTCACTCTAGAACTCTACACACGCAGCTATCGCTAACCTAAGCGTAAGAGTGATTTTACACCAATGCGTTAGCCTATCTATGCCTAAGCAAAACAAATTAGTCCAAAGTATAAGCTTACTCTATTGCAGTCCCACAGAAAGACGTTCCGATCCTGATCATTACGCGGGCCAAGCTATCAACAAATGGAAACTTTGTTTTAAATATATATATATATATGTATGTATATATATTTATTTATTTATATATATATTTATATATATAATTTTAGGTCCAGTTGTGAGTCTAGAATTTTACGGTGATCAATGCCGCCAGCATATCTTGTCGGAAGTGTGCAATCTACGTCCGCCGCTTCCGGTCTTGGTTCCGGAAGTTGGACCTCAAACCGTTGCGTTAATGCATTCGTTTTATTCGTTCGCTGACATGGACGACGATGTATTTCAAAAATAAAGGCTCCAAATGGAGAGGGCTAACTTAAAAGGGGAATGGTCTTGGAAAAATGGACCTGGGCGTACCGTCCAAGAACGCGAACTGAGGAAACCGTTAGGAGGGTAAGGACGCGGTTACAAATGGACTGTAGGTTGCCAAATTTTGGGTCAAAAGAATCTTCGGGTAAATACTGCTCACGAAGCACTTGAGAAGTTGATATTTTAGTTGTAGAAATCACTTTGCTGTGTTTTAATTAGCGGCTTATCTATAAGGCCAATCTTAGACTGCACGGCCCATGTAAAGATCAGGGGTGAAACGTTTTTCTGTGGGACTAGAATAGAGTAAGTCTAAGGTTTAGACTAATTATTTTGTTGGCTTAAGGCTTAGACTTAGGAATATGCTTATAATACTGTTCCGCCCCTGTTTTATGCATTGTCGAACTGCACGAACATTCAGATTTTAATAAAAGGCTTAGGAACCTTCATTTAAATCTCGACTTACTTTCAAACGCCTTTTGTCAAGGTCAATAAAAGCTCTTGCTCATTTTTAGAAATTTTACCAAAAAGTCATATAAAAGTTATTAGCTAAGTATTTATCGGTACGTTAAAAATAAATAACGATTTGTGTTCTAGTTTATTTCGTATCTGACCATACTTATAGGTTGTGCACAGCGAGGGCCAATGTATAGAAGAGGACCGGAGCAGTAATATAAGCATACTCCTAAAGCCAAAGTCTAGACCTAAGCTTAAGCCTAAGCGTAAGAATGAATTTAAGCCTACGTCTAAGCTTAAAGCCTAAGCAAAATATAGTAAAGCTTAAGCTTACACGATTGCAGTCCCGCAGAAATGGGTTTCGCCCCTCATCTGTGTACGGGCCATGAGTTTGATTTGTGTTGCAAATACATTATAACACGAGTACGTCGAGTCATTGTGCATCACGAACCATATTTGTCTGTATTCATTTTTTTATTGTATCGGTTTTTGTTTAACCCATTCATGTCCAAAAAGGTTGATCTATAAAGCGCTCCGAGCTGTGACGGCTATAAAAGTATCTGACGGTGTAATGCGATATATAACAGTGGAAAAATCTCGCAAACCAAACCAGAAAGAAGCCAAATACAAAAGTATTACTAAATTTTAACACAAAATTTTGGTTTTCATCTCTGTTGGGGGTATGGCCAGGGCGACCCCTTTAGATCCGCCAGCGAGTATAGCGTATTGAACGTATGGCCAATGTTAGTTTAAGGGAACAGTAGTTTAAGCGTATTTCTAAGTATGAGCCTAAGCCTAAGTGTTGCAAAAATGAGTTCCTAAGCCTAAGCAAAAAAATGTAATCTAGAATGTAAACCTACTCTTTTATAGACCCACCAGAAACATTTACGCCCCTTAAAGTAACATGGGCCGAACGTAATATACCCATACTTGAAGGTTTATTGCGAAACTTACAATTCCGTGGTTTGCAACAAGGGTTAATATAATATTAAGCTTTATTTTGCATTCACGATTTGAAGGAACAGTTTGGTTGAAAACTGCGTAAATTTTGAGACATGACAGGGTTAAAAATGATGATAGCATACCGTAGATTGTTATATTTATTTGCTGTCAATTTGTCTGTACAGGTATTTTAATATATTTTACGGGTACAATTTTCTAAGTATCGAGTCAATTATATCCAAAAAGGTTGATGTAACTGCGCAAAACGATACTAAAACAATGGGCCCTTGTATAGATCAGGTGCGGACCGTTTTTATGTAGGACTGCAATTGAGTAAGCTTAACCTTTAGACTTATTTTTTGCTTAAGCTTAGGCTTAGATATACGGTCGTGTTCTTTACATTGGCCAAACAATTCAGCTCAAGGGATTTGTATGCACATTTGACCACAGTCAATACTGCAAAACTAATAGACAAGTTATCGCTTAATTGAAAATGAAACTTATATCAGCTCTCTGCAAACTTCCAAATTGCAACTGAAAATGTTATATTTTTAACCTTTCCTTAGAGGTGAACAAGTATATGGTCAATGTTACTTTTAAGGATGAAATAGTAGATTAAAGGTATTCCTAAGCATAAAGATTAAGCTTAAGTGTTGCAAACACGAGTTCCTAAGCCTAAGCCGAAGCCTAAGCAAAAAAGTAATCTAGAATCTAAACCTACTCTTTTATAGACCCACCAGAATCCTGGACTCCTCTTAAAGTAACATGGACCAAGTAGATTATGCAGCGACCATTTAGACAAGTGTTCACAATTAGTTACTTTTGTAATTGACAAATTGACTTATGTAAAGGTAATATCTTCAATTAAACATTTGAAGTTCTGGACAGAAAATGCATCAAAGGCCAAATATCGACTTATTTGTTTTTATGCTCAATAACGTATATATTTATAAATGTTGCATAATTTATGAAAATGATAAATAAATGCATTCGAAGTTTTTTTGCGAACCAACGGCCTGCAACTTAGCCATATTTTCACGTGCAATGTTTTTGCAGCGAGAACTCGTGACAATGTATATGCATCATCCACATTCAATCTTGTGCACTAGGTAAAAAATGAAAAATCGATTCTACCACACCATCAAAATTTTAGCAGAAAATTTTATCCGTGTTAGAATGCAACTTTTGCACAGCACAGATATTTCACCTTTAAGATAAATTGTTAATTTACAATTTATAACGCGTTCATTAAATGTGCGTTTGCTTATCGCTACCATGTACGGATAGACGTGTGAAAAAGACTAAAATTCGCCAAAGCATTCACCTTCAAATATTTCGCCATTTAAATACAACAGAATCCTAAATATTCTGAAAAATGCAGGCCCTCGTAACGGCTAGTGGCGGAACGTTTATTTTTTGCTCAGGCTTAAACTTAAAAGGCTTTAAGATTTAGGCTAAGGTATAAGCTCATTTTTACATTTAGGTTTAGGCTTGGCTTATGAAACTAATTATTTTACTGTTACAGCCGTGTTCTATACATTGTCCAAAATGCATATAACAGAAAATAACCCTTCAGCATTTTCAATATTTGGTCAAATCCATAAATATTTCTTCAAATTGGTAAATTTTAATATTAAATTAAGAGTTTTCAAATAATTTACACACTTTACAGGGAACAACCAGAGGTCTACCTCCGGCTCCGGCTCTGGCAGAAAATCGGCCTCCGGTAGAATATTTGCCGGAAGTTTCGGCAATTTCTGTAGTAAAATTTTGCATAATTTTGCAAAATTTGTGTGTTTATCGCGTTTCGTTTTACTTCTGTCACAATTTTCAGGAAAGAATTTCCGAAATTTCGCAGAAAATTTAGCGTAAAATTAAGCAACTTAACAACATATTGCAGATCTAAAAGTAACTAATTAACCATCATTTTTACTACCTAATTTCGCTTGACCTCCGGCTCCGGCAAGTATCGTTGCCTCCGGCTCCAGCGCCAGTATATTTCACCTCTGGTTGCACCCTGACACTCTACCATTGTTAACCTGAGAATGACAAATGTATTTTGGCTAAAAATAACTTAGTGTCAAATAAACCTATCTTTCTTACATCCATACGCAAAGCTGGCATTTTTACTTCCAATCAAATTTTTGCGTATCCACCATTTCTTTCACTATCGTCTTCAAATCTTCCTAGTCGAAAAATTGGTGTTTTCCTTGCTTTGATCTGGTTCTAATAAACGCAGAACCGTTTTGCCAGATATCCACCAGGGTATATTCTAAATAGAGCCCTTCAGCCGTCCAATCATTTCTGAACCATCACGTTAGAGGGCGAATCAATCAAATAAATTTCGTAAAAAATACCACCGCAAAGGCCTGTTGACATATTTCGAATCAAATTTCTCCACAAGGTTCATTGCATTCGCTAGCTTCACCAAAGCTTCCCGAACTAAACACTCGCTCTCTGCCGCTGTCTTCCTGTTCCCGCTGGGACGGTTCATCAGGGCTCGATCCGGAAGTTTCCGCTATACTTGCAACACTTCCTACTGGACTTATATCAATCGATCCACTGCTTGCTGTTCCGGTTCCACTGAAACAACCTGGTTTACGGCGCGAAACCGCCTTTCTCATAGCTGCAATTGTCATTCTTGACAGCCGTTCATCTCGAGGAGCCTGAAGGTCTTTTTGCCGCTGAATGGCTCCAGCTGTGGGTGACGGAAATTGCATAGAAATTGTTCGCATTTTAGGACGATTAGACACGCCTGCATCTACGCAGTCTACGGTAGCTTGTGATGGTGTCTCGACCAGGGTGGCGATTCCAGATTGAGTAGCGAAATCAACAAAGTAACCTGATGCGACAAGATCAACCGGGGACACACACCGGTCTTCGGTATCTGGTTTTGGTTGAGCTGGGGCTAAACCTACTGAAACTATATCAGTAACGCATTGAATGAGTTGATCAAACGCTTCGTAGAGTTCGTTATAGGTTTCAGCACTTCTTAGAGCACTCAGCCATTGTGTTGCTTCGCTACAGATCGCAATTTGACCTACACCGTCTGCTTGGGTCGATTTACTAACCAACCGGATACAAGGTCTGTCGGTATCGGTCGAACTCTCAACTGTAACCACAGCGGCAACAACTGGTACGTCGTCTGTTTGGATTTCAATTTCGTTGAGTTCAATTTGAGCAGATTGAGTTGATTTGACGGCGATTTCTGGGCAAACTTCTACGCCAAGCTCGACAAACTCGCGAGCAGCTTGTTGCGCTTGTTGCAGTTCTTGTTCTTCTTGTGCGATTTCTCGAGTTACTTCTTCTGCAGTTGATTCGGCAACTTTTTCCATCTGTTTGAACGTTGATTTCGGAAGGGCGTTACGCGCAAGGACCCCGCCTTCTTTGGCGAGTAACTCTTTCAGCACTTCTTCCGGGTCTACATCAGCATCGTCCAGTCCTTGCGCTCGTAGTTCAGCTTTTCGTCGTCGAATTTCGCTCGCGAGTTTTTTCTGTACTCGATTGGTCATATTTTCAATGTTATACATCACTATATTAATGACAGTCGAAATAATTGCCAGCCCACATATCAGCAGGCAGTATGTTGGCACAGTGTTTGAAAAATCTCTCGCTTCATACTCTTGCATCACAAAAAACAACAACGTATAGTAGAACGAAAATCCAACGCTATGTTCGTCAGCGCCGTACATGTGACCAGTGACTAAGATAAGAATAACGACAACTAAAATACAGCATACCCAGATAGGCAAATCAGGCATATCATCACTGTCTGTTTCTTCCTCGATATATTCTTCGTAGTACTCGTCATCGTCTTCTGTGTCTTCAAGTTGATTGCCGTCTTTTTTACTAGCTATGTCATTTTCTCGTTCAATTTCACCACTGCCAGCCAACGTCAACCCGGTTTCGATGTCTTTAGCATCGCCCCCAAACGCAGAATCCGCTGATCGAACACCCACTGGCTGGTCTTGATCTGATATACTGGGGGTCGTTTGGCGGCCGGCCACTTTCCAATCATCAGCTGACTGGCATATTTTTAAATTCGGTTGATTATTGCCCAATTCTACGTTTGAGCCACCGCCAACCCTAAGCTCGATGTCTTGCGGCTCCGGATACGAATTAATTCCCGGCAAACTATGATAAGGCGGAGGCGGAAACGATGGTACAACGTCAGGCGGATTCAACGGTGACATTGTGCAACTGAGAATTGTTTCGCAAGTTTCCTGAGGACTCGAATTATAAGCAGCGCTAAGCGAATGTTCACGGAGTTCGTTCGATCGGTTATCTTCCGCGCCGTGACTGCCTGGACTAAGGCTGGAATCAATCTCTGGGCCGGGGTTTACGGTTCCAGGACCGTCTGAGACCAGCCGGCCGTTTTGTTTAGACGCCTCCGCGTCTGTCTTACGATGAGCGCTCTCAAGCCCGGTCTGTCGGATAACTATATCCGGTACGGGCCCACCGTCGGGTCCTCCTATCTTAACCGGATCATAAATTACCGACAGACCCGATTCAGCTTCGCTTGGAGCTTCGCTATCAATATACGGAATTTCTGAGCCAAAACTGAAGGCCTTTCGCCGCCGTAAGGCCGATTTAGCACGGCGTCGTGCAAGGGCGACGGCCCGCTTTTTCATATAAGCTCGCCGTTTTTGCCATTTGATAAACAAGTCCCAACGATGCAAGCATGCGGCGTAGAACCAAACCAGAGCGTTACATATTCGACCCCCAAGATCAGACAGAACGTAGACGAGAAACGGGATACCTGTGACACAGTAGATTAGCGTAGCAATCCGTGATAGCGTCGTGCAAACGTGAAGCTGACCAAAACCTGCCAAACAGTAGTAGTTATTAATTATATTAATGACAACGGAACGTCTACGGTATGTAGTGTTGAGCATCCGAAAATCTATCTAAGGAGCTTGTTGCTATTGCGATATTGGACGACCATGCAAAGATCTCAGGGGCGAAAAGTTTTTCTGCGCGACTAGAATAGTGTATACTTAACCTTTAGGTTAATTTTTCCGTTTTGGCGCAGGCTTAGGATTAGGTATATGCTTATTCATGCGCTTAGGCTTACGCCTACACTTAGAAGCCGGTGGCGTCGACCTGCTTTGAATGAATCAACCAGTGCGGCGTACATATCTCGAAAGAACGCAAAACCTTGCTACAGCTGATTAATTCCACATTATGATGTAAAGCACGATGTTTTCATTTATATTTACGCTGAAAATTATTCTAGAATTGAACCGTTTAAGATAGAATTTCGGAAAAAAATTTGAATTTTTCAAAAACAGAATTTGAAGGATACAGTCGTCGAACACATGCTACTTCTGGCAGATCTGCTTGCGTCATAAATCGTAGCGGCCCATGTGTTACTTGAAGGGGCGTCCAGGTTTCTGGTGGGTCTACAAAAGAGAAGATTTAGATTCTAAATTACGTTTTTTGCTCGGGCTTAGGCTTAGGCTTAGGAATAAAACGCAGCGGTCCATGTTACTTTAAGGGGCGTCCAGGTTTCTGGCGGGTCTATGAAGGAATATAGGTTTAGATTCTAATACATTTTTGCTTAGGCTTAGGCTGAGGCTTAGGCTAAGGCTTAGGCTTAGGCTTAGCAATTCATTTTTGCAACGCTTAGACTTAGGCTTAGGCTTAGGAATACGCTTAATATTCTGTTACACATCTAAAAGTAACATTGGCCAACGTAGCAATAGTGTATTGGACGCAGCGTAGCACTCCAAGTGTAAAATCCGTAAGCTAGGCTGTTTGTCAGTTTTGGCTAAATCCATATAGAATACTTATGAATTGCAATTTACGAGGCGCAAAATAAATTTGTTCTGAAATCGAATTTCAACTATTTCCGCATGCTAATGCTCGCAAATTTATTGGTGATAAGGTAGCAAAGCAGTGACTGATGTGGCACTACAATTCGTCGACTGACAACTTGTCGCTCATAACAGTGTCTCAGAATTTATAAATAAGTCTAAGCATAATCCTAAACGTAATCCAAAGCCTAATTGTAATTCTAAACATTATATAATGAACGACAAATTGTCGAGTCGATGAAATTTTAAATTCCAAGTTGTCGGTCGACGAGTTGTCGGGTCGACGAATTGTCGTGATACCATGATGCGGAGCAAAAAATGTACCATAATAAATCCTATTTAAGCACTGTTTTAGCTGTTTCCGCCAAAATCCACTAGAGTATGTTTAAATTACATTTTACGGGCTAAAAACTTTGAGGAAAATTGTTTCAAAAATGAAATTTAAAATTCAATTTGTACTGCGCCGTTCACAATATAAAATTTTTGACGGCCACAAAATGTGTCGTAGCCATAGTAAACGACCGAAACGCTTTGAGGTATGAACAACGGAAATTTTACGTTGAGGTAGGATCGATGCAGTGGCAGAGGGTGTAAAAAAGTGCTGCCTTTACCTCAACGTGTCTCAAAAACCAGTTAGTGACACGTGTTGAGGTATGATCAATGAAACATTTTTGTTTAGGGTACGGTTAACAATTGGCTGTTATATAACACTGGGCTACGACACATTTTGTGGCTTTAGCCAAATTTTCACATTGTGAACGACACATAAAGTAAACTATAGAAAAATTATAAAGTTGACCTAACAAAGAAAAGGTTTTTCGCAATTAACGAATCATTCGCGACAGGAACAAACGTACCGATGGTTGACGCGGCGCTCAAAGCGTAGAACAGAGAGCCCCAAAAGTCGTAGTTTCCTAGACACGATAGCGGGTTGCTTTTTAGCCGCGGTTCTAATGAGTACGGCACATTGGCTGTTTGTTCGATTATGTAAAATAAGCACCCGCCGAACGATATAAAGCTTGTAAATCCCAAATATAACGCAAAACAGCGTAGTTTGGGTGAATTTTGAAACGTTTCTTTGAAACTTTGTAAGCAATGTTCTTTCCAGTCTGAAAATATTTTATGAAAATCAAATTTTGCAAAATTTTTTACAACCCCCACTACTCAGCTTTACAAATGTTTGCTACGAACTGGGCCGTTACAGTAGTATAAGCATGTTCCTAAGTCTAATCCCAAGACTAAACGTAAGAATGAGCTTATATCTAAGTCTATGCGAAAGCGTAAGGAAAAAATTATCAAAATCTTAAGCTTTACTCCATTGCAGCCTCGTAGCAAAATGTTCCGCCGCTGATCTTTACATGGGCCTTAATGTTCTTGGTCGTTAACCATTCCTGCGGTTACAAAGCAGGTCTCAAACCATGAGTTGCAACATATAGCAGGGTACAACCGCATATGCGCTCCCGCTTCCGGCTAAGATCAATTTCCGTTTCCGTTATTTTCACGATCCGCTTCCACCCTTAAATATATAGTCATAATTTGTGCGTTGAGAGTCGTTGAATGCAAAATTTAACAGTATTAACAAAATAATTGCAAATAGTTCTTATTGCACTTTGTGCAATTTTTTGTAATTTGTAACTGGTCAATTCAACTCGTTTGACATTCTGTTATCTTCTCAAAACCATCGCAGAAAACTAAACCTAAAGCTATTCTAGCACGCTTATCTCGAATTGATCATAATTTAAATTTGGCTATCTATTGAACTGTAAGTGTGATGCTATACTTTTTTCACTATTTTAACAAACCGCGTTCGGCGTCGTCGGGCGTCATTCGGTGCGGTGAGCTGTCCGGTGCCGTCGAGCGACGACCGAACCGTACACCAACGCGCGCGTTCAAACTTACTTTTAACTTCTTCTTGAGTTGACACCGAAGAATGTCGAACAACTGCCTCAGCTTTCAAACGGGACAACATTGTAAATTATAAAGGCGTTAGGCACAATATCGAATAGAATATGAAAACCTAAAAAATAAACGCTTGTTTGTGGTTTCAAATCTGGCATAATCCTAACTGCAGTACCGGTGTATTTTCAAATGTGTATAGCACCCGATTGCCAGCTGATGATCGGTTTGAAAGTTTAAAACCAGTCGATAGCTGGACTGAAAATATTGTTCGTTTGTTTGTGCGTTTGTCGTACCCACAAAAAACAGGGCCAATGTTACTTTAAGTCGCGTAACAGTAGTTTAAGCGTATTCCTAAACCTAAGCCTAAAGCCTAGCGTTGCAAAAATGTGTACCTAAGCCTCAGCATAAGCCTAAGCATAAGCCTAAGCCTAAGCCTAAGTCTAAGCAAAAAAATGTAATCTAGAATCTAAACCTACTCTTTTATAGACCCGCCAGAAACCTGGACGCCCCTTAACATGGGCCAAACACAGTTTGAAGTCTGAAGCTTTGAAGTTTGCTTGTTTGATGTGTAGCTGGAAATATGGCTACAATTATCTGATTGAGTATGCAGGTAAGGGAAGTAGCCTAACGGAACCAATAAAAAGTAATCGCCTCGCGATGGCTTTGAAAAAATATACCTCAGTTATAATAGTGAACGTATTTTTAGCTTAAAAAATTTTGAACTCAAGCTGTATCTGTCGGCTTTATGTTTCAAGTGACCTTAGAAAATTCCAGTCGGATCATAATCTGCGACTCGTTAATTAATCGTATGCTTTGCTGAATTACAAACGCTGACCCAACAATGCAAGCAACATTGGCAGCTAACGAACAGACGCTCGAATATGCACTGCAAAAAATGGCGAGTCAAATTGACTCTTGACTCAAGCGGAGTCAATTTTGTCTCAGTTTGTGTTGTCCTGGAGAGCCTATTTTGGAGAGAGTCAATTTGACTCAACATTTTTTCGCAGTGTGGTAATTAATTAATATATCCTGTGGTAAAATAATATTTAAACAAACGTTCTAAAAAACAAAGATCAGTTTAACAGAACATCTCGGGATACGTGAGCGTTGAATACCAAAATATCGTTTGGCTTTTCATTCGCCTCGCATGCCAAACTCCGTCTCAACGTACTGGCGGACCGTATAACGAGTGTTTATGTCAAACGTTATCGTGCTGCCTAATATAAATGCAAGGATATCCACCTTTACCTAGCCCTCAGGCTAACCCATCGCAAAAGTTATTCTCCTAAGCCTAAAACCCTACGCCTGAAACTCTGAGCCTAAAACCTAAGCCTAAGCCAAAGCCATAAGTTGAAATGTAAACGAAAGTGTACAACAGCCGACAAGACAGTTTCTTAACATTGTTTCCAACCCAAAGTAGCCTAACATCTAATCAATATTTAGTTGGTTCTCATATTAACTGACTCTAGTTGTCACAGTTTAATGGACCCGATTAAAACGGGCAAAGGTGAAATTAAATTAATTGGTACCTTTCTACAGACCGGAGGGTCCGTAGCTATGACTGTGTAGTATCAAGGACCTTGAAAGAAAGTACTAAACCGGCTTTCTGATGTATTAATACTACCTATTTTGAGCCAAATAGTAACACGGTTGCATGGCATGTAAGAGCAGAAAAATGTAACTCTAAGACCTAAATGGGTCCGGATTCGGAAATAGGAATTGCATAAAACTTGTGACCTTAATATTTTTTGCAAAGCCTATACTGTTTAGAAAGAAACCTAAGGATTTGGAGACGCCTAACGCTAAGCCTAAGCTTAGCCTAAGCCTAAGCATAAGCCTAAGCCTAAGCCTAAGATTAAGCCTAAGCCTAAGCCCGTAGTATCAGCTTTTATGCGTAAGTTTAGGAATAGGCTTGTGTTTAGGCTTAAGCGAAAATTTAGCTTACCAACAGTCACGTTTAGGCGTTTTTGTATATCTATAATGCTCTTTTAGTTTCTAATCTCTAAAACTAAGAAATTGTGTTTTTCGCTGTTTAATCATACTTTCCAACAAGCACAGAGTTTGTACTTAAAGACTACTTCCACAATATCATGCGTACACCAGGTGACTTTTGAGGGGATAGTGTGATGGACAAAGAAGCAAAAAAGCTTGTGTCTCAATCATACGACGCCTTCAAAATGTCACCTGGTGTATGCATGATGTTGTGGATGCTGCATTAGTTGCTATCAAATGCGTATTTTGCCAAGGTTGCTTCACATGTGTCCCATTTTAAGCCCAAGAATAAGCTTAAGGCTTGAATATCTAAGCCTATGCGTACTATGACTGCCCAGCATGAAAACCAAATGTACATGAAAGGACCATGGCCGTAAAATTTCAACGAAGGGGTGCCAGGTCCGTAAGAAGCTCATCTTTCCAAGGGGGCTCAAAACTTTTCAGTTGACGCATACATGGGTTGTCAATGGCTTAATACAAGCAAAGTTGAAATTTTCTAAGTGTGGGCAAGCCATGCTAACAAATGTGCTCGCTATTTGACTGTAGAGTTTCACAGAATATTTCCACAAAACAGTTTCACAAGTACGTATATCTGGTTCCACAGTTTAAATTGAAACGGCAAATAAGGTTATGAAATTTGATATCGTTTCTGATCAATTTATACGCGCATCTGAAATCAAGTTTTCAATATTTAAACAGATGTTTTTTTGTTAAAAAGAAAGGCGACCCATGTAAAGATCACAGGCAGAACGTTTTCTTGTGGGTGTTTAATAGAGTAAGCTTAAGCTTTAGACGAATTTATTTCGTTATATTTAGGCTAAGATTAAGACTTAGGTTTAGGAATATGCTTATGCTACTGTTCCGTCCCTATTCTACACATTGGCCGACAAACAATCTATGCTAAATAATTAGTAGCAGGTGTAGAAACAGACGGCTGTCCGATCACCTAAAGTTTCAAAACCACAATTAGCATAATCCTTGTTAAGAAATCTAAGATCCGAAACTAAAATTAACCAAATGTTATCATCGTTTGTATGCAGTTATAGTGGACACTGTCAGTAGACATAGGCTATTTTTGTGTTTTATAAGCTGGAATTGTATCAAATAGTAAAGTCTCGGCTTAAATTCAACACTTTGTGCGCAACACGGATATTGGAAAATTTTTTAGTTTACTGTCTTTAAGGCTATACTGGCATATTCGTTTCAGTTTAACATACGAAATATATATCGCAGCTGCTGCTGTAGTGACCCGAACAAGAGGGGGGCTGATAATTATTTGGCCGCTGACTGTTATTTATTTTTAATCCGCCATTCGTTGCTGATATATATTCGGTATTGTAACTATCCGTTGAATTAAACGTTTATTTGTATAGTTACAAGGTTATACTTAATTAAGAATGTACTTTTTAAACAAAGTATGCTTTAAAGTTTCGAGCTCAACTGTACTTGTTGCTTGAGTCATTTATGTACTACAATTTGAGATAAGTGACATTTATTCTAATTAGGGTTTAGGGATTCTATCCGCTTACGGACTGTTTTAGAGATACGGACTCTTATTGATTGGGTCTCAAAATGAGGACCCCTCTCTAATTACCTCATATTCTGGCCACTACAGTTTCAGAGTTCCGGGTTATTTTCTAATTCAAATACAATCATAAAACTATAAATCCTACCACGTGCTTAAATACACGAAACCAGCATATACCAACAAACTATACCAGCCCATGTATAGAACAGGGCCGGATCGTTTTCCGGAGGGACTATAATAGAGTCAGTTTAAGCTTTAGGCTAATTTTTTGCTTAGGCTTAAGCTTAGGCTTAGGCTTTGGAAGAGGCTCATCCATACACTTAGGCTTAGGCTTAGGAATATGCTTATACTCCTGTTCCGGCCCTGTTCTATACATGGGCCACTATACCGATAAGGTCACCGTCGTACATTCTTACACCAATTTTCATTTTATTTTTTTCACGCCCTCAAAAAATGGACAATTTCAAAAATTTATTAGGCTTTTTAAACCAGATTTAATTGGTTTGAAGAAAGAATCACAGTCGTAGGTGTCACGGTTTATCGTTTATAGCCTGAAAACTGACATAAATTTACGATAAAACTGCACGTACGCTTTCATCTCATGCTGTTTCGGTATTTCATTCATAAAAAGTCATACCTGGAAACACCTTTTTTGCCATTTCGGCCCATGTAACGGTCAGGAGCGGAACGCTTTTTTGCGGGACTGTCATAGACTAAGTATAACGTTTAGATATATTTTTTGTTTAGGCTTAGGTTTCGATATAAGCTCATTCTTGCTCTTGTGTTTAGACTTAGGCTTACGAATACGCTTATACTACCGTTACGGTCCTGTTGTTTTACATTGGCCGTCATATTTCTTACTGCATAAACTTTTCAACTAATAAACGCATTACATGGACAACGCACTTTGGCTCTGTACGCGCTGTGGGAACGGAAGATGATCTATGAGAAGAATTTTGGAAAAGAGTTTGGGAAAAAAGATTGGACACGAAATTAAATTTGGGCCAAACTGACCCAAAGTGTATGCTGGTTTTACAAAAGTTGTGTCTCTCAATGCAAAGTGTGGATAAATCCCACGTTTTTTCAAAGTTGTAAAAATTGTAATGCACTATCCAGATTATACTGCGCTCGCCAATATCAAAAAAACGTCCATGTTTAAACCAAAAGCCATTACCGCATTTACACCATATGCATCAAAAACAGTTTACGAAACTGTTTTTCGCTGCAAATGGTAAATCGGTGAACGTTTTGACAGGAAATGATGCTAAAGTTCACGTTCTGTGATCAAGTAGAAATTTTCTAACTGACAAAAAATTTTCGGGTCCCACAGTGTGACTTTTTCCGACCTTCAAACCCGAATTGTTGTAACAGTCAAACTGGCTGTCAGAACGAACCAGAACACACGACGTTTAAGTTGTATTATTAATTTTGCCAAAAAATTTTCAAAATCGAACCATTTTCGGCAAACACCGAGACTAAAGAGTGTGCGTTATATTTGAACAATATATGCAAACACAAACGTCGATCTGTTGAAATACAAGTCTACTATCGTTTATCAACTTGAAGTTTAAACTAGCCTAATTTGAGTATATATATTCAAAATAACCTAGCGAGTTTAAAACGCTTAACCTGTAGCACGAATACACTGTAGCAAACCTGTTCACCAGAAGTTTGCGTTACGATTAAAATCGCTAAGTCGACAGAGCCACGTCTACGGGAGTCGACCGCGCGCGTTACCCGGTTTAGAATCATTTTGACCTCTGCATGCTCTAAAATTTTTGTACATCTACACAATTGTTTTTAGCAAACTTTTTGTTTGCCCCCGTTCTATAAATGGTTTTATATCCCCTACTACTAACAATTCATCGCTGCGGAATTGCTAGGTACCGATCAGAGTTTTATGTCTTAAACTGCCGAAAAATAGCATTTACCCACCGGTTTAAAAACGGACAACCGGGCGAAATTACTGCCATATCCGGGAGTTTGAGAGAAATTTCAGAGTCACCACAGAATTTAGTGTTTTATTAACCAAGAGAGTTGTTGTATTTTATTGCTTGTATTGGTCAGATAAAGTATCTGACTCACAATGGTTGCGTAATGTTTTTTTATTATCCACAGGTTGTTTTCGGCAAGGGCCTCTTGCAAAGTTGCAGCTGTGAGTGCCGGGTATGTATGCTTTATTGCATGATACAAGGAAGTGTTGACAAATTCAAACGAGACAGCGTGAACGGTATTTTTATAATAGCGATAATTGTGCATAACGGATGCTAGTGAACGTGGTGGCAACATTTTGCGAATCTACTTGGTCTCATATTTAGGCTGTATAGACTAGTCGGCCCATGTATGGAACAGGGCCCGAACAGTAAGTAGTGTAAGCATATTCCTAACCCTAAGCCTAAAACTAAGCCTCAGGCTAAGCAAAAAAATAGTATAAAGCTTAAGCTTAGTTTATTACAGTCTCGTTCCGAAACGTTCCGGCCTTGTTGTATACATGGGCCGACTAGTCTATACGATTGCAATATATATTCGCAACGCTAACTCGTTTCTTAGAAAACGCTGATTTGTATACCTTTGTATAGTTTATATATTACACCGTTGCAAAACTTAGCGAGAACTTTAACGAAATACGTATGCTTGGCATTCCAGCTTTAACTATAAAGATTATATCTAAATGTTGGTCAGCGATGTGGACTTTCTAAATAAAAAGCCTGCAATCCCGTTATTACGCAAAACCTACGTCTTAAAGTACAGATTCCCGAAACGTAAAATTAAGCCGCAACTGGCTGTTCAACAAATATCAAACAGTTTACTTTGTGAAAAAACTTATCGGTTCAATTATTGAGAAGATCATAATGAAATCTTTCTCCACGCAAATTTAAGCTAAAGTTCTATCCAACATTTCTGCTCTCTAAAAGCTTAAACTAACTCGAGTTAAACTTATTTCTGCTCTCTAAAAGCTTAAACTAACTCGAGTTAAACTTATTTCTGCTCTCTAAAAGCTTAAACTAACTCGAGTTAAACTTAAGCTAATCTAGCAGCGTTAAACCACCTTTCTAGACTAACTAAACTAAACTGGTTAAACTCAACGGATTTATGACACATTTTTTAGTTTCATTTACACCTTAAACCAAAATTAAGTTTTGCTTCAACTCGCTATGAACTATTACAAATATGTTAGTTCAACTTTAAAATGTTAGTTCAGTTAGTCCGTCGAGCCATTTAAGTTTTACTCAAACTCACGTTCAAGTTTACTTAAACTACAATTTAAACGTAAGTTTTTCCAGAAAGTATAGGTTTATTTTGAATTAATATTAAACTTGTTCAACTATTCAACTTTCCATCAGAATGCCGACTAAAAATCGCGCACAGACCTCATAATCGAACGATAATAATAGCGGTTTTCTTTAAAAGCAAATACTTGTTTGTACTCAAACTGAAGCTAAACGTAAACCTGTCTAACCTATTGTCGACCCATGACACTCCCTGTATTGCGAACAAAAGAGTCTGGTATATTGCTGTTAGCTTAATTATATTGCAATCTATAACTGTACCGTTGGTATACCTTACGCAGAAGTTATCCCATTTATCCGGCCAGCTCTTAGGTCTACATCAAGAACCATGTAAACCCACAAGAAATAGTGGTTTATCTTTGACCTGAGTATAAGTAAATCTTTTAGCAAATCGGCTATTACCTCAACTCTTGATTGGCAGGAGTAAAAAAGTTGTAATATACAGTCCCGTAGTAGGATTTTAGACATTGGTCTGTCTGCCGTTCTCCTACTATCTCAGCCTTGAAAATTGGAATATTGATGCCCGAAATGTGAGTATATAGGCCCATTTAAGAATTTTCCTCCAGTATCGCAACCGGATTTGCGATGTTCAGCGTTCCTTCCCTATCTTCCGGGTTGAAATAATATATTATTAACTACTCTAACTCCCTTCAACCCCAGGATTGAGCACGGAGTAGGTTTAGTTGATAACGTTGCCATATACCGCGTTCAATGTACAGATAAATGATACCTTAAGAAGGAACAGTTTTAGCAACTAAAATCACTAGTAAACGTCCAATTGTAATATTGTTTTAGCAATTAATATTTCGCTTTTTTGTAGTCTTTGTTTTTTGCGTTCATTTCAACTCGCGTTGAATATTGTTGATTTTGATCAACAATTACAAATCTTGAAATTAAGACGCTTGGTCGATTTTGTGTAATGTTTTTGTAAATACATTGTATAGTCTTGTATTTCGGAATCAAGGCTCTAGAGCTCGAGGTATAGTGTGACTCAAGTCGCGTGCGATATGTGTGATTGCTCGCAGTAGTTTAAACCCGAAATTACAAATTCGACTGGCGAGAAAATCCGGTTTGTGATGGAATATTTACCATACCATTTTTATAGTCTAGCTGGTCCATGTGAAGATCGGGGGCGGAACGTTTTTCTGTGGGACTAGAAAAGAGTAAACTTAAGCTTTATACTATTTTTTGCTTGGCTTAGGCTTAGGCTTAGGCTTAGGTTTAGAAATAAGCTCATTCTTACGCTTAGGCTTATGCTTAGGCTTATGCTTAGGAATATGCTTATAATACTGTTTCGCCCTTTTATTCTTTACATTGACCATAAATTACAGCGTAGGGTAAAAATTACGGACCCTCGGATTTGGAGTGCAAAAAATGCGGTGTTTCCGGCATTTTTATAACAGAAACGGTAGCAGACGTCCATTTTTATCGGAAATTGAACCGAATATCCAGTTATGTAATCTTCGTTTGCTCCAAATTAAATTTTATTACTGATGTTATTCAAATATATGGATTAGGTTTTTGAATACACCCATCGGATGTTATAGTGACGTGCTGGTGTTTGGCAAGTAATTCAGTAATTAATGTTGTCATAGTACCAAAATGACGTTTAACCTTATAGTACTTACGCCTTTTTAATCTAAACATTGTTAGTTTCAACCCCTGTGTACGCTCACGTTTTGTTTTGAACTTTTCGTTTTGTTGTTCGATTTTTCAAATTTTAAATTTAACTTTTTTCTGACATGAATGTTTTCTATTTCACCAGAAATCTAGGCCCGTATTCGCAAATGTGTGCAGTATCTATGTCCAGTTGGTGATAGGTTTTCTTACTTTTAAACCAAAGAATGCTGAGGCTCAAGATTCAGCACATTTTTTGCACATGGTTTGCTGTATTCCTGTACCAATTTTGAGTTCAACAACTGCAAGAGTTAATGGGTTTAAAAATCCATTACTAACTAATGATAGTTGCGGCCCATGTAAAGATCACGGGCGCAACTTTTTGCTATGGGCCTGCAATCAGCTTAAGCTTTAGACTATTTTTTTGCCTGGCTTAGGCTTAGGATTAAGAATATGCTCATTCTTACGCTTAGGCTTTGGCTTACGCTTAGGCTTAGGCTTAGGAATATGCTCATTCTTACGCTCAGGCTTAGCCTTAGGCTTAGGAATATGCTCATTCTTACGCTTAGGCTTAGGCTTTGGCTTAGGCTTAGGAACATGCCCATTCTTACGCTTAGGCTTAGGCTTACGCTTAGGCTTAGGAAAATGCTTATAATACTGTCCCCCCCGTTCTTTACATTGGCCATAGTTGCTATACACATTTGATAATATGGGCCTTAGTTTTATCCTAAATAAGAACCGTGTGAAAAATTAACAGGGTCTGTTGCTTTGTTTGGTTGCGCTTGTATCCGGAACAGTGATTATACTACATTATTCAGCTGAAGAAATCTTACAAGTTTAATAAAACCTAAAACTAGCCAAATTCTCCGTATGTTCTATGCAAAAATATTAACATCTTATGCCGCAGACACTTCAGCGCTCAGGTTTTTAACATAAAATATCTGTGCAAAGATTCCAAAAATGCGCTATAGGTTGAGCCCCCCCAAACCTTGAAATCTGGATACAGTCAAATAAAAGTTAAACTTCAAAAATAGACCAACTTTAAACACATCATCAAAACGTCAATTTAATTTACCAAATTTTAATAAAAAAATTACAAGATAATAAAACATCTGTTTTCGTATTTCACACAAAATTGAAAAACCCTATTTTTTTGCCTCGCTGGGGCCGAACAAATCTGCCGTTTGCCGTTAAATGTCTCTAGCAGCTAGCGTTTATCCTGGCTAAAATGGTTTGTTCTATTTTGAATATTTTTTGCATATTTGAGCTTCACATAATTTTTTATGACACACCGCATTGAAATTTTAGTTTTTAAAAGTAACTTTTTGTTTAAACCTCTTAGAGGTTCTATATATATCATTCGACGTAGCTTGTCGAGCTGAGTGAAATGATTTTTCTCGCGATCACACTTTGTACTAACTTTCTTGCTTAGGCTTAGGCTTAGGCTTAGGTTTAGGCTTTGCCGCTGCAAAAACTTTAAAGAGTGAATACGGCTTCAAGCGTCAAGCTTCTACAGCTGATCATCCACTAGGGCTTGCCATGTCACTGCATAAAAAATGAAAATTTTAATGAGTCGGAACTCTATAGACAATTTCATCTGTTTCCCAACACGTTGTTTTTTCTTTATACTGAGTGCAATCGACCAAGTTCAACGTGCCTTGTTCAATGCACATTTCAACTTCAATTAGAACATACTTCTAAAAATGAAAACAAATAATTGATATTTTCGAGCATTTTTCGTTTTCTTTATAGAACGAGCTGATTCAATTTCAACTACAACGAACAGAGATTTATTCAACATTTACTTACACGTAAATATTTTCTATTTCATCTGAATATTAATTTTAAGCTCGGATTTGCTGTGTTTTTCGTATAGTATTTTCTGCGTTATGAGGGTTATGTGACACTCTGAGGCATACGAGAGACACGATGATGTCGATTTGGCATTTTTGATTTATAATGATTTTCAACTTACATTCAACTCCTTGTTGTGAACACATTTGACTGCAGGAGCAGTTTTAAACGCTTTGTCCAACGCTGCGTTTATATCGCCAATCTGTAAGAAATTTACTATCGTGTAAGTTTTGGCTGATTATAGAAGTGTAAAGTATGAAAACACAGAAATAAAATGCTATAAAAAGTGATTGATCTTTGAATTTTTTCAAATTTCACAGTTTTAAAACGCATATTAGCTAAATTATACGCTAACTTTACACGATGTAAACGGAAAGTGAAAATACCAAAAACAGAAACGGATAGTGAAAAAAATAACGGAAACGGAAAACAAATATTGATGCATAAAAGTTTCAAAGATGTTTTATTTTTCGGCCAGAAAAATTGAGGCGTGCAAATATTCGCTCTGCGTTTTTTAATTTTAAACAAAAAATATCGGATGTAGTGAAATTTTCAAGATTTTGGCTGTGAATTTCGTACTTTATATGTCATTTTGAACAATTGCAGCATATCTGTAATCAAAAATTGCGAGATATATACGTTCTTTCTTAACTTTCGAGCGTAAAATTTACCGAAATTCGAGTATTTCTATATCGGAAACGGAAACGGACATTGATTTTTACCGCAAACTGGAACGGAAACGGACATCCGGTAACATCCTGCAATCTTATGTTTAACCATTGGGTAAATTGCTGCAATGCACTTTGGTATTACCAGAAGAAACTACTTAAGCTTGTGTTGATTTACCAGAATAGCAGATTTTCTGCAATTATTGCTTTTGAAGAAATTTCTGGTTTACTTTTTAAGCGAACCATTATAAAACTAAAAGAGTCAATACAATTTTTCGGATAAAAATTTTCAAGGCTGATAGCCAGAAAAAATGATAAAAGGGGAAATGGTTCTTCAATTGTGTTGCCCAAAATTTGGATATATCAGTTGAAACCAAATATTTTCAGGTCTCTCAAGTCTATGTGCAAACCAAAATCGCGGATGCGCCTTACCTTAATCGTCTTAGTATTTGATGGATAAATTCCGGCATTTTCGAAAGCCCTGAAAAATGATTACACATGTGACAAAGTTAGTAGTCCGAGAATGCTTTAATAACCAATCGAAATTAAGCCTACTTTTTAGTATTTGTCGCAATATTGTTCAAGTTTTTTTAGTTAATTACTTAGCTAGCGAAAAGTTAGCAATTTTGAAATATGAGTGATTTTTAGAATATTGTCAAGCTTTAAAAAAAGAATTTTACTGGAATCAAATGAAAAATAAAACTCAATTTACGTATTGAGAAATAGCACAAAATTAACAAAACTGCAAGTTTAATATTTTAAACTTACGTGGTAACATTGTACAACGCTGCTAACGATAGCGCTCCAACAAAATATTTATATTCACCACTGAAATATTTAGTACCTTCAGCACATGTGCCGTGTTTATCCCATTCGTGAGACCTAAAAAATATTTATTCATAACAAATGTTTTTAAAAAAATCATAGCACAATCCTGTTTGAAAGTTGAAATTGTTATTAAATATTGAAACTTTATTAGCCATTCGCATATAAAGCGTACGGAACCAAGTCAGTCTACAGGTGTGACATAGAAGATATATATCCCTAAATTCTCAAATATACTCATAAATCGCACTATTACAAGCTGTATAACAGGCGGGCGAGCTCAACAAACACTCGGTCCATATGGTCGTTCGCAATAAAATTTTAAACAATTTATACCCTCCTGGGCCCGTGTAAAAATCAGAAGCGGAATGTTTTTCTGTGGCACTGGAACACAATAAGCTTAAGCTGTAGACTAATTTTTGGCTTGGCTTAAGCTTAGGCTTAGGCTCAGGCTTAGGAATATGCTGGTTCTTGCGCTTAGGCTTAGGTTAAGGCGTAGGCTTAGGCTTAGGTTAAGCTTTAGACTAATTTTTTGCTTGGCTTAGGCTTATTCTTAGGAATAAACTCATTCGTAAGGTTAGGCTTAGGCTTTAGGCTTAGGCTTAGGAATAAACTAATTTTTACGTTTAGGCTTAGGCTTACGCTTACGCTTACGCTTAGGTTTAGGCGTAGGCTTAGGCTTAGGTTAAGCTTTAGACTAATTTTTTTGCTTGGCTTAGGCTTATTCTTAGCAATAAACTCATTCGTATGGTTAGATATAGGCTTAGGCCTAGGAATAAACTAATTTTTACATTTAGGCTTAGGCTTACGCTCACGCTTAGGCTTAGGCTTTGGAATCAGCTTATAATACTGGTCAGCCACTGTTCTCTACATTGGTTCCCTCCTGAAAGAAAATCCTGGCTACACCCATGTATGGTGAATTGTTTAGCATATGAGGCTGGATAGAATCGGTTCTTCGGAAAATAACTGTCCTGTGTATCAATGTAATGTCAGCATATTGGTTTTGTTTTAAGAACCGTTTCTGGCTAACATAGACTTAGCTTTAGGTGTAAGCTCATTTTTACGTTTAGGCTTCGGCTTCAGCTTAGGCTTAGGCGTCAGGAGTATGCTACACTACTGTTACAGCCGTGTTCTTTGCACTAACCCCAATGTTGTAACAATGCTAAAAAATGTTTTTCTCGCTCAAAAAATGATTTTATTAGATTTTGGTTGAGATATCCAATAAAATAACATAGCTAGTTGTAGACGTCTACGAATACTTGGAAAATTATCAGAAATTTTTCCGTATCGTTTGAGTGTTAAAGTTACAGTAAATGTACAACTTTTGATGACAATGTCCGAAAGGCATTATAACAATCAAAAAGTATACCTTTACCCCAGTTGTATACACTTGCTCGACCCTTAAAATATTTTTAGGCATTAAGAACATGTAACTTTAGTTTTACCAAAATGAATCTTCGCTTTTGTCCGCGTAAATGTTTGGCCAATGTGCTTCCAGCTGTGGTAGGATATGCTTAAATAGTTGAAAAATGAATTTAAACCACCAAATCAGATCAATATGCACCTTTTTGAAGTTTTAGCATCAGTGCGCAGTATTTCTTCATGTTAAGATACAAACACTGTGAGCCTTGAAAGTTTTCAAATTCAAGCCCGAACCGTAATGCGTTAAATATTAGTCTGTCTACGCTCTAATTTTAACTCTGAAACACGAGTAATGATAAAATACTGGCTTAGCCGAGCAAATGTTTTATCTGGCAGGATTTTTCCGTTTTGCAATTGGTGAATACACTGCACAATTGCGATGAGTTGATTAATTAACTCAGATAGAAAATTAGTGATTTCTGAGTTAATAATAGTAGACATATCAACTGGTTAACTCAGAACGAGTTCAATCAATTCAGAATTCTGAAAGACCCAATCCAGAGCTCCGACCATTGAGTGGATTCATCTCATTCTGAGAGTTAAAATCAACTCACTCAAAATTTACAGTGTAGTGAAAAGCAATTTCAAACCTGATCATCAACTCTATTATCAGGTTGTTTACGATTCGACAGACCTAAGTTTATCTGGCTATAAGTAGATAAGAAACCCTTGGTTGTCTGCAATATATGCCGTGTCGTGAACACCAATTATTATAGTTGCAATGTACAGCTTCACCTGAATTAACGAAACATTGAACTTATGAGCATCGTCACAGTAAGCAGGACCGCGAGTATCACCTTGGCTTGGCCTACAAAATGGTGCTAAAATTTGGTAAAAAAAATTCCAGTCAATGTATAAAACAGGGCCGTAACAATAGTATAAGCATATTTTTAAGCGTAAGCCTAAGCAAAAAGTTAGTCTACATTTTATCGCTTACTCTATTGCAGCAGTCCCACTGAAAAACGTTTCGCCCCTGATCTTTACATTCGCCGGAACTTCTATAGGCTTCAAAATGTGTTTATTTCATAAATTACTAGCTCACAATAAAGTACTTACAGTGGGGCTATACTTTTTGACTAATTCCGTTCGGCGCCGTCCAGTAGCCATATGACACCGGAAAACAATTTGTAGCCGAAAACGTTTTCTGGACTTGCGGCCCTATCCGGCGCCGGACGCCGCCAGACGATGCAGCAAGACAAGTATAGTTCCGCTATTTACAGGTAAATTTTTAACATAGAAGGAAGGTTTATTGCGAAAGCAGCAAGGTATAATAGATATGGTAACTGTAGGCCTAAATAATACCGGAACGGTTCAAAAGTTAAAAAATAAAAGGTTTTCAAAGTCGAACGTCACACATAAACCATGAATAATTTGTCAATGTCCACGATGATAAGAGAAATTTAGTTATAGACCAAGGTTGTTAAGAGCGCAATTTAAAGATAACTGTACAATTAGATAGCATCAGCAGGCTACGAAATACCTTTTCACTCAACAGTGATTACTTCAAATATGATTCTTCGCATATGACAAGAGTGTGCAACTCTTGCGATCACGAATGGTGCAAAATGTACCGCCTGGCGTTGAGTTTCTGACAGACCCCCCTTGTTTAGAGGGGCGTCGGTATCACAGGAATATCCCTAAATTAATCTATCACGAGACCATGTTAGACGCTGCATACATAAAGTGCCAAGGTTCGCTCTGGTTCTACTCCCTTTCTAAATAAAGGGGGGTAAGGCAGAAACGCAACCCGTGCCGAGTACATTTTTTCCACACAGAATGTAACCAGTTGCATACTCTTGTTGAAGTAGGCATCATCCACTCTTGATTGTCTCACCGCCTTAAAATTTAAACGCGTGTCATGGTTTTTATTTGGCAAAATGGCAACTTACCATAAACCGTGAACTGTCCATGAGTTTACTCCTGCAGGAATCTTGCACGTATCCTAAAAATTCATAAACCACAAATAATATATACAATGCTAAGATTCAACTGGTAAAAAGTTACCTTTATTGAAATTGTAGAAGCATTTAAACTTGAAAAACCAACGTTTAAATACATCTTTTTTAATGTTTGCAACCATAAATTAGCAGAAATATAACGAAAAACGCAACACGTGCTGGGTACATTTGTTTCTGTGGTCGCAGTTGCATTCCTGTACCACAGGTTACATACTTTTCGGTCTGTCTTAATAATAAAGGCTTGACCAAATGAGATTCAGGAAGATTGTAGAACTTACAGACTGTGTGGCTTAGACTTAGGGTGTGGCTGGATTGACGCTTAGGTTCATGTTTAGGTTTACGCTTAGACTTATGGGGCATTATACTTAATGAGCAGCGCAGTCCGGCGCCATATAGCGCCGAACGGCGCTGAAAGTCAAAAAATTTTTGTTTTGAAATTGATTTGCTGTGCCAAGCTTCAATACAAGTGCCTGTCGGTGCGGTTTCGGACGACACCGGTTTGTAATTGAGTGAGTCTGATGGCGGTGATTGGCGTCTGACGGTGATATACGGCATCGGACCGCGACGGACGACGTCGGACGGTGACAGACGGCGTCGGACGGTGACGGACGGCGTCGGACGGTGGCGGACGGTTTCGGACGGTAACGGACGGTGTCGGACGGAGCTGGACGGTGTCGGACGGTGGCGGACGGTGTCGGACGGTGACGGACGGTATCAGACGGTGACGGTCGGTGTCGGACGGTGACGGACGGCGTCGGACAGTGACGGACGGTGTCAGACGGTGACGGATGACATCGGACCGTGACAGACGGTGACGGACGGAATCGAACGAACGGACGGAGTCGGATAATGACGGACGGCATCAAAGGATGACGAACGACGCCAGACGGTGGCGAGTGGTGTCGGACAGCGGCGAACAGTGGCCGACTGGCTGGACGGTGACAAACTGCACCTGACGTTGTATAACGTCACCATTGGGCTTAGTAGACAGGACTATGTCATTAACATAGGCCGACCCCTGTTATATAATACGCACCCTGGCAATTGCACATTCCCCAGCAGGCCATTGCTGAGTGAACGTGTAATGATCGAATGAAATGTCTTTCGATGGCGCCGGGGTAACTTGAATCACTTTAGCTACGAACAGCACAGCGAAAATAGTGCAAGAATATTTCATTTTTAATTTTTCGGACAAAAATTTATCTTAAATTTTGAAAATATTAAGTATAGAACCACGACTGTTAAATACCGAAGTTTGTTTATATCGTAAACTAAAATACTGTATTGAGCAGAATAAGAGAGGGAGGGGTAATAAGAGGGGGTCCCCATTTTGAGTTCCGATCAATAAGGGTCCGTATCCCCAATAAGAGTCCGTAAGCGGATAGAGTCCCTAAACCCTAATTAGAGTCCATGAATGACAATTATCCCAAATTGTAGCGCATAAATGACTCCAGGACCAGATAAAGTTGAGTTCGAAACTTAACGCGTACTTAAGTTTTGAAAGTAACAATCCAAAGTATAAGCTTGCATTATCGCTCAAGCTTTGGATGTAAGACAAAAAAACGAAGGATGGCAGAGAGCAGGTTAAAAATAAATAGCAGTCCGTAATCGAATAACAAGGGGTGGTAACCTCTGGAGATGCCAAATATATCAGTCCCCCCTCTTATTCGGGTCACTACAGTATGACAATGATTTTTAATGTGAAATAATATTTGTTCAAACGCCGACCGAAGGTAGATAAACAGAACGAGTCGAATTTGACTCGTCGTTGAATCTTATACTACAGTTGCATCCAGATTTAAGCACAGAATTCAAACGTTGCTGTACCCTTGGCTTTTCATGAGCAATACGACTATTAGCTTTTAGACTCAAGTTTTAAAGGCAAATACAACTTGAATATTTATGAATCTTGAACAGCGGCGCCAGAAGCAAATTAATACTGAGGGGGCATAATGATACCCAAAATAATGTCGGTTACTGAACGATACCAGAGATTAATGCTCATTATCAGCATTTGGTTAAATCGTTTTTTCCTTCAAACTACATGGTGGTTGCCCCAAACGTAGAAATGGATCCAGAATTTCTCGGTGTTTGATGTGAGGTTCTCCGAACTTGCGCTCTTGTTACATAGCTGTAAGACACACTTCCAAAAAACAATTTCGCGCAAAAGTTGCAAAATGGTAAACCTAGAAAACGAATCTATGTTTAAAATGGATCACAATTCGCGTGTAGCAAAAATTTTTTGTACATTTTCTGCTAAAGTAGCTGAACAGCTCATATTTTAGGTAAAAGCTTATACAACTTTCATATGCTCTAATCAGGGGAGACAGTACACGGCACACCTCGAACTCTGGAACTGTTTTTGTTACCGTTGTTGTATATTTCATTTCAGGTGCTTTTAATATATTTCTTACGTAAGACTGTACGTCAGTGAGTGTAGCGAGCGAGAAAATTGTTAACATTTCCTGCTGGTTACTTTAAGGTCTTTGTAGTGTGTGACGCCATTAAAAGAATCACGGGAACATGGGTGGAGGCCCCATTAAGATTTCGTTTCCGTTATTTTGATCACTATCCGCTTCTGTGTCCGTTATTTTTGCTATTCGTTTAACCCAAGTTTCGACTTTTACCGATACTATAGCGGGCAGAGTTGTGTTAGTGGAACAGGTGTTCGACAGTTTGATACTGTGAGCTTTGGGCAATATTGAAGGATATGCCCTCCAAACCTGAACATTGGGGTGCGAGTATCTCCCTGCCCCCCCACTTCCGGCGCCTATGATATCGAACGTTGCAATAGTCAGGCTTTTGCAACGAAATGCATTTACTGTCACTATTTAGTATGAGCAATGCCAAATACAGAATTCAGTTGTGAAACTCGCTGACTCAAAAACACATCGTTAGTGTAAATTAGATACTTTGGCGAATTTGACAACAACCATTCCTAAATTCCAAAAATTCTTCGATTTTCTCCAGAGGGAACGGAGATAAATCTTTTAAAATTTAGGCAGATTCGAAAAAAGACACTTTTACAGGCTGTAGAATAATCTGCATATGTCAAACAATTTTCCACGCTACGCTTGCTCGCAGCTTTAAACTTTCAAACTAATATTTTCTTCTTCCGAAATGAAATCCATGAACACTATTGGCAACTACAGCTCAAAACAAACGAAAATATTTAAAGCAGATTAGTAGTAATTAATAGGTAGTCGCCGATTATAACTGGGATAGACAGCTGACAATGAAACGTTCATACCTGCTAAGCGGATAATAAGAGCGTTATTAAGTCTTATCGTTATAGTTTTAAGAAGATATTAATAAATCTAACTATGAAATATCGTATAGTGATTATTTATTTCGCTAAAATTGTATATACGAACAATGAATATTTTTGTAATCTGTGTAAAAGTTTCAGACCTCGTCTGGACATAGATTTTATGTGAAGGAAACACATTAATGTAGCCAATAGTATTATCAATCCAACCACAGGCTCACAATCTCCAAGATACCCCGTATTCTTCGTTACCAGTGTAAATAACACAAAAGCAATAAAACCACAACTGTCATATCAGAGACAATTTTGAAATACATACCTGCACAGTCGAAAAGGTACTTACACCTGCTCGTGTTAAATTGATATTAAAGCTTATCACATTTTATTGAGTTGCGCAGGTTTTAACGAAAATTGCAAGCGCTTCGCATGCTGGACGGCTGTCGATTGAACTGTTTTAGTGCGTGTTTATTTTAATAGGACAAATTTAGATATTAAAGCTGGAGCGCCCCACATACGTATTTTGGGCCGCGTTCCAGCTGTTGTAATGACTGTCTCACAATAAAAAATGAAACATCATATATGCAAATTAGAACACTTTCCTTTCTTAAAAAATTTGGCCAATGTTACTTTAAAGGCCGTCCCACTTTCCCGGGATAGCAATGTACCAGGAGTACATTCCATAAATATAATTGGGACATCGGGACAGTTGGGACTGATGAGACAGTGGGACAGATGGGACAGCTGGGACAAATGGGACAATTGGGACAGATGAGACACATTGTACAGTTGGGACAGTTGGGACAGATTGGACAGTTGGGACAGATGGGAGAGTTGGGACAGATGGGACACTTGGCACAGATGGGACAGTTGGGACAGATGGGACAGTTGGGACAGATGGGTCAGTTGGGACAGATGGGACAGTTGGGACAGATGCTACAGATGGGACACTTGGGACAAATATATATGTATATATGTGTATATATATGTATATATGTGTATATATATGGTATATATATCTACATACATATATACCCACGTAAATATATCTGCCTGTGCATATGTAAACAAGAGCGCATAAGTGTGCACTCCGGGTATATTTGTGTCCCGGGAAATTGAGACGGCCTTTATAGTAACATAGGCCAAAAGTTTAAGGAAGAATATTTCAGGGTTGCGAAATTGCAACCAAGTTGGCTAGTATATATTTAATGTAAAAGTAAATGCACTTGTTGACTAGTATATATATTTAATAATGTAAGTAAATGCGCTTATACTTCCGGCAAATTGCTTTCCAGGACAATGGAATGGTCATATGGCCAAAAATTGGCCGAAAACTAAAATTTTTGGCAATGCTTTGTAGATATTGGCTGTATAATAGTAGCAAATTAGACGATATCTTGACTACCTCCTAAATTTGCCTAATGCTTCACCTCAGGCTCCAGCAATTTTTTGTTTTTGTTGACCTCTGCCATTATGTAATGGCATTGAACAAAAACTGGACAGAATATCCGTATATGTCAGGGACCGCCACTCAGCACTTCACAAAACATAGCAATAAAAGCTGTGTAAGTGCCAAGAACTATAGCAAAAAATCTGATTTCAACACTTAAGTTTGGTGACGACCAACTGAAATTGCGGAAAAGGGTAACTAGCTGAAGAGCACGACTTGAATGCCCGAAAGTTAGCTCCATGTCCCAATAGCTATTGGGAATTGTTTAGCTAGTAAGCGATTTGCTAGGGTTTTGTTAAAATCAATTAAACTTGTGGCCTTTCTACACGTGCAAGTTTTTGCTGCGAGAACTTGCCGATGCATCTTGCACTTGCAAGTTCTGTCTAAACTCCCGTTTGAAAAACTTGCAGCTGCATATATTTCATTAAAAACCACTGTTATGAATTTAGCTCACTGAGTTTATTGCAGCCGCTTTCTCATTGGCTGATGAAAAAATGCAACTTCGGTGTCCAATTGGCAGCTGCGAGTTCTCGCAGCAAAAATTGCTACGTGTAAATAGGGCTTCAGGAATTTAGTTCACATGTGTGAACAACCATGCAATTTGACTGAATTTTTGCCGCCGCTTTCTCATTGGCTGGTTAAAAAATTGAGTGTTCTGCGTGCAATATGCAGCTGCAAGTTCTCGCAGCAAAAAATTTCTCTTGTGAATAGGGCTTAAAATTTAGTTAGAAGAGATCAGTAAGTATTTTGTTTATGAGCCATGTACCTACTATATTCAAAAGTGAGATATAATTTATTTGCAGCTTGAAATTTATGGAGTTTAATGAAGAATATTTTGCCCGTATATTGAAGTTACTTCAGAGTTCAGATCCAGCATCCGTCGATGGACTGAATAAACTGCATGACGAAGTAAGTGTCAGGAATGTGCTGCTACGTTCTCGGCAAGTCCCAGTATTCAGCTGTTCTCCCTTTTGGAGCATCAGTAGGATGCAAATACAGACTAAGGTTTCAAAACAAAATTTTTTACTTTTTTTCTGCTCAACATTCCGCAATGAACAAATATACTTGTATTGTAGTTGATGATTTTGAAATGCATAATAAAATTCTGCGCTGTTTTAGTTTTATTTTTTAATTAACTATCAATTCTTAGCAGAGATACGACATTTTTTTACATTAAACACTACAAACGCCTTTTAAACACGAGCGAAAAACTTTCGGCAAATTAAATATTTTAATTTTCGTTACGTATTGGTTCAAACTATTTTTATGTTGATAACTAACGATCAAGCATTCGTGATCTTCATTTCATGACCTGTATTTATGTGCATATTGCTAAGAAAGTCCTGTTAGTGTAATCAGTGCTGGAGCGGACAGGGGATGTTGCTCCCCCCAGACGCGCGAGCGAAGCGAGCAAGAAGCCAGACGCATTGTAAAACTTCAGCAGTTTTTGTTTCAACCGGTTGGGGTAGGCCCCCCAAATGGGGGAATGCGGGGTGGCTGCTTTGAGCTGAATCTAATTTATTTTAGTATTGCAGTCAGTCAGCTGCTGTTATAAAATTTGTTGTGTCCGAGTGATTATACTTGCACTTTTTATCTGAACTGGGATTTGTAGTTTCTACGTTAACTAATGTTTACAAATCGCTTAAAATGTTTTTGTATTGAAGGTGTATGAATATTACGACAGCCAGGGATACATTGACCATGAAGCATGCGCCAAGTTTGTTGAAAATTTAAAAGTACGAAATATATATATGCTTTCAACCAATACATACATGTCTTTAGAGAATGTTGAAGGTTTAGGCTTGTATTTTCAAATAACGTTTGAGATGGTAGCATTTAGAAAATGGTAAAAAATTAAGACTAAACTTTTTGAAAAACATTTCATGGGAGCACTGCAAATTGTTGAGACTATTAAAATTGATCCTGGTGATCGATAAAATAGCAGAACTAGTTTATCTTAAAATTATACTTAACCGTAACAACCGTAAGCTGGTGTGGTTAGACTAGAACTAGTGTGCAGAGAGCAGCATTTTGGACAAACTTTATATACCTTTATTTTAAACAGGCTTCAGCCGCAGAAGATGCCGCTAGAAAACTACTCAAGACACAGAAGGCGGAAAAGGTAAGAAAACACGATGGTGTCCAATTTTTACGCACCTCTGGTCCTCTGGAGTAACAATATGGCTGTCATGGCACACTTTGTATTTTAAGCCATGTTAAATTTTTAAAGGCTTACTGTATATATCAATACAAAAATATTAAGTTGTAAACTGTTTTCTGAAATGTTCAATCCTCATTACCTAGCGCTTGGAATCTGTCATGTTCGGATAACTTAGTGTATCAACACTGGGCTTTTTCAATGTGCTTTACTATGACATTCGTTCGCTACATACCGTAAAATTTCAAAAGTGAATAGCAAATGAATAATTAAAGATCTATTTTTCATGTGTTACGAACTTAGTTCCTGCTGCTTGCAATATTTTTTAGTTTCGCCGTAACCTGTCTATAAAACGACCTAAAAGCTATTCCAGTTTTGATTTAGGAACTAGCGACTAGGAAACTGAAAACGTCACAACAATCATCTTCAAGTTCATCCCCTCGTAGTGTCCAGCCATCAGATGATGTTGACACGGAAGGGGTCGCAAGCACTTCGACTACCACCGATGCTACAGCTAATCAATCCCCACAAACTGCGCCGGTGGCAAGTGGGAACAATAATTATTTTTGTTTCACACAGCAAGGTGTTATTAAACGTGTTAAGACTACGTTGGCTTCAGCTAATGCAGACGATAAACTTGACATTCCTCCGTCTTCTGCCACGGCTGATGTGGTTGAAATCGGCGGCGAAAATATAGGAAGCGGTGAGTCAAAGAAAGAAAACTGGTACTTGACCGGATTGCGCGTTTGCTGGTTTACATTTCAAATCTTGGGTGAACAATTTTTAAGAAGCTGAGTACATTTCTTGTAAAAAACAGCACCGAACTGCCGCTGCTTTTGCAAAAAAATTGTTAAAGTATAGTAAAGGTGCAGAAACTAATTTACATTTTTGACGGCTTAGTTTTGTAGAAAGCTTCCAACGTAATTGAAAGGTGCTTGGATTTTGTTCAGAACCGTTCACACAAAATTGGAAAACGTTAAAAGAAAATGCTTTAAAAAATGGTTCACTTCGCATATTCCTGACGCCATTTATCAGTGTACCTAATATCCAACCACCCATAAATGGGTGATATAAAAAATGCAATGCACGCTGGTACATTTAGTGCCACAGTAATTTAAGAAGCTGTATACTCATGTGAGAAGAGTTGTTATATATAGACTTTTGGTAATACCAGGGGAGGGTGATTCTTTATTTAGGAGTATGTAATTACGAATTTTACTGTGGCACAAAATGTACCGCAACGTGTTGCGTTTTTGTCATATATCCCACATCACTTCTTGGGGGTAGGAAACGCATGAGTTCCTCTAAAATATAGCGGAGCTTTCAAGATCAATTGCAGTTATAGTTGAGTCAGCCAATAAGCAAACCTGACTCCCTCGTTGAGTTCTTACTTGCTGCCCAAAACGTTTCAGCCCGTTCGGCTACAAACATGAAATTTTTTAGTCTCCAAGAATTTGTTAAAAACCCTGGGGTAAGAATAGTTAAAAAATGTTTTGTAAACGTTTGTTTTAATCGTCGTTCAATTTAAGTGTTTGTAGTTTCAGATTTTTCGACGTCGAAGGCTGTAAAACGCTCGCTTGCACCCGGAGAATTTTCAGATTCAAACTGGATTAAAACTGATAATGAAATTGCTCAATCCAAACCAACTGCCAGTAAAAAGGTTGGTACACACTACACAGTATTTGCAATGGTGCTACTTGTCAATGTGACTGTTTTTGAACTATAATAATATGAGAAATTTTTACGGTATTCGGTTAGCGTGAAATTTGTGGACTTTTGAATTACATGTTGCGGAGCATTTGTATATTTGCAGGTACGAAAATGCTTTGGTGAGAAAACAAAAAATGCTCTTGAAATAAAACTGAAGAATTAGTAGTAGCTGCCTAAGTGTTTGTGTTTACTGACATTACTTACAAAAAGTAATGATATGTTTGATTTTGATTTTTTGTGCCTCTTTCTTTTAATTATGAACAAAAATACTAAATACCACTTATAGTTCGTTTATGTTTGAATGTTTTACTGTGCAGGGTTATTCAGTTTGTTTTTCACTTTCAGACGGCTTTGTCGGGAAATTTATCATCGGGTAGCAAAATCTCAACAACTTCAACACAGCCAGATTTAGAAGCAAATAAACCAGCGCTGACGTCAAAGGCACATAGCCAAAGCAGCTCAAATTTATTGAAAGCTGGAACAACTCACAGTTCGCAGACGGGCTCGAAAAATCAAAATGCGGCCGATAGCGAAAGTTCAAGTTTATTTGATGTGAGTACAGATTCGGGCAGTTTCAGCAAAGTAAACCGCGGATATGATAGGATTAATGAGCAGTCAGTTTAAACGTAGAAATACACTTAGTTGTTGAAAAAAGCGCTGAAATCGATGGCCATGGCTTTGAGAAATATTTTTAATATTGAAAAGCTTTCCTAACAGAGCTTTACAAAATTCACACAGTTGTGTACAATGTGTCGTAGACCTGTGTTTGGTAAGTTTTTATAGCTTTTTTATTTTAATGGTTTAAACTAGCTAAATCAGCAATCTTTACTGTTTCTTGTATTATTCTGTTAATTTTAGTCCTGTGACTCGGATTCGAGCACCAATCTAGGCAAACAACCAGCCCCCGCTACTGTGAAAAGGTCGTTTTCGCGAGAGCTTAAAAGAGCAGACTCAAAAAATACGTCCGGAAGCAAACAAAAAAGTACGTTAGTGTAAATTTTTATGCCGAATTTAATATTGTTAAAAACGCCGATTTTTGATTTGTTAAAGCTGACAGAATTCGTTTAGAAGACTAAATTTGTTTGCGGTAGTATGAAGATTTGTATTCTGTGGGTTAAGGTTGCCACTATTGTTTTACTTTAATCGAAACTGCATTTTAAGGCCTTACATAGGTTTTGTAAGTCTTTGCTGCAGGGGACACTGTTAATGATCAGTTTAGCAAGTTGCTAATGGCGCGCTGGACTTGTATTTCGTAACTGACTGCGTTGCAGTAAAGCGATTGCTGCTGTCCTTATCGTGCGGCTAAGTCCGTCGACGCACGGCATCGTACGCGATTGAAAATAAGAAGAATTTATTTGCATATTAATTTTTGGTGCCGTGTGGCATTGTAATTATCTAAAAGTATAGTTCCACTCGCGTACTACTTGGAATTATTTGATAGTCTAAACGGATATCGAACTATGTCAGAAATGTGACAATTCGACACTAGCAATATTTGCCTTAAATTTAATTGTTTTAGCCGTTGTCGCGGACGGTCCTGGCAGTATTGTCGCTAAAGGGGGTGGTGCGCTTTTAGCGGCGGCTTCTAGCAGGCGTGTGTCTAAAGATAAAATCTCGGCTGGTGCATCGAAACTCAAAACTAACATCAATATAAGTCCGACAGCGCCGAAGGGTCCTAAGGTAAATCGAAGAAAAACAGCGTGGTTGTTTAGGTTGAAAGGAAATGCAAAGCCTTGTGATTATTTGGCCAGCTTTTACGGAACGAATTATGTGTTACCTGCCCAAAAAATGTTTCAAGGAACGGTTCGAAAACTGTCTGATTGGAATAAACTTGTTGCGTTTTATGATGGTTTGGACTAAACATCATTTTTAATTTTTTAGATGAAATCTTTCATGTTAAGGAGAAAGATTTTATCGCTGTTCTTTTTGCGGTTTGTTTTCAGCTAATTCCATTGCCGTCGCCGCCCCTCAATACATCGTCAAAACCTGGTGGTGCGTCCCGGACTACCATGGTGTCTGCAGATCGCAGATTGCAACAGATGAAGAAAAAAGCAGCAGCGCGAATGGCAGAACGCAAAGCAGTCAAATAGTTGTCTTAATTTACTATATGTGCAAAAGATTTATGGCTGTATTGTTTTAGGTATACAACGGGTGTTCCGCCTATTGGATAAGCGTTAAGCTGTGGTGGAAAGCGGGGCGTAGATTCAATATTTTTGGTTTAACATAACCTTAATTGTCGCTGTACTCGAAATTCTGACGTTGTAAAGTTTTAACAATTTTCAAGGCTTTCATTGCATGGAAAGTTACTGTGCAATGTTGTGTACTTATTTACTCTGTTTATAAGCTAATCTTTCACAAATTGTAAATGCATGTTTATGCTCGAATGTGATGCAAAAAGGTAATAAGCTTCTCAGAATTGTCAGCAATAGTATTAAGTTGGAAGTTTTAAAGGTATCAGATGTTTAATATCCGTCAACGTAAATGCTGACTCTGCAGTGTTTGACAAAATGATCCAGTGGTATCTTGTAGTGTAAACACTGCTGACAACCACTGCGTTTATTCAATCATGCAAATCATTTGTATGACTAAGGCTGGCGCTATATTTTTTACGAATTTGGCCAATGTATAGAGTCATAACAATAGTATAAGCATATTCCTAGGGCAGCGTAAGTATGAGCTTATTTCTACGCCTTAACAAAAATAGTCTAAAGCTTAAATTTACTGTATTGCAGTTCCACAGAAAAACGTTCCGCCCTGATCTTTACATGAGCCAAAATTTTGATGTCATCCGTCGCGTGCGATACGGCCGCACTGTTGACTAGCGCCGTCGTGAAACAAGTATGGGCCTGCCTTATAGTATAGATATTTATTTATAACAATACGTATGTTTAGATAAATTAAATTATTGCAAACGGTGTTGGATAATGAAGAGCTGAATAAGTTAGTGCCGTTGTGTGCTTCGTGAAGCAAAACGTGTTAGCTATGATAGCATGTTCACTATATGTATACTCCAGTACTCTGGCGTACCAGTGAAAAGACCTCTAAATTAGCACGAGCCTAAAGAAGCAGTACCCATTCCGAGAGTTCCGGTTTTACTACTAATAGTTTTTTCTGAAACCTTGAAAATGTAGAATTGGATGGCCCATGTATAGAACAGGGCCGGCTAGTTTTCCGGAGAGGCTATAATAGGGTCAGTTTAAGCTTGACACTAATTTTTTTGCTTAGGGTTAGCAATAGGCTCATCCATACTCTTAGGCTTAAAAATATGCTGATACTACTGTTCCCCGGCTCTGTTCTATACATGGGCCATTGTATGATGCGTTTGGCTATTTGGATCTAAATTTGCAAGGATTTATTGGGCAGCTGTCTCATCGTGTGAAAGCTTTGGAAGTTCTACTCTTGTATTTACCAGACTTCCGTTTTGAGTTTGTACATTTAGTTGTCTTGGTCTGCTGAAATTGTAAATCCTATATTTAGGTAGTACCGCTCTGTGTCAGATCTGGCAGTCTACAGCAACGCGACAATTGTTCGATTAAAAATTGAAACAAACAGTCCCATAAATGACATGAAATTATTTTAAACGTCAAATTCTATCTACTATTTTTCAAAATCAACTCGTTCTGCACTTTATTTTAATGTGAAAAATTTTTGTTTATACTTCTGCTATTCTGTAAATTTAGTGAAAATATTGGCCTATTTAGTTCATAACAAATATTGCATAATGAAACTAGGTTAGTCTTCATGTTCATTGCGTTATAGTTTGCACTGCACATATGTACACGTTTGTAACCGTCATAAGGATGAAAAGTCTAGCCTCGAAAACTGTAAAATTGCAGAAAATTTAATTTAATAATATTGCAATTGTATTCTCACACAAATTTTATTAGTTTGAAGTTTACCGAAAATTGAGAAATATAAAGTGTGATTTTTGTGTCGATCACTGTTTATGAAGGAAAACGATAGTTGGCTGTTACCGTGTAAATGGATTTAGCTTAGGCACGTCGTGTCGTATAGGTGAATCTACTGATTAAAACAACTTCTAGTGGCTTATATATTAATCTGCTATTGTAAGCAACAATAGTTGACAATTTAGCCTTGGCCAAATAGCAATTAAGAGATTCATCTTAATGGGAGTAAAGGTGGAAGGGTCTTTTGGTTTATCCTCCCTCAGCCGGCGTTTGTTTAAAAATGGTTGGATTTTGCAAATTTGTGCATATTTGAGCTTCTCATGATATTCCCTGATTATTCCACGCTCAAATCTAAATTTTCGAAAAATTCGATTTTTGATGTCCCAAGGTTCCCCCACTCGGGCACCAAAATTTTTTTGTCAAAAAGTTAGACTATTCCATTAGACGCAGCTTGTCGAGCTGAGTGGAATAGTTTACGATATCTGGTTCCTGCCATCAGACGTCTGGCTAACGAGTTATAGTCAAATAAGCAGGGTCCGGCTACGGCAGAAAATCGGCCTTTACTTATGTCACAATTTTCAAGAAAGAATTTCCGAAATTTCGCAGAAAATTAGCGTAAAACCAAGCAACTTAAACAACATATTGCAGATATTGGCTGAAATTAACTAATTAACCATCCTTTTTACTATATAATTTCGTCTCACCTCCGGCTCCGGCAAGTTTCGTTGAGCTCCAGCTCCGGTATTTGTTACCTTTGGTTGCACACTGCAAATAAGAAATTTTCCGCCGTCCAAAATCATTGGCAGCACGCCAAATCAGTTATTACCATCGTTAGCTGCAAGTCTGATGGTGGAAATCTTAACACAATTTCACTCAGCTCAGCAAGTTACGTCGAATGTGATATATAATTTGTTTAACTTTTTTGATAAAAACTTATTTGGGTCCAAAGGGGGTTATTTTGAGAAACCTCAAAAATCGAATTTTTCAAAAAATCAAATTTGGGCGTGGAATGATCAGCTGAGGTTACGAGAATCTCAGATGTGCAAAACTTTTCAACCGTGACGAATAAACTATGATTGGACATTCAATTTATAATATCAGATAAGCCTAGGTCAAACAAAATATCAAACTGAAATAGCAAATTGGCCTGCGTTAATTAGTAATTGTTCTGAATAGCATATTTGCTTGCGACATATATACAAACAATCGAACCATGACTGTTTAATCTTGCATTGGGTTAAATCATTTCGAAATTTCAATTTTAATATTCAACGCTAAACTGTATAATTTAGAACTATTTTTCAAAAATAAATACTCAGCCTTAAAATTAATATTTTATTACTTTGAAATGAAAATATTAACGTTACATCTGATAATGGCTTGTATTTATGCGAGTGGTGCGTACACAAGTTACGACGAATACCTGCGACAGACATTTCCGTACGGAGAACAGAGTAAATTCGTTAAGTTACTGATTTTCACAAATCTTTCTATTTGAATTGAGGCAGCAAACGAACGGACGCGAATAGGGCTGCATGGCTAACGTTACTTGAGTCATCAATGTTCCGGCAAAGGCGTAGCCGGAATTTCGTTTTGGAAAAAAACCGGAACTATTATAAGAGTTTTTAGTGAACGAACGTTAGCGAGCACGAAATGTTTTCATGTTTTTTGATTTAAGGTTATATTTTGAATGCTTTGATGGTTACTTTCTCTGTCTCTAGCAAATTTTCGAGAGGGAAGGGCATCTTTGCTCTCTCTCCTTTTGTAAAACACCGCTGACGCTGGTGTTCTGCAATTTCCAGCAGGTGGTTTAAAATTGCACCATAACCGCAGCAAATTTTTCGTGAAAGCCATTAAGCTACTGTTGTAGCGGCCAATGTATTATAGATCAGGGCCGGAACAGTAGTATAAGCATATTCCTAAGTCTAAGCCAAACTCTACTCCTAAACCTAAGCATGAAAATGATCCTATACCTACAGCCGAAACCTAAGCCTAAGCCTAAGCCTAAGCAAAAAATTAGTCTAAAGCATTAAGCTTACTGTATTACAGTCGCGTCGGAAAACGTTCCGGCTCTGCTCTATATATGGGCCGTTGTAGCTATATAACTTTATACCACCAGAACTTCAAAATTTATCGTTAAGAAAGTTTATTACTCAAAAATCTCAACACAGTGAATTTTAATGTAAAACTGAATTTCTACCCAAATCGTAAATGGCTGCTGAAACCTGAAACTTTACTGTTTGGGTCAAAGCTTGGATACTTTAGCTTTCATTGTACATTGTGTCAATGTAAGCACGATCAAACTAAGCTTGGAACGCAAGCTTGATTGTAAGAAATTATGTTTTAGGTGGGCGTCGTTTTCGATTTGATTTCGCATCTCAGCAAGCACCCAATCCGATGACCTATTACGAACAACCGTATAAAGATGCATTGTTGCCTATTTTTGACGCGACAACCAGCTTGCAACAACAGGTTCAACAACCGCCAATAGCAGTGCAGCATTTCAGTCGCGAAGCGGCCAATGAGAATAGACTTGAAGAAATAGCGAATCCGGATCTGGAGCTGTTTCCTGGACTCGTGATAGCTGAAAAGATACCTGAAAGCTTACCATCGAAGCGTAAGACGTCACAAATGTACTAATACTTGTAGCTGTGTCGTCTGGCCCAAAAAAGACGGGGGTGTCTGATATTTCATTTCGCTTTTCCAAAGGGGTACATCACTTGCTATTCGTTTGCGGACGGTTATTTTTGAAAATGTTACAATCAGAAGCCTAAAGCGGAAATAGTCCTGCCAAAGAAATTACATAAAGCTAAAGTTCATTAGAATAGACACCAATTTTGTTCAATATATGGACACATAAGCTTAAGCTTTAGACTTTTCTTAGGCTTAGCCTTAGGTTTAGGTGTAAGCTCATGTTTCGACCAGAGTCAATGTATACAAGTGAAGATTAGTATGTCTAAAATTAAAAACTTCTCGCTGAGCAGTAGGGTACACTTTATCTGACGTGTAACCCGTTGAACATTTTCAAAAATAACATGCTAATACTTCAAATAGATTCCAAGCGAATTTTAGCCTTTCGTATGGTGGGCTCAAACCTTAACGGATCAAGATGAACTCCCTTGTTGGCCGCTGGCTTGCACTTTAGTATAAAAGGACATTGAAAGAAGCAATGGTTTGACCATCTTCTGTTTGAGCTTCTTGCCGATTGGGCAACAAAATTGGCTCTTCGTTTTAATTGTTTCAGCTGGAAATTTGGCTCAGAATTCGGTTACATTACCAGACGGCGGTGAGCTTCTAACGGAAAACAGCATACAAGACGGATGCTACTGGAACGATATTCTATACGAAAATAATCAACTTGTTGATCATGGAATGTTTTGGTAAACAATTGAGCCAATGTAAAGAACAGGGGCGGAACAGTAGTTAAGCATATTCCTAAGAATAAGCCTAAGAATGAGCCTAAGCGTAAGCACGAGCATATTCCTAAGCCTAAGCCTAAGCCTAAGCCTAAGCGTAAGAACGAGCATATTCCTAAGCCTAAGCCTAAGCTTAAGCCTAAGCGTAACAACGAGCACATTCTTAGCCTAAAGCTAAGCCTAAGCCAAGCAAAAAAATAGTATAAAGCTGAAGCTTACTCTATTGCAGTTTTACAGAAAAACGTTCCGCCCGTGATGTTTACGTTGGTCAACTATTGTGTCAAAAATACAAAACACTTTTCGCGTTTTGAAAAGAAGTGTTCATATTAAAATGCTACAATAGCCATTTTAACAAACGCACGAAGACGTTTAGCTTTCATATCGGTGTGCCTGCCTTAAAAATAAATAGTTGGTTGAGGGTATTAATACAATAAAGTAACAAATTTATGCATGAGCCAGTTACATACAGCCATTCGTTGGGTCCAAACGCTAACCTTTTAGTAAGACCTCAACGCAATGGTGGTCCCGCAGAAGGAAGGATTTTAGGATTCAATCCCTATTTCCGGATTTCCGTTAAAATCATTTTTACTTACTTTTCCAGTTCGCAACACAAGAAACAGACCCCGTCGAATTTTTAATAGAACGTGATTACCTTATTCAAAGTTCTGGATAATGCCAAAGTCTTCATTTTCGCTTAGGCGGAAACCCTCTCAAAGGTCCATTAACGAATTCAACTTGGAGCACCGCTATTGGAATGCTTGTTTTAAATTTAAAATTCACCGGCCCATGTACAGAACCAGGCCGGATCGTTATCCGGCGGGGCTGTAATAGAGTCAGTTTAAGCTTTAGACTAACTTTTTTGCTTAGACTTAGGCTTAGGTTATAGGAATATGCTTATACTACTGTTCCGGTCGTGTTCTATACATTGGCGAAATTTAGCAAATATATATGGTTGTAATGCTAAATTTACATTTTAGGTATTTTTGTACATCGGGAATTTTTATTCTATCCGGCTGTACAACTGGAGACGGAAAACGAGTTCATTTTGGCGAGAAGTTACCGGTTGCTGATAGCGGATACGTGATGATGTGTGAAGCTGCAAACCCTGATAATGGAACCGATGTTCGTGTTCGTGCGGTCGCTTGTCTGCATGAGGTATGCTGTTTTAGACTTAGGATTGGGCTTAGGTTCATAAACAATTTACTGTTTTACAAATTATGAGTATTAATCTAACGCTATGCTTCAGTATTTTGAGTACGATAATTTCGTTGTTACTGGAGTTATCAATTTTATGCAAAAATTTTCCATTTCAGTTAATTTTAGGCTTCAGATCAGACTCAGTCTATTCAAATTTTGGCCCACGTGGTCAATAGGGCCGGTTCGCTAGGCCCAAGACTATACCTAAGCCTAAGACTAAACATAGGCACAATTTTAAGCCTAAGTTTAAGACTAAGCGCAAGCTTTCCAGGGACATTTTCACCAACTGCTGATAGGTGCTACATACATTTGAGAATACAGGTATTAAAATCAAAATTTTGCACGTATAAATTCTATTTTCCCGGTTTAAAAATTTGACATATTTTTACTTGAGTAATATTGAGTGCTATAACAGTTGTGATTTACTAACCAATACAGACTAGATGCTATCCATATTATTGGGTTTTTTATAGTTTAAAACCCTAAAGCCCTATTCACACGGGCTCGTTTTTGCTGCGATAACTTGCAGCTGCAAATTGCACGCAGAAGTTGCATTTTTTCATCAGCCAATGAGAAAGTGGCTGCAATAAATTCAGGGAACTAACTTGCATGGTTATTCACACATGTGAACTGAATTTCTAGCTATGATTTTTAATGAATTATTTGCAGCTGCAAGTTTTTCGAACGGGATTTTGGACAAAACTTGCAACTGCAAGGTGCAGCCACAAGTTTTCGCAGCAAAAACTTGCACGTGTAAATAAGGCTTTAGGGAGGTTCATTTTCTATTGCAGGATGTCGAATACGGAAACGGAGAGACATTCCAAAACGATTACTTTTGGTATACATGCGTTGCCAATCAAAACACTGTTGCTAAGCAACCAAGTGGTAAGTGGCATAGGGTTACGGTTTGATTTTTGACAGTGATTAACTTTTAATTAATTTGCTCGCCGAACAGAACCAGCTTTGCTGGGCTGAAACGTCTTCTGTGATTATTGCGATCAAATAACTGTGGTTTATATAAATACTTTGTCACTAATATGCATTGAGACTGGTTAATTTTGCTGGTACTCGTGTACTTTTAGACTTGCAAATTTCCTATTTGATATTTAAACTACTCATATCAACAGTCTTATTTGAAACTTACTGCCCGTATTCTCAAATGTGTGTAGCACCTATCACCAACTGATGATAAATCTTGTATCTTACAAATAATATTTGAAGTTGAAAATTGTGATCATTTTTCGCATGCAATTTGCTTCATTGTTGTGTCAGCTTTTAGATCTGCAATTGCAGGAGTTCGTCGGTTTGAAAACCTATCGCTAATTGGAACACACAGGCCTATGCCATTATTGTCAAATGTGTGTAGCACCTATCACCAACTGATGATAAATCTTGTATCTTACAAATAATATTTGAAGTTGAAAATTGTGCTCATTTTTCACATTAAATTTGTTCCATTGTTGAGTCAGCTTTTAGATTTGCAATTGCAGGAGTTCGTCGGTTTGAAAACCTATCGCTAATTGGAACACACAGGCCTATGCCATTATTGTCAAATGTGTGTAGCACCTATCACCAACTGATGATAAATCTTGTATCTTACAAATAATATTTGAAGTTGAAAATTGTGCTCATTTTTCACATTAAATTTGTTCCATTGTTGAGTCAGCTTTTAGATTTCCAATTGCAGGAGTTCGTCGGTTTGAAAACCTATCGCTAATTGGAACACACAGGCCTATGCCATTATTGTCAAATGTGTGTAGCACCTATCACCAACTGATGATAAATCTTGTATCTTACAAATAATATTTGAAGTTGAAAATTGTGCTCATTTTTCACATTAAATTTGTTCCATTGTTGAGTCAGCTTTTAGATTTGCAATTGCAGGAGTTCGTCGGTTTGAAAACCTATCGCTAATTGGAGCACATAGGCCTATTGCCATTATTGTCAAATGTGTGTAGCACCTATTACGCCAGCTGGTGATAACGTAATACGTCTTTATTGACTCCTACGCCACCTTAATTTCAAGCAGTACCTATTTAGGTTGCCTGAACAACTATAAGCATCGAGTATACCCGGGTCAAGAATTGAACCTGGGAGGCTATAGCTTCATTTGTGAGCTGGTGACAGACGATCCCGCAGGCAGTCGAGTGCGCTTAACTCCGATTGGATGTTTACACCGAGATAAAGGTTACAAGGTAAACAGGTTTGTTGTTGCTTAACAGTTGTTTAGTTGGTGCAGGGCTGTGACTACGGGGTGCGCAAAATGGGGCCCCTCTACGGATATATTCACTAGCCCTGGACGAAAAAATACTAAACGTATTAAAGAATGCTAGCAAAATGTTTTTTGCGCGCATTATTAAACATTTCTACCTTAATGTAGTTTGCGGTCCTGAGGTGGATCGAATTTTGTCCATTATACAGTAGGATGAAGTAGATATAAATTGTTTTTTAAAGTAAATCATTTTGGTTCATGTAAACATCGAGGGCGGAACGTTTGTTTGCAAGACTGCAATAGAGTGAGCTTAAGCTTTAGACTATTTGTTGTCTAGGTTTAAGCTTAGGTTTAGGTATATGCTCATTTTTACGCTTAGACCTAGGCTTATTGTGCTATTACTGTTCCGTTCTGCACATTGGCCAATGTTTTTATAATCTGTTGATTTTCCGAACTGATTTAGAAAAATTTGTAGCAGTTGAATACGACTTTAACTTTTGAATTGCAAACGTTGGATGAAATTTTTCATAATAAAAATCTAAAACCTTAGAGACTGTGAAGCAAAAAGTCAAACCAGCTATAAGGTTGTCGGCCCATGTAAAGATCAGGGCAAAACGTTTTTCTGCGGGACTAGAAAAGAGTAAGCTTAAGCTTTAGACTGTTTTTTGCTTGGCGTAGGCTTAGGTTTTGGCTTAATAATATGCTCATTCCTACGCTTATGATTAGGCTTAAAATTAGGCATAGAAATATGCTTATAATACTTTTCCGCCCCTGTTGTTTACATTGGCCAGTTTGTCGACATGCTGCTGAGAATTATTTTAGATTGGTGACAACATAGTAGATTCACTGTATTGGTTCAAATGTGAGATATTGCCAGACAACGGGATGGTCATAAAACAAATCGCCGGATGCGTCTACAACGCAACCAATTTATTTACTGACGGTGACAAGTATTACGACACTGGATTTATATACCGATGCAGGCGAGACCCGGTCACAAGTAAATTGCATACAGGAGGGGACAGGGGGGTGCTGCGCCCCCCTGGAAAAATTTTGGCCAGCCTAGAAAATTTTCAACCTTCAATGAAGCCATAAAAAGCTTCAGTGTCCATCACACTGCACCCTCAAAAGTCACCAAGTGTACGCATGATATTGCGGAATTTGTATTATTTTTCAATAAAATTTTAAATATGCTTATAAAGTGTCATGCAAGGAGAATCATACTAAAACAGTTAATTCTGCAATAAGCGACGAAGCAATCTAGTAGCAAAATACGCAATTTTGTGGTCGTAATAAGTTAAGATGTTTAGTGTTGTAAGCATTTCAACAGCTGTCGAATACGGAAGTAGACAAAAGAATTGTACCCTGCGAAATTCCTGGCATACTGTTGGAAAATATGTATACTTTTGTTTGCTTTGATAACTGCTTTAACCCTTTCTCACATGAATATTTTCAATTTTATATCAATGTAATTTCAAGGTAAGATTCGATCTTTAATCTCACGGAAGGGAGGCGTTTACGATAACCACTGAGCTACAGGAGCTTGACGCTCAACCCCGAGGGAGCTCTCACGTCTTATGGAGATTTTGCACTGCGCATATAAGTTAGAATTGTTAAACACAGCTTGCAGTGTCTGTATTGATCGTATATTATTTGTATTTAGTTGCTCATAGTACAACTCTATGAGCGAAAGGGTTAAGAACTGAGAAATTATTAATGCTAAAAGTAGAAAATGTTAATTTTAGGGCCGTAACTATAGATTAATTTCTAAGCTAAAAAACGTGCCTTTGAAAAGGGTAAAAACCTAAACGTATGCCAATTCCTCTTTTCGGCGCATAGAGGGAAGAAGGTTCATAAAGTAAAATAGGCCTTTGAAGTTATGCCAGCCCAAAATGTAATCCTATTCATGCCACTGATTGCAATTGCTTTGGTGAAAAAAGCCTAATCCTAAGCGTAAGCCAAACTATACTCCAAAATCTAAGGCCACACTTTTCAGCCCACTATAAAATGGAAGGGCCCTAAAAGTAACCATGGGCCCTTCAAGCTATGCCAACCCGAAATGACCTCATCCTACGCCACTGATTGTGTAACAACGCATAAAATCGAAATTAAACTTTCAGAACTGTACAGCCACGATTTGATCGGTTGTGTCAGTGACAACGGTGCCGAACGAGCGTTCGGTGAAAGTTGGCCAGTTGGCTCACCACCCTATCTTTTGATGAGTAAATGTGATTTTGTTCCATTTTCGGCTCCCTGGCCAGATTTCAACCCATCTTTAAATGAAAATTCAAACTTCAAATTCAACGGCGAATTGGAAAATTCACGATTCGAAGGATACGGCTTTCAACGGCACACGCATTGCTTGTATTCTCCGGACGGTGAAGATAACAGTACTGTAATATATCCAGGATGTTATGCAAGGGTTGCGGAAGGGATTGTAGTGATGTGTATTCAGGTATCTGATGGAGTACTTACGATGGACTACGCTCACGAGCCCGAGAAGAAGTCAGAACAAATAGATCAAAGGATAATTGATGCAAGGCTATCAGAATGCTAAATCTTTAATACCGCAGTGCCTGTAGTATTTTTCACGCACTATATTTTGGCGATTTTAGTATCGAAAGTTTAAACAAATATAGCATTTCCTTCCGGTATGAATTAAAAATATACTAAAAATATTCCAAGTTAGAAATCAATACAACTTCTTATGCCCTAACATATGATCTTTGACTGCCTTAAACGTATTTCAGTTTATTAAACTTTAAGCTGCATACTTTCTTGCTGTAAAATCAACTGACTCCTAAGTTATATCAAAATCTTAAAATTTTGAGCCAATTTTAGAACAGGATCAATATGCAAATAATTCCTAAGTTGGACCATCCAATGTAAAAATAGGCCCGGAACAGTATTATATATAAGCATATTCCTAAGCCTAAAAGCCAAGGCCTAAGCCTAAGCGTAAGAATGAGCATATTCGTAACCCTAAGCCTAAGTGTAAGAATGAACATATTCGTAAGCCTAAGCCTAAGCCTAAAACAAGCAGTAAAATTAATCTAAAGCCTAAGTTTACTCTTTTCTATTCCCATAGAAACACGCGCCACCTTTTGCCTTTACATGGGCCGCTGAACCTCAGCGTAAGCGTACGAATGAGCTTATATCTAAGCCAAAGCCTAAACCTAAGCAAACAAAATCGGTCTTAAGCTTAAGCTTACTCCATTGCAGTCCCACAGTAAGCATTTATGCTTTCATTATATTCGAACATTCCATTTTTGTATATTTTTGTCTTTATTGTGATTTTATTTAAATAAAAGTAATTATCCTGTAAAACCGTATTTGATTAAATTACATATTTTAAATTGCAAAACTTATCCATAACTTTCAAAATAGTATAATTTGCTATAATTTGCTTTCTAGAACGTCGGACGAGTAGCCAACCGGAACCACGAAGTTAAAGCTTTCTTAGGGTTGCGCTATACTTTGTGCCGGACGGCGCCGCGGGCCACCGCACGCCACTATGCATTGCTATCAAAAATATACACATCTATTTGGTGGTGTCCGACAGATAGTGATGGCGTCGAGCGGCACGCTTCTAGTTTAGCCCATGTGTAACACCAAGAAATATTTTGCCAACCTTCTGTCAAGGTTTGACCAAACTTCTAGGTTATACCAAATAGCCATATGCCCGCTGATATTATTGGTCTTCCTCAGAACTGGCTTCAAGCCTGTATGGGATCCAGGGTCGCGTAGAAAGGGACAGGCACTTATCATTTCCCAATGCTTCTGGCAAGATTAGAAAAAGTAGTTTTGATAAGGTTTAAGAACCGTCTATACCCAGATCTTTGATGTTGAAAAAATTTTCATATGAAATTGTACACCTTCTGATTTGAGGTCTTGGGCTACGCCTCGTGTATAAGCCTGCAAGAGACACCGACTCACGCTGAACTGCAATCCAGTATATAAACTTAAGTTTTAGACTATTTTTTGTTCAAGCTTTAGACTTACACTTAGGTTACGTTTAGGAATATGTGGATACTACTGTTACGATGCCGTTCGACGCATTGGCTAACATTTCAAACCTTCAACATTTAAGTATAAATAGGTCCTCGAAATCCGAACGGATTGATTCGGCGTTGATAGTTAAACCTCCGAGAGACCAAATCTCGGCCACCAGCCAAATCTTGTTTTTGAACCGGAAACAACATGCCGTACAGACGCGGAAGTGCAAGCAAATTGCCTCTCATAATCCCGAACCCAAACGGATCTTGTGTTCGGATTTTGATGTCGCCTTGAGGTCCTCTCTGGAGCCGTTGTTTGTACGGACTGTCCGCTCGCGTGCCCCATCCGCCAGCAAATTGACCAGAGTTTAAGTTTGACACAAACCCTCCACCCCATGCTGGGAATATGCGGTCTTTGATGTATTGTTGAACCAGATCGCCATTGGACGCTTTCGAGTTGGGGCGGTACACCCATTTGTCTGAAAATTACTAACCTGTAATCATACCTACACCCATAATTTTAGCAGTGTCCGGTGTATTGGTACGCACTTTTGCGGTCAGAACCTGGTTTAGGTATTAAACACTACCTGGATAAGGTTCAAATAATATGGTGCCATATGCTGGTAAAATTAGGAAAAAATTGGTATATCACCATTAAAACGGCCAATGTAACGAACAGGGACGGAACAGTATTATAAGCATACTCCTAAGCCAAAGCATAAGCCTAAACGTAAGAATGAGCATATTTCTTTAATAAAGCTTAAGCTTAGCCTTTACACTCAAAATAATATTTCTGATATTTAAGAATAATTTCTTACATTTATAACTCTAAGAAGTTGCCTTGAAATTTGGGATTTTTTTTTTGATAGTGAAAACAACGGCTTTGAGTTATTTTTGAAAAATTGTCCTAAATTTCAGAAAAACATGTCTGAATGTTAAAATACTTTCTTATTGAATCGGGCGATATCTGCCGGCCTATTAAACCTAGACCTAAGTTAATACTTATTGAATCTGCTCTATTGCTTTTCCGAACAAACACGAAAACTTCCCAAAAGTAACATGGGTTAACATAACAAATTAATCTATGAATAGAATTACTTGAATCCGACGGTGCGTTGAACAAATCTTCATTTATGTAAGGATTTTGAATGTGTGGAAATAGATCCGTTAGATTTTTGTAGGCTTCCGGAGTTGCCAAATCGCCAGTGACCGGAAACGCCACTCCGAGACCAGGAAGGGCATTAAATGTTTCCGCTGTAAAATCAAAACGACAATAGGACAAACACAGGACTGTGCAGATGACATTGCGTGCGTTTAAGTTGAATTACACGAAATGCAGCTGTATTCACAACTTTAGTTTAATACGAACAAGCGAACTGCAAAGTTTGTCAATCTCAAAAACCACATAAAGCAAATTGAACGCAAGTTTGCTAAATTTTGAACCTCACCATTAACTGGTTTAAAAGTAACCAAGACGTGCTCTCATCAACTTCTGATAGGTGCTATACACATTTGAAAATATGATCACAATAATTGTACTGTATATATATTTTGGCTTTAGTCCATTTTGTATACATCGGCGTGGTTTAATGAGGCCGCATTTAAATTAACCGTTCGAAACCAGGTTAAATTTCTGTAAACCACAAAAATAATTTAAAAACAATATTTCAACGTATCTTTGAACCTGCTCAATACTGAATACAAATGTAACAACCGAGAAATATTTGGAGCAGTTCAATTTTTGGGCCAATACGAAAAATTCAGGTTATTGTTAGAATATTTGACTGAATTGGTGTTTAAAACAAACCCAGACCTTTAATATATTTACCATGAACAACAACTATATTTTATTTATTATACCAACTTATATATATAATTAAACGTAAATCCTACCATTTACCACTGCAATGACTGAAATGATAAAGGCGATTACTAGCGTAATAGAAGTCATCATACTGTTTATGTATTATCAGTACATACCTGGAATAGTTATATCCAAAAAACGGTTTTGTTACCTGTACTTTTGAGTATTCACACTAAACATACAAAATAAGCCAGTTTCTCGTGGGCCCATGTAAAGATCGGGGCTGAACGGCCCATGTATAGAACAGGGCCGGAACAGTAGTATAAACATATTCCTAAATCTAAGCCTAAGCCTAAGCGTATGGATGAGCCTATTCCTAAGCCTAAGCGTATGGATGAGCCTATTCCTAAGCCTAAGCCTAAGCAAAAAAAATATTCTAAAGCTTAAACTGACTCTATTATAGCCCCTCCGGAAAACGATCCGACCTTGTTCTTTACATGGGCCGCGGAACGTGTATCTGCGAGCCTGAGTAGAGTGAACTTAAGCTTTCGACAAATATTTTTTGCTTAGCATCACGCTAATTGGCTCATGCTTAGGTGTAAGCTCATTTTTATGCGTAGGCTTAGAAATATGTTTATAGTAACGGATCTGTTCTATACGTTGGTTTCTAAACTTGTAAAGACCTAAAATCGTAACCCGGCGGAAGCCGAAAGTCTGCGCTGCTTACCGTTAAATAGTTTGAAAACAGCTTTAGGCTGTTTTCATGGCAGATATCTTAGAGGTTTCTGGTTCACTCGGGCCCTGTAACCAAAGGCAGTGTTATACCGCTCCTGAAAAAAGTTTAGCCCCACCTAGACGACTGGGCTGGATTTTACTGCTTTTGGCCAATGTAAAGAACCGAGGCGGAACAGTATCATGAGCATATTCCTAAGCCTAAGCCTAGTAAAAAATTTCGTCTAAAGTTTAAGCTTACTCATTTCTAGTACAACAGAAAAACGTTGCGCCCCTGATCTTTACATGGGCCGTGCTTTTGAGCGTATCGAAAAACGCTCTTAAAACAAATTTCTCCGGAGTTAAATTTGGAAAAATTTAATTTTCTGAAGTCTAAAAACGTTCAACAGTACGAATATAAACAAAAATCTGCATTCGCCTTGGAGATTTTACTGTTTATCGTAAACTGCGCACTGTTACAAAGATGTTTTGTACAAAACGCAGTGTTAAAATTTTAACAACAAAATGCACAGTGTACGTTTTTAGTTGAGTAATTGGATAAATTCTTGTAAAAAAAGTTACCATAATGAATGCAGTTAACATTAACAAAATCGATCAACGTTGGCTTGTTTGGTTTTAAACAACACTGCAATATACGTGACGTAGGCCAATCTGCTATTCAGACCAATTACTAATTGGCCTATAGGCCAATCTGATATTTTATGTAGCAGTTTGTCTGAAGCCCTATTCACAGGTGTGTGTTTTTACTGCGAGAACTTGCAGCTGCAACGTGCACTTGCATGTTTTGTCCAAAACCCCGTTCGAAAAAAATTGCCGCTGCAAATAATTCATTAAAAATCATGAAAAATGCATTTTCTACGTGCAATTAGCGGCTGCAAGTTCTCGCAGTAAAAATTTGCACGTGTGAATAGGGCTTTACCTAAACTGCTATTGAACTTATAGACCAATCGGATTTGCTTGTTTGGACTGGCGAACTTCCCGTACCAATCAGCGCTGGTTTTACATCATCACTGTTGTTTGCTACATCTCACAATCGCTATAGCCTATGCCGAACTGCTATTTGCTCTGAATAGCCGATTGGCATAGGCCATTTGGTGATTGTTCTGAATAGCAGATTAGCCTAAGACATATACAGAAACATATATATTTGAAGTTTTAAAATGGTACGTTGCTATCTGATGTTATAAACTTTATTCTTCAGACTTTTCGGTTCCCGGTTTAGCAAGTATTACTCGAGCAGTAACCATATCACGACAAATTCGGCCCCAATCTTTCATCGCTTTCAACGTCGACGCGTCAAATTCACACGTCAGCGATAGCCAACGCAGAGATGTTTCCGTTTGGTGGTCGGTATCTTCAAAGGATTTTCGCGCATGAACAAACAGTTTAAACGTTTCGAATGAGTTTAAAAGTTGAGTTGCGTCACATTCAAACTGAACTAAACTGGACGCTGTTAATTCAGCAAATTTTTCGATTTGTTTGTTACATTGAAACGCTAACTGAACGTGATTGTGAACGTTTAACTGTGAAAGTTCAGAGAAAATTGCAACAAGCGATAACAATGAAATGTAATCGGGTTTGATCGCTGAAATTATAAACTGTTTTTGGCCAGTTCGCGGTCAACTAAAGTATCCAACGAAGAAACGATGGTAAAGATACTTACCCAAAAATAGCGTTGTCGTCTGGAAAATTTGTCAATGCAAATTGGTCACTAGAAGCTTCAAATGTGCTTGTGGTGACACAGAGTTGTTGAGACTTTTATTTAGACTTTCAACAATGAAATTATACTGTCTACAGTTTTTTGGCAGCCTTTAAGTTTTTTGGTCGCAAAACTTGTCACACTGTAAATTCCAGTGAGTTGATTTTAACTCAGAATGAGTTTAATCACTCAGTCTGAGTTAGGACTATTAGAACTCAGAATTGTGAGCTGATTTAACGCAAGCTGATTTAACTGGTCAACTCACCCGGAATCAAATCAACTGAAAGTGAAAATCAACTCAACTCTATAGTGAACTAATGCTTATAGTTATAAACTCAGAAAGAACTAACTCGCTAGCTAAAGTTGATTATATTCAACTCATCGGAATTTACCGTGCATTCTGAAACATAAACGTAAAAATAGATATACAAACTCTAAACTTTCTAACCTAATGCTTTTGCGACTTCCGCCGGAAGGTGAGCGATGTCTCGTCGTGCAGTTATTAACCGCTTCAAAGAACCAATTCGACCTGCGGCTTTCATTTCTGCCAAACACACAAATATTTGTTTCTTTTCCACAGCCGGAGTCAAAGACAAGTCCAACGATTGTAAGTTTGGAACGTTTAAATTTTTGACCAACTCTATACTTACCACCGAGACAGCTTTAAGGTTCAGTTGACGTAGGTTTACGTTGCTTTGAGGCAGCATTAAGCTCGTAGGTACTTCGATCGAAGCAGCTGAATTTTGAACAAATTTTGAATATTTTAAATTCAACCAAACAAGACTGTGTAATGCGTGACAAGCTAGAATAGGTTCGTTAGCATGTTTGTGATCAACAGTGCACGAAACACATTCAAATACTCGCAGATGCACTGGAAAAAATGGTGAGTCAAATTGACTCTCGCCGAAGCAGGCTTTTCGGCACTACACAAATTGAGTCAAAATTCGAATCCGCCAGAGTCAAAGTCGACTCACAGAGTCGCACGTTTGACTCTGGCGGAGTTGAATTTGACTCGCAGTTTGTGTAGTTCCGAAAAGCCTACATTTTGGAGAGAGTTCATTTGACTCACCATTTTTTCCAGTGCGGCTTTTAGTACCGTTGCAACTGTTTGAATTCGTCGTTGAGTTGAAATTAATATCGAAATTTACTAATTTTAATTTTTTTAAATTTACACAACTGCTCAGTGTTAAACATAAGTCGACCGGTGTCGGACGGTTTTGTGATTGCCGTGGGTTCGTAATGCGTAATACTGTAAGAGCCTGACACCGTATTACGTCATCGATAACCAATTCAAATGTGTTTGAAGAAGTGTCGAGGGGCAGTCTCCAATCCATGATGCCAAAATTTAAAAGTGAACGTGGGAAATTAAATTCTGAAAATACTGATGAGAAAAAATCACAACTCAATTGTGGATTTACGATTTCATCCGGTTCTAATGGTGTGAACTTTGACACACCGCTGTTCAATGGATCAGGCAAATCAACGCTCAAGTGTGGATTTTCAATCTCGAGTCGTTGCAAGCGAGTAAATTTTGAAGCATAACTGTTAAACAGATCAGCGGATTGAGCTGAAATGCTGACGAGCGAATGTTGGGTGATAGGATGCTCGGCGAGCAGTTGAACATCCTCGGATTCAAGTCGTAAGTTAAACTCAAGTTTAACTGAATACCACCAGTTTGACGTTGACATTTTCAGTTGAGAACATCGATTTTGAAATTGGCGAATGAATTTGGGATTTGATCGAATGCGCGGAGGCAACATTGTTGCTGAATCTTGGGCTGGAAAGATTTCAGTGAGTTCAACGCAAATTTGTTTTGCTTCCGATTTTCGCTCAATGATAAGTGCTCGAAATTGTGCTTTGGTTGAATGTGTAGCAGGCATTGCTGAAATAATAATTTCAATTTAACTATCAGCATTTTTTGGATGCTAAGTATAGCCTAAGAAAGACCCTTTATTATCTTAGTATATGAACCATAACTTTAATGAATGCAGTTTGTTATAATGATTTCATAGAAAATCAGAAAACAGAAAAAATTTAAGCTGCTCAAAACCTATACATAGGTATGCTATATACACTTATTCGGGTGGAGGTAACAAGAATCCGGGGTCGCCTTTTTGGGTGGATCAATTATCTCTAGGGTTCATAAATCTTTCGGCCAATGTTACTTTAAGGGACGTAACCGCGGATTAAGCGTATTCCTAAGCTTAAACCTAAGCCTAAGCGTTGCGAAAATGTGCTCCTAAGCCTAAGCCTAGTCCTAAGCCTAAAGCCTAAGCAAAATAATGTAATCTAGAATCTAAACGTACTCTTTTATCGATCCATCAGAAACCTGGACGCCCCTTAAACATGCTCAACCTTTCAACAAATCTTACTTTTGAACGTATAAATTCAAGAGTAAAAATTTGCCTTAATTTTGATTTTGTGAAATACACGAACAAAGCTACTCTTATATATCGCTCAAGTATATATACCGATGCACAACGTTGTACAAATAAACAAATTTACATGATTAAACTTTTAAAAGCATGTATTATAAACTCTCAAAAATTCGTTTAATCGAATTAATTGTCGCTTAAACTGTTTGGCATGCGACGTCACGCTAGAACCGCCAATATCTTCAAGATAGGAAACGGTTAAAACAAGCAAAGCCCTGTGGAGGAAGGGTTAGAAATATTGAATTTCAGCAGTAACGCTTTCTGCTGTTTTGTTTTTTTATATGCCCGTAAAAAGAGTTCTGTCAGTAAATTAAAGGATTGCGGACCATATTCTAAAATGTGTATAGCGCACCTATTATGAGATGGTTATTTAGTTTTGTAGACGGCGAACTAGCAAATGATTAGGTTAGAAATATAAGATCAGTTTTAGCATTTTAAATGTCGCACTCCTTGTTATCTATCTATAGATTTATTAAGTGATAGGACTATAGGCAGTGCCCGAGTAGGCAGACGTTGCGGCTCCTGCGAAACTCGCATGCGAAGCGAGCGACAAGCCAGACGCATCTTAAACTTTATCGGTTTTTGCTTCCACTGGTTAGGTTGAGGGCCACTATAGGGGCGGGCCACCCAATTAGGGTATGTGGGAGGCTTCTCCGGCTCGGGCTAAAGGGACTAGAGAGGACATGGCGAGCTCATCTAGTTCTGGTCTTTAGCCTACTCTGTAACCCGTCTAACTCATTTTTAACAATTATAAGCCGATGTTAAATTTAATGCAGAACTTTTACAACCAGGGTGCAACCGGAATTATTAAACACCGGAACCGGAAAGTTAAAAAATACCGGAACCAGAACCTGAAAATAAAAAATACTTGTTACCGATCGCTTTTAATGCTGTAAACACACCCTTTAGAATGCCAAAATAATGAAACAACTGCAGTGGATGAAAACATATGATAAATTATGGAGTATGGCACAAGTTGACAGTTTCGGCAATTTTACACGCACGGACAATTTTAGAGAAATAAGTTAGAATAATATGTCAATTTTTGTTAAATTTTCAAATGAGACAAATTTTCAACACCGAAAATACCGGAAAATTTAGGTGAAAAATACAGGATTTATTATCGGAACCGGATTGTGAAAAATACCGGATTTTAATATTAACGGAACCGGAATTCCGATTGCACCCTGTTTACAAGAGTAGCAATCAAATCCGAATACGAGCAACGAACATGAAACACGAATGAGATACAAAGAAATATGTTCCACAACTACTAACTGGATTGAATTTAACTCCTGTATACTTCAATTAGAATCCGTATACTTAACGAAATGTCTATTCGGAGACTACGAGAGAAAATCGTCACAAAAATACATTTCCTATTTTGAAATAATAAAGAGAACCCAGAGCAAACAAAACAACAACCTATGTAAACTTTCAAAAACCGATTTTTCCACTTTAAAATCCTCAAATCTCATATTCCTATGATTCTTAATATCTGGTTCTAAAATTTCCTTTTATTTTAATAAAATTATAATTTTCGCCTGGAAGAGGAGAACAAGCTATCCAGATTATTTCCTCGCAATTCTCAGGATGTGGCAGAAATGCCAATTGGCGGGTTTGTCTATTAAATATCATGACGGCAAATGACAAAGCCGCAACGGTTCTGACATATTAATAATATAAACTTATATTGCGACCGTGAAGTGAGCAGGGGCAGGATCACTTACACTCTTTCTGTGCCGGTTTCGATGTTCGTAATTTATCCCTAACGGGTGATACGAGCCAACAACTTTTCTTGTGGCAGCTCAACTCGAGAAATTAGAAATATATACTACAACTGTTTTCAAAAAAGATACATAGCTAAGTTGTGCCATTGTGTTAGAATTGAAACGTTGAAAGATAATGTAGAATGGTAAAGATCTCCTTCATTGTTATTCACTAGCATTGTTTCGTAGTGCAGCTAAAAATAGTGCATAACTTACAAAATTCACACCAACTCATCAGTTACTTAAGACGCACATTTTTAAGCCAATACTCTGACGCATAACTCATAATAAACTGAAGTTTGTAAACCACTAACAAACCGTATCTCAGTTTACACAACATGGTTGATGACATGGAGAAGACTGAAAACAGAGCAGTGGAGCATAATGACGAAGAAGAAGAAAACGAGGAAGAAGAATATGTGGTAAATGCGGAATTATATATATTAAAATTGTAACATTGTGTTTAGAAATTGACATAGACCACATATAAGCCGGAACAACTAAATATGCACACTTTTCATAAGGTAATTTTCTCAAGTTTTAAATTGGATAGGTATTTTTGGAGGTAACATTGACTATGTACGTGTACAACGAAATGTTTACAAAATTGCATGTATTTTATTCAGGTTGAAAAAATATTAAAGAAACGAATGAAAGGCGGTAAAGTCCAGTATTATTTAAAATGGAAAAACTACCCAGATTCAGATAATACTTGGGAGCCAGTTGAAAACTTGGACTGTCCTGAACTCATCGAAGGTAAGGTTACATGATTAGTATTGTGTGCCGTGGTAAGTATACATGTATTGCGATTACGTGTACGTATTAAACAATAACTTGGAATCAGCGGCGCAACATACCGCTTAAAGCATAGTTCAGCGCCTCGAGCAGGTAAGCTTTAACGTAGAGAAACATGGACCTAGTCCAACATTGTATAAAGTAAAATATGCATTGGACATTAGTTTAAATGAAAAAACGGGGAATCGATATGTAGTAGTCAATTAATGACTGAACGTTATAGCATGACCTTGGAACCAGGGTGCAACCGGAATTCCGGTTCCGGCATTTTTTCACCTTCCGGTTCCGGTAAATTTTTACCGGATTTAAAAATTCCGGTATTATAATTTGGCCGTTTCTTAACTTTGCTAATTTTTAAGAATCTCTTTTGAAAGCCACTTGTACTCCGAATATAAGCCATTGATGGTGGATTTCACTTCAGTCGATGATGAAAATCTAAAATACAACAAATAAAGTAAATACCTATGTTCGACTAAGGTTATTTCACAAATAATAGAGCAAAAAATAAGATTAAAATGAAATTTTTGGTGAAATGCATTTTTCACTTTCCGGTTCCGTTTCCGGTTCCGTTTCCGGTAAAATTTTCAAATTCCGGTTCCGGTAAATTGTAATTCCGGTTGCACCCTGCTTGGAACTTCTAAATTCTGCCCGACTACGTACGCTTTGCTAAATTGTGAAATGATACGTATTAGGTATTTAAGTTAGTAGTTTTAATTTTGCGAATGTTTTTAAAAATATTTGTATCATTGGTCAGTGTGTCTTATGTCCAACCAGACCTCATTACTGGGAAGCCTTTTTAAAGGATAACCAGCATTTGCTGTGTCCTATAGTTATCTGTCTGATCTTGGTTAAAAGCCACCGATATTAAAAAACCGAGATAGAGACCTGCCAATTACCGAGACTTCTATCCCTGGTGCTCACCCGAAACTACATCATTATTACTATTTATGCTTAACTGAAATGACACAAAAGGTTTTAAAACATTTTTGCATAAGATTTTTCGCAGACGATTATATATTTTGTAAGTCGATATATCATTATGATTATTTTTTATTGCGCGACGACTTGAACAGATTTTACAACAGGTGTAACGCTTTTTTCATTTGATTTGGTTCGCTTTTGGCCATACACTTAAGTTTAATATACATTGTCGGAGTTCAGTATCATTCATTCAAAATTTACGACTCTGGAAATCTGAAAATAACGAAGTTGTTTTGTTGCTGAATTTTATATTTCGCCCAGCTTTGACTATGGCCCACTAGTTTGGTTCCATTGATAGTAAGCAATGTAATGTTCTGACCTAATTGAGCGAGTTTTTCGTCGTTTTAGTAAACGAATTTCCTTATTACGTATTTAAACTTTCCTACTAAGAGAGGCTAAAGGCGCTCGGCATAGAATACCTTAAGCCTACACGAGTGAAACATATATCGATTTTAAGATCGTTTCCGTTTTACATTGTTTTCTATTATGTAACCGCAATTACGATAGATGCAAATTCGTGCAATTTTTGTCTTTAAAAATTGTTTGCAATTGTAATGCAACAGTTTTCTTAGCGTTTAAAATGTACCAATTTTCAACGCACTTCCTAACTAAATCCATTCGTCGTTCGCATCTAAATTTCTAGAGTTAAGAAATGGAATATTACTTATATTACGTATATATTTTTTATTTCAGCATTTGAGGAGGAGGAAAAAATAAGAAAAGCAGAACGCGAATCAGCTCCAGTGGCAAAAAAGAAGAGGCATACCTCAGAACACGATAGTGAGTTTAGCGAACTATTTATATATAGCATAGCGATGAAAAAATGAGTTTTCATTGCCGTTTCAATATCAGAAAGAGTACGATTTTGGAGTAAAGCATTTTATGTTTATGTTTTATAGTTTGCGGACGAAAAGCCGTTTGCTAGCTACAGGCTAATTTGCATAATTAGTTAAGCCAAAATCAGTACTTTCTACATTATTTCACTAATTATTACAGTTACAAGCAATCCAATTTCAGCACTCAAGGGTTTTTGGGTGCGAGGAATATGAATAGACTGTGTATATACCTCCAAAACCGATAATTGAGTAGTTAGCTAATACATAATTTACATATTAGCATAGTTTATAGGCCTAAATTAGGACTTTTTACAATATTTCGCTAATTATTAAGGTTAAAAGCAATCTAATTTCAGCGCTAAAGGGTTTTTAGGTGCGAGGATTTGAATAAATTGTGTACAAATCTCCAAAATTGATAATTTAATAGTTAGCTAATAGCTAATTGCGTATTAGCTTAATTGACAAGACAAAATTAAGACTTTAAATTATTTCTATAACACCATGTTATATACTGAAAGCCAACTATTGTTTTTGTATAGCCTTATTTTCAAGTTTAGCGTATTGAGGAAATCAAATATTACCATTTATTGAGTAAACTGCTGAAACCAGGGATATAATTACATTTTAAAAAATAGGATTGCAATATAATAATGATTGCAAAAACAACGAAAAATTCACATCTATAATCAACAAAATGTAATTGACATCCGGTAACACTTGCCAATTGCCTTATGTAATTTGTCATATAGGTTTAAATTTTGGTCCTACAACGATTTTAATATCAACTGTTTCTTCGCGTATATACATACATACATATATACTTCAAGATGTCGATCATTAAGTTTTAAAACTCATAACAGTATTTGTCTGTTTTCCTGTATTTGGGTCTTGCACAATACGTAGAATAATTAATATAGATGCACGTATTTTATGATTTTTGCTGATAGGTTTTTGGCAATGGGAAATATCGGAGCTTGACGTCGATTTTTTGCTGGATCCGCCTATGCAGCTGTATACCATGTTGGGCGTAATTTATTAACACATCTTATTTTCCATAATTAACGGTACATGTATTTCAGCATCAACGATTTCGGAAGCATCGTCTGCTGGCGGCACAAGTGCAAAGAAAAAATCAGTCAATGACCAAACGCATCATCAACCGCAACGCGAAGTTCGTGGTTTTGAGCGTGGTCTTGAACCGGACAAAATTATAGGAGCTACAGATTCCGGAGGAGAGCTAACGTTTTTGATCAAGTGGAAGGTTTGTTGTTCAATAGTTGACATATTATGGAGGTGAGGTAGCTGTCAAAATTCGACCACATGCGGGTAAAATTGTAATCAAGCAAGATCATGTGAGTGTTTGAACTCTCAGTTTTAGTTCAACCTCCAGCCGAAGTGTTGGTATTTATACCTAAAATTAGGTCGTATTATAGTTGCATTCGGGTCCTGTATTTTTCTAGCAAATAGCCTTAATCCGGGTATCGCGAAAATGCTCGGAATAGAATGATCTATTACGTACTGTTCTAGCATTCCACATTAAGACTTTTTGGTTGGACTAGAATGAATATGACGTTGATTCTCGCTTGCGTAGCTCACGAGTTTGTTTTGAACTAGTGTGTATGCACGAGGAGAACGGTTTGTTCCGCTCTTACGTAATAATGTACTGAGCTTTGACTTTGTTGCTTGTAGGCCGGATCCCTACTCCGCGAAAACCCTCAAACATGATTTAAATTTTTACCGGATTTAAAAATTCCGGTGTTAAAATTTGGCCGTTTTCTAAACTTTGCTAATTTTTTAGAATCTCTTTTGAAAGACACTTGTACTCCGAATATAAGCCATTGATGGTGGATTTCACTTCAGTCGACGACGAAAATCTAAAATACAACAAATAAAATAAATACCTATGTTCGACTAAGGTTATTTCACAAATAATAGAGCAAAAAATAAGATTTTTTTGGTGAAATGCATTTTTCACTTTCCGGTTCCGGTAAAATTTTCAAGTTCCGGTTCCGGTAAATTGTAATTCCGGTTGCACCCTGCCGTTCAATATTTTCAAACCTTGATTCATGGAAATTCAGCAACCTTAGTAATGTATCTGAAACAAGAATATTTTTAATCTGGTACAATAGAATTATATAAAAGTTTAATTGGCTACAAATTTACAGGGCACGGACGCATCAGATCTCATTCCAGCGCGTATTGCAAACTTAAAATGTCCGCAAACGGTCATTAAATTCTACGAAGAACATTTGACGTGGCGTGAGTCTGAGAAATCGTCTTCAGCGGCAGCGACAAACCAGTCAACAGCCAACAAAGAAATAACCTCTCCAGTGAGCAAGACCCCGGCATCTGGAGATGGTGCCCCTGGTAATGAAAATACAGAGAAACTTACACTGCATAACGGTAGCTGAAAATGTATTTGAACATTGCAATTACCATCAAGCCGGATACTGTAAAAAAGATTGGGAGAGCTCTGGTTTGTGAGACATGGCCCACTTGGCACCTAAAATTTTGCTCAGGCTGGAAAACGGACCTGAATTATACCGAAATTGAAACTGGAAATTTATACCCGAATCGGAACTATAGAACTTTATTTGCACACTGGGTTCAGTTTTGTTCAAAACACGAACCCGCGCCCCTCCCCAAAGTAAATTAGCGCTCCGGCAGCGTTGTGATTTGCAATATGCTGTAATTGATTGTTTTATATGCTGCATAGTACGATTGAAGATTTCCATATGAGCGAATATTTTGAACTTTACGACATTTTCAACAAGCGAGGTATTATTTCTATTATAGTGATAATTATTTAGTTGGCAAACAAATGCATATATTGACATGTTTAGTGCGTATTAGGTTGTTTAGAATGTATTGCTAGCTTTTGAAACATGTTTTAGTTTTTCCATTAGCAAAAACTGATTTGCGTTAATGTAGTACAATCGGTTATGAATAAGATTGCATAGTGCTTTGTTTGTATAATATTGGTTTGCTGGTTGGTATTATAACGCTTATTATGATCGGTACTAGGTTCCGGAAACCCAAACTATGTGCGTGCTGGTTAATTGTAGAATGCAAACTCAAACCTTAGCCCTGAGTGCGCAGCCAACTAAAGTCTAACACCTCCACGAAAATTGAGGCTTGTCATTTAACTTACAAACAATACGTTTTACGTCCTTTGTCCGTTACAAAGGTTGGAAGCTTAATCTATCTGCGGTACCTATTTTGATTTCTGAGTCGTTTGCAAGTCTCAACCATTTGGCGTTGCATTAATTCTCGACTTTCAGTTGCAGCACGGTTTTAACAGTTGTTTCGAATCGACTGTACAAACCATCGTAGTCGATATTTTCCCATCCCTTACTGATTTCACAAATGTCAAAAGGATTCGACATAATTAACGCTCGGTACAGAATGAGCTAGCGATAACCATGAGGTCTACTGCAACAGTAGTTTATGTCATTACGGCATAGTTGCCATTGAAGTTCTTGTGCAAGTGCCCCAGTTTTGGAGTTTTCGCTGTTTTCATGCTTGTCAGCTGATTTGGTTGGCGCAGTCACTGTCTTAGCAGACCTTTCCACAAAACACAAGCAAAATTAGAAACTGCTGCCGTTTGAGACTGCGACGCCCAAACACTTGTTCGGACAACAAATATTGCATGGCTGGACTACAGAGGAGTTGCGACCAACTCCAGACTTGCCTGCAGCACCGGTCATCGGTCAGCGATTTGTCGCAGCTGCGGTACTCGCATAAGTATGGGTCTGAGACCAATTATTCACCCGCTGTCATAATATTTTTGGGCACTTCAGATATGCATGCGGTAAAATAGACTATCCTGTTTCATTGCCAAAATTATGACAGATTTCAAACAGTGGTTTAGTAATTTTGTAGTAACAAGCCGCAAGCGCGAACAGAACCAAACGTATCCCAGGAGGATAACTGGGTTTGATGATAAGGGTTGTTGGCCGGAAAAAAATACCGGAAAAATGTTTTTTCATTTTTTTCCGAGAGGGGTAGGAAAAAATGGAATAATATTAAACAGTTCTTAAATATAATTTGCCACTGAATATGATAATATAAAATAAAGTTTTTAGATGAAATGTAACTAATTTACGTGCAACACATTGACAGTGAACGTGTGTATATTGAGGGGAGGAGGTTTTGTGGTTTGCGGTTAATGGGACTCATTTCGTTTTGTTTGGTTTGTTCCGTGGTTTCGTCGACAGTGGGGCCAAAGTTACGTCGCTCAAAATTAATTCAAAACTTGCTTTTACCGTATGATTTAACACAAGAATACGTATAGCTTCAATCACGATTTGCCCGCGAGGTTCTAGCAATTGAGAGGCTTTGATTACAGGAAAACCCACTAGTGAATCAGACTTCTCATTGCAGAAAGATTTGTGTATGGAATGATCAGGGGATGCCATCAGAAGCTCAAATACGCAAAAAAGTGTTAAAATACAAGCATTTTTGGGCAATCGTCGGCTAAGGCTGAGATAACCAATCACCAGACAAATTTTGAATTTTTTCAGTTTTTTTTCCGGAAAAAATTCATTTTTTCCGGTCATTTTTTTCCGCAAAACAACCCTGGTTAAGATACAGATCGACGCTAAAATGTAAAGTGACATATCTGCGGATGACGTAGCGGATAGTTGATTTGCTTTTTTGTTACAAACGATACTACAATAGTTGAAAATCCAATGGATTTGAACGCTGGTTTTGTTATGGCCACTGAGTGTTTTGAGACACGCAGATCGTCAGGAACTTTACCATTTGTTCTCAATTGATACAGTTGTCCGCCTTATATTGGTAGTTGCCCTGTAAATTCTTGCTTATGCAAGTTCGGTTACAAAACAACTTTGGAGTTGTTGCAGCTACAACTTATTCACGGGAATTGACTATTAAATTTGTCGCACATGTAAATACAGTTACTTGTCGCTTGAATTTGTGCGCCTGCATTTTGATTGGCCAAGCAGAACAGTGATGCTGAGTGCTTTTTAAATTAATTCAAAATTTTGAATTTATGCAAAGGTCTTGAATTAATTCGAATATCAAGCTGGCTTAACATCTATTGTGGCAATAAATAGAAATTCCAGGGTTTGAAAGCGTTTTTAAGGAAAAAAATATTAGTAAAGCCTTGTTCACACGTAAATATTTCTTGCAACGGAAATTTGCAGGAGTTGTTATTTTTGTAGCCATAACATGATTCCATCAATATTTCAGACCAAGAAAACTAGCGTCCTCCATCGGGTTTGTCCAAAGTGATATGACTGTTCACGTCGTGAGCTTCGCGTATCAGTTAAACAGATATTCAGTGGTACGTTCCTTCCGATGCACTGTCAGGGCATCTGTCATCGTTCCATTGGTTGACCCACACCTTTTCTTCCTGTTGTTCAGCTTGTTGCACTAAACCGCAGCGTAATTGAGGTAGGGTGCACCTAGTTGACCTTGGAAACTTCCTTTCGCCTACTTATTGATCGGGGTAGCCGGCCAACACAATATTGTGTATGTAGATATCCTTTGCATGGTTAACGATCTTGTGCATAGTGTTTTGAGACCCGCTTTGTAGACTGCTTTAGGGATCGTTTTGTCATTGAGGAGACGTTTGATGCCAGCTTGATGCTATGATACCAGTGATGACTTCAGTTAGCGTGCTGGAGAAACCATCTGCGAAAGATTGAACTCACTTGCCCCGGCACGAACATCCTCTGTAAAAAAAACTAAGCATGTTTCCTGTAAGCTAACGATGTACCTCGCTAGTCTGTCAACTGTACTTCCATGACATCAATGTCAGGTCCCGTTGTTACAACAATGAAGTCATCTGCATAGCTGGTTATTGCAATACCTTCTGGCGGTGTTGGCTGGTCGCAGATAAAACGTGACACAGGAGTAGCGACATGACGCAGCCCTGGGGTACTCCTTGGTTGAGATTGCATAAGCTGGATTTTTGGCCTCGGGACTACACTTAGGTTTGGCGTCCACTGAGGTAAGAATGTGTCCACCGGAGGCTTAACGTAGGGAGGTTAGATTGGTTCAGCAATTGCGACACAGTTGTGTGTCATCAATCGATTCGCATAACAGACGGCCGCGGGAGTCTTCTTCGATTTGGAGTAGCATGCCTCGCAGTGGGCGTTGACATCTCCGAAGGTAATGGCTTTTAGCTTGGTGAGCAGCTGCTTGCTGGCGGTATGCATACGTACGTATACGTTGATTAAGACGATGGACTCGCTGTTGAGTTTGATCTGACCAGTTATTTATTCGAGAGGTTGAACATTTTCGGGTGTGACAGATTGGTGGATTGATTGTGAATCTAGTCGTGGATGATGGATGAAAAATTTCACACCACCATCTGCTGCGAGTTTTGCAAACTTGCGTAATATATGTCAACAGGGCTTAATAGTATCAGGTGCTATCAGTTATATGTTATTTTGTTTTTAATTTTGCATTTGATTGAAAAGTGTTCCTAAAACTTTTAGATATGAACTGTTTACGCATGTAGCTGGTGTTTAAGTTATAAAAATTTTGCTCTTTATTTTGCGCTGGGGACAGTCTTATCTTCAATTGTGTTAGCCAGAGTGCAACCCAAAACCGGAATTTGAAAAAATTACCGGAAACGGAACCGGAAAATGAAAAATACATGCCACGAAAAATTTCATTTTGATTTTCTTTTTTGCAATATTATTGGTGAACTAACCCTTAGTTGGAGCTAGGTATTCACTTATCTGCTGTCTTTTAGATTTTAATAATCCACGGAAGCGCAATATACTTTCGATGGTTTATTTTCGGCGATTGTCAAGGTTTCTATACTATACGAATGAAATTTACTGTATTTTTATCGTCATTTTTAGTAAAATATCTTAATTCCCACCGACCACAATTTAATACCACAATTTTTAATTTTGGTAAAAAAATTTACCGCAACCGGAACGTCAAAATTTCCCGGAGCCGGAATTCCGGCTGCACTTTGTTATTAACATTAAATGTTCGGCAACAGATTTAAATAAAACCTCGTAAATTGTTTGGGTCTCTAATTATTTCACATTGTTCGTATTAATTAATCATTACTTTGGTAAAAGTATCACCGTTAATAACTGAATGTTTGTAAATTATGACTGGGTCGCCTACATTTTGCTCTTTACTGCTATTATTTGTGTAGTGATTATATGCATTATATTTAGCGCGGGGTATAAACAGAAATTATATTGTATTTAGAATTTCAATCGTAGTTCCAGTTGCCTAATCTTTAGCACTAATCAGTTGGCTCGTTTCAGTACAAAAGTTAAAAAGGACATAATTGCATTTCAAAACCAAATGTATATTTGAAATATTTCGGTAAAAATTAGTGAATTTTTTCTTTTCTTCGGTTGAGGTTTCTGCTGCACTCTGATTTAATGACTCCCATATTAATTGGTGCATGAACGAATCGTTGTATTTTCTGTATTGTGTATCTGATGTCTTTTGCTTCTTTGTGTTAAACACGAATAATTTCTGTTTGATCCAGAATAGCTTACTTGGAATGGGCAAAATATTTGTAATTTACCGTTCCAATCGAACTTTTAGTATTTTTAAAATCCGGTTACTTTATTTACACACTATTATCTGTACTGCAAGGAGGGACGTATATGTAATAAGCGCATTGCATAATTAGATATAAAACGATTTATAGTAGGAAAAGTTTACATGTAATGCATTATATTTCCAAATATGTACATGACGCAGTGTTTTAATTCTATAATGTTCTGGCTTTGCGTGTTATGTTTCGAATTTTATTTTATTTCCGTTTCTTTGAAATTACAGGTTTTACTGAGTTTGCACAACTACTCTTGTAGTTTAAAGGCTGCTCAGATATAACAAGTCGCTCATATTGAAACTTAAGTGTCAGGTTCCCGTAACAATCACTGTCCGGGTATGTTATAGGACTATCGGATATTCCGCTATTTTTACGGTAAGCGCAGTGTTGTAAGTCAGTACGCAAAAATCATTGATTTCAAACAGCAAAATTCAACCCAATTTTTGAAAGATATTGGCTAATGTAAAGAACAGAGGCGGAACAGTATTATAAGCATATTCCTAATCCAAGACTAAACCAAGCAAAAAAATTTGTCTAAAGCTTAAGCTTACTCTTTTCTAGTCCCACAAAAAAGGTTCCGCCACTGATCTCGACGCGGGCCAAAATATTGAGGGAATCTTCCGCTCGTGGATATTTGCGTATATATAATTAAATATCTTTTTTGGGTGTTTTCACTGTCTTTACATGCAAAACAGAAAGTTACGTAATGTCGAAAATTTACTGTTTGGTGTGAAATCGTTGACGAATTTGTATTTCTAGCAGACAGATAATTGGTTTACTTCAGAAGCGTTACACGCATAAAAACCTATCGTCATGGTTTTCATCTTGTAATATCTATTTCATACTTTTGCAACTGCATTCATTGTCTCATTCATGTTTTCTTCATCTACTTGTTTTTGCAGTACCCATGAGTAAAAACTGGTACATTACTTGTGTTGTTTGAGCATACTAGGAATGAAACTCAACCTTGCGCAATTAAATCGTCAGATTGAAAAACAACTGGCGTGTTTGGTATGAGTGACGTTTATGATCACGGTCCATGTTACTTTAAGGGGCGTTTCGGTTTCAGGTGGGTCTGTAAAAAGTAGGAAATGGCAGGGTACAATCGGAGGTCTGTCTCCGGCAGAATATCGGGGTTCGGAAGAATTTTTGCCGGGGGTTCCGGCACTTTCGGGAGTAAACTTTTCCATAATTTTGCAAAATTTATCTGTTTAGCGCGTATCGTTTTACTTCTGTCACAATTTTCAGAAAAGAATTTCCGAAATTTCGCCATGAAATTAGCGTAAAACCAAACAACTTAACAACATATTGCAGATATTGGCTAAATTAAAAACCACCATTTTTACTACCTAATTTCACCTCCGGCTCCGGCAAATTTTGTTGACCTCCGGCATTTTTCACCTCCGTTTGCACCCTGGGAAACGGATATTCGGTGACACCCTGGTACATTCTGTTCTATTCATTGGACCTTACCAGGGTGTAAACGGATAGTACAAATAACGGAAACGGATAGTAATCAAAATAACGGAAACGGATTTTGAAGCGTAATAGTTTCGAAAATTTTATATTTTTCTGCCAATACAATTGCGTCGTGAAAATATTCACCAGGATTTCTAAAATTTTAAAGAAACGGCGGATGAATCGAAATTTTTAAGATTTTGCATGAATTTCATAATTTTTATTTCGAACAATTGCATCATATATCTGATGATAAATTGTGAGATGTATACTTGATTACTGACCAAATTTGAGCGTAAAAAATAATAGAATTTTCGGTTTTTCTATAACGGAAATCGACACCGCCGGTTACACCTGGGCTCATGCTGCATTACGGTCCAATTCTGCTGAATGGCCGATTGTTTCAAGAATAGGATTTAGTGGCATTTGTATAGCGGCCCCATGAACAGAACAGGTCCGGAACAGTAGTATAAGCATATTCCTAAGCCTAAGCGCATCGATGAGCCTATTGCTAAGCCTAAGCCCTCCTAAGCAAAAAATAAGTCTAAAGCTTTAACTGACACTATTATAGCCCCTTCGGAAAACGATACGGCTCTGTTCTATACATGGGCCGGATAGCGGATTCATTATCGACGCCTGGAAAAGAATATTCGGTTACACTGTTTTTACACCAAAACGAGAAGTTTAGTGATCATAGTGACCGAAATCCGACTACACATTTGTTGTCAATGTATAACTTGTAACACTTCATAAAAACCTATCACCGTCTGCTCTCGTGTGCTTTCTAGACTGTGCAACTACGACTTCTGTTTTCACTGTACTGTTGACTCTGTATTGCGTTCACACTATTTTTTTTCATTTTCAGTCAAACTCGGCCGTTTTCTTCTCTTTTAGCACTCGATAGAGAATTCGCTGAAATCAACTCGTTTATATGTCGACTCGAGTTTCAATGTTAAGCTGCGTTTGAGTGAATGGTTTAACTCGATCAGGCACAGAACAAAATCTGAAGGATTGTTTACTATCCTATCTGGCTATGATACATTTGTTTGATCCGTTAGGATTATGCTTATGCTTGCGTATTGGATTAAGCGTAGGATTAAGCTTAGCAGGCAGGGCACGAATAGTTAGCATGGACCATAATTTCAATTCCGACTGACTTGTAATGGAGTGTTGAGTTAATTCTAAAAGCCCTGTATGGCGTTTAGTTCTGGCCCATGTATAGAACAGGGCCGGATCGTTTTGCGGAGGGGCTGTAATAGAGTCAGTTTAAGGTTTAGACTAAATTTTTTGTTTAGGCTTAGGCATAAAAATAGGCTCATGCTTACGTTTAAGCTTAGGCGTTAGGCTTAGTCTTACGAATATGCTTACACTACTGTTTCGGTCCTGTTCTATACATGGGCCTTAGTGGTCTAGCTATTAAATGGGCGAAGCAAACAGGTTACAACCGGACTCTGCTTCCGGTTCTGGCAAAAAATCGACATCCGGCCGCGGTGGCGACAAAATTAATTAATCTTCTGAATTGAAAATGCGAACTTACTTCATTGTACATTTTTGCCATTATTCTATTAGTTGTTTTTTCAAAGGCTGCGCGTTCGTCAATACGTTTCTGTTGATATTCCGGTAGTTGCTTGTATTTACTGAAATTGATTGACGTACTGTAGTGACCCGATAACGATGGGGTTAATGAGAGGGGTCCCCACATTTTGAGTCCCAAGAGACTAAAGTAGAATAATGGACTGGACTGCTTAAATATGTAATAGATGCATAGACAACCCGTATACCTAAACATAGGTGCATCAAATCCACAAAAGAGATTAACCTGCATGACAATCAGCAAAAATGCTTCGGATTAAGTCAGTTCTTCCTAAAAGACAGAAGATAAAATGAAGAGTGTTGTAGGTATTTTGGATTCAACTAACATAGGTTGAATTGAAAATAAATGAAGTCTGTCATCGAATAACAGGGGGTACCAGTTCTTCAGAAGCAAAATAAATGTTAGTCCCCGTCTTATTCGGGTTACTACGGTACCGTTTCAGCGAATAGAAACGCACGAGCGTGGGACTGAATGATTAACTCCAGATATATGCCGCAGGTCTTTGGCTCTTTTTACTATCCGTTTACACCCTGATTCCAACACAAACCTTTTCCAGTCCCACAGATATGTCTACATATATACCAGTGGCGGGTCGTGAAATATTGGGCGTGGGGGGGCACTCCATGTATATGGTGAGAAACTTTCGCCAGCGAACTGAGCGTCAGTCGAAACGCAATGTTCGTGGCACAAAATTAAAAAAAATAAAGGCAAGGACCTTATCATTTGATCGTTGTCCGTTTCGCATTCGTCCCGCAAGTACGAGGGGTTGTAGCGGAAACAGGAGCAAGACTTACCGTTTAGTTTGTCGCACCATTTCAGCCAGCGGAAACGCACGAGCTTGTGACTGACTGATTAACTCCAAATATTGCCCGTTTGGCATAGATTGTTTACCCGCAGCGACATCAGCGGCGAGTTCGCGCAATTGTCGTTGTGCAGTTGCACGAACACACGACGCAGCTGCAATTTTACGCTGTCGTCGCTTGCAATCCATGATAAATTTTGGTCGCTGATCGGACAGTGATTCCTGTTTGATGTAAAAATAGGAAAATTAACACCCGGTTTCAGGACGTCGCGTGATCAAAGGTACAGGAGACGGGACCCGTTTAAATGAAATTGTTTTTGGTGATTAAGTAGAGGAAATTGCGTTTATTTCACTGTTCCAATTCGGCTTTAAAAACTAATATTTAATATCGATTTTGGTGCCACATCTCACTGTTTCAATGTTGTCTAATGATCGCAGGGCAATAATGGAAGACAGATGAAACTGTGGGTAGCTTTCAAGGTCTGTCTGGAGCCATATGCATTTGAGGCCTCCCCAGGGCCGCGGTTGAAAATTCGTGTACCATCCAAGTCAGCAGAACAACCTTTGTAAAGGTCAAGCGGGAGTTGGTGAAAATTTAAAGTCGTCCAAATGTTGAACCAATCACATTTTACATCGTCGGTCAAAATCATTGCCCTCCAAGCCGAAATAAATCGCATAAAAATATATACTGAACATTAACAAACTCTACTAATACGAACAACGCTGAAAACATTTAACACCATTCCACTCAGCTGAACACGTTGGTTAAAATAGTTTGCTTCCAAAACGAAAACAACGGCCTGTGACAAATTGAAAGTTTCTATTCCATGTTAATTTAGTTAATTTACAATGTTTCCCCTCGAAACTGAAAAAAAATTGTGTAAAAAAACACTAAAACCCATGCTCAGCTATAATCTGCTGCATTCAGTGAACTCTGTGCCTTACCTGCAGTGAAGGTGCTTTGTTCAGAGTAACAGCGCGTACACGAATTACACCTTCAGCCAGTAGTCGCTGTCTTGCGCTTTCACTTGCGTTGTCAACGTCAACATACCACGCGACTCCTCTTGCGGATACCCCAGATCGTTTTGATCCTAAACTTTTTGACCGGATTTGACTAACCGGATGTCCGTTAGACCTCCGAGCTTCTCGCGTGGATGAATCGTCACTGGTGCCGGAAGTTCGAGTTGCATCGCTACTCGAGTGAAAGCCATTTGAAGGGCTGCGACTAAATAATCCGGCTGCGCGACTGGTGTGATTCAGAGGGGGTATGTAAGGGTGTCCCCCTTGCAAGCATTGGACTGCAGGCTTTGACGGCGTACCGGTGGACATATGTCGGTAGCTGGTTGGTAATTGTGGTCTGAAACACAAGTTTAAGCGTTAGAATGGCTAGATTCAGGGTTGAATTGTTTCGTTTACTTTAAGGTAAGAAGTACACCAAGTTGTGTTTGAAGCAGTATAATTCGTTGCATTTTAGCGCAAAGCTGGAATACTCCATATACGTATTTTGGGCAAGATTCCAGCATACTTTGTTGTCAATAGTTTTTTAGCACATAGACGTGATTGTTCTATATAATTAGAAAATTTGGATACAGTTTTTCAGTATTCGCGCTCACTAGTACAGTAAGCTTAATGTAAATTTTGGTTCTGACCCTACTTAGATATATAATCAATTTTGCTTTATACTTTTGAAATTGTGAACTAAAAATATATCCTGACTAACAAGTTGGCTTGCCTCTATACGACAGAACAGGTTTTCAGCTGGGAGGGGCCGGGTCCCTGGCGGCCTTGCGCTTCACCCGCATAGCTCATACTGAATGTCGTCTATGAAACCAAGAGCGGATGATCACTCTAACAAGAGTGTGCAACTGGATACATTCTGTGTATTAAAGAATGTACCGGCACGCGTTGCGTTTTTGGCCATCCCCCCTCATTTTGGGGGGGTCAACTTTACGTTCATTTTACACGTGTATCCGTCAGCCAACACCGAAAATATAATCGGACCACATTTTAGTATATACAATAGCACATGAATTTCAACATCGATGGAGATTTTGACCCCCCCCCCCAAATACGGGGGGGGGGGTAAGCCAAAAATGCAACGCGCGCTGGGTACATTTTTTTCTACATAGAATGTACCCAGTTGCATACTCTTCTTAAACGGTATCATGCACTCTTGATGAAACTAACCGTGATTGCGCTGAAGTGTTCGGTGGCAGTAAAGGTGGCCGATGGTTGTATAGTTCATGCAGATGACTGTTGCTATCGGCGCCTGCTCTTTGTGGTGAATCACTGGTTGATTCTGTAGTTTGAGCAAATCCGCTGTCACCTCCACTACTTTCGGCAACAAAGTTGTTCGCAGTTACAGGATATGATAAAGTTTCAAGAGTCTTGATACGATCCTGAAACAATTAATACTATATAAAGTAGGCATATACACCTGACCATACAATTTTTATTGCGCTGCCAACACCGGAGCTGTAAATGGCAGTTCGTTAAGATGGGCACCGGGTATCTGGGAAGCCGGATATAAAAAATAACCGGATATGTATTCGAAAAAACGGGTATCCGGATATCCCGCCTTTGATGGCTACTGGTATTCGAGAACGATTGTTTGATCAGGGGATATTTAACACTATCTCATTTAACGCTAAGAGCTTCGTTCAACTACATGTAAACGTTGTAAATTTTCGACATTTTTGGTCAAAAAGCTTAATTTTTCAGAAATTCAAATCAGAGCGAGAATGATCAAGGGAGGTCATTGTAGAACATCAAGTAGGCAAAATTTTCAAAATCGGGCCAGTTTTGAGCGAACAGCTGCTGGGAGAATAACCAAAAGACACACATCTCTTTGCTACCTCGACGTGTTGAACTTGCGCTTTCTGTTCCAGTATTGAGTTGATGTTGGCCAAATTTTGATTGGTTACACAGCGTTGCGTGTCCTGTCCCGTCACGCGACATTTTGCGCCGTTTTGCCCACGGTCACACTGCGACTTATGCCGCTTCAAATGACGATGATGTCTTCTATGAAAGTGCAGTGACACGTTTGACGAACAACGACTGCTAGCACCATCACTGCATGTTTGACGAGGAACACTGTGGCGTGGCGGAGACGACACAAAAGGGGCATCTCCCGAGCGCCGGGAATATGACAGTCGATCGATGTCGGACAAAAGGCCCTGAAATAAACTTTTTGAATTTTAAAATAAATTAGAATCTGAATTTTAGAACAAATAAAATTCGAGTCAACTTTAACTTAATGGCGAAACAAATTTTTCGAACTTGGACAATATCATGCGTACGCCGAATAACTTTTCTGAGGGGAGAAACCTGCATTTGCATTTACCGAACGTTTTTGGCTTCAGTGTCTGTCGCGTTATTGTCTGAAAAAGTTACCTGGTATGTGCGTTACTTATCACTCCTGCAGTATACATAAACCATCATAGCTAAAGATAGTTCCGAAATCAAAGCGGGGCGAGGGTCGCCATGGGGCAAGGTGGTCATTGCAGATTGGTAACCCAATGGGATAGGACCCCCGTGTGGGGTAAAAAGGATAAAAATGGGAAGATGAATTTCTCTCGCTTTTACGTTTTTAGCTCAAAACTAAACTGAAACGCTTTCGATAGACTGAATATATATAAAATTGTTTATCGCTCATCGACTCTTTCTGGTTCGAAGCTTATTTCAATTTTAAACTGTAATTGATCAAAGCAAGAGTGGATGATCTTAAACGAGAGTGTGCAACGATCTGGGCGCTGAATGGAACAAAGTGTACCAGCACGCGTTGCATTTTCGCCTTACCCACCTGATTTAGGGGGGGTTGATTTGAGTTTTAATGCACAATATGTTGCTTCGACGATTAAAGATATACGCGGAGTATGTATGAACATATGGGAATGCAACGTATTTATAACGTTTAATGAAAATTTTGCCCCCCCCAAGTAAGGGGTGTAGGCCAAAAATGCAACGCGTGCCAGGTACATTCTTTTCGACACAGAATGTTCCCAGTTGCATACTCTTGTTAAGAGTATCATGCACTCTTGATAAAAGTAAATGTCGTGAGAAAATAGATTACTTGTATAACAATGGAAATAAACATAAAAATCGCTGAAATGCTGCGGTTAATTTTGTGTTACATAAACAGATATTTCCGTGAGGACCCCCATAGGGCGGCTAGAACAAAGACCCTCGAGTCGTGGACCCGGGAGCGGCGCCCTACGGCCGTTCTACTTCTATCTGTGAGGTACGTCGGGAATGAAGTTATTTTAAAACAAGTAAGCATTGCATGCATTTTATTACCAAATGATTTACTGTAGTTTTTTGTGCTGAAAAAAACTAAAAAGTTAAAATGCAAAATGTTTGACCTGCAATGCTTCCTTCTTTGCACGATACAGTTGAATTTGTTCGTTCGAACAATGATCGACGCTCGAATGATAAGCAGCGTGATTGTTTAACAAAATTGCTTCAAGAGCCGCTGCGTTCGGGCAAGGGCGTTGTGCCGACGCCGGCAAAATGTCGCGTGACCCGGTACCAGGACTTCTGTACGATTGACCGCTAGCGGTTGTGGCTGACCATGAGTTGTTGTGAATGGCTAGTTGCTGAGCGACACTGCGCCTGTTGGCCGAGTTACACTGGCCAACGGCTGTGACAGATTTTGGAAAAGCACCTATAAATATGACAAGAGCAATGTTAAAAAAGTAGTTTTACACTACAAAGATTCTGAACTGAATCATGATAAATATATTTCAGCAGTCCGTACAGAGTTAAGCTTCTTGTAAAATGATAAAAAGGTTGATATATGCTAGTTTATAACTGTACCAGCTTTCAGATGCTACATCACCGTACTTAATACAACGTTAACTTTACTATTAACAGCTGTGTTGAGAAGACAATGTTTGTGAAGGGCTCTATATGGTACTGGTTAACTTAGACTTACTTAGCGGTATTGGTTGGGAAATGTGAGCAACGCTCTCTAGTTCATGTGATTACGCGGCGTATTCATACAAGTATCTTGTAGTACCAAAACTTAAGGTATGTAGAGCCATTGCAGCGAAAAGTTTGTATGGCTGCGCAGCTCTGTGGTTAAAGCAGCGGACCAGTAATTTGTACTGCGTGGGTTCGAGTCCCACCATATCCGGTGCAAAATTTTCGTAAACGGCTCTTTATGGTACTGTTTAATTTAGAATTACTGTAATTCACGATCGCACTGCTAGAAAAATATTAAGATTAGTTTATGGGGCAAGCAAATGCTAATCATTCACATTTGTAAATTTTTGCTGTGAGAACTTGCAGCTGCAATGCGAACGTAGAAGTTTTGTTCGAATTTTTTTTCACAAAACTTCGCAGCTGCAAGTTGCAGCTGCAAGTTGTCGCTGCAAAAACTTTTTTCGTAAAATAGGATGTTGCTTATAAATTGCAGAAAAACGTTGATTGTTTACCTGTACTAACTGGGATCGGTTTCATTCGATACGTTTCAAGGGTCCCCCGGTTCATATCTAAACAGTATCCGTTAACATCGGTAATTCCGCCCGGAGACAGCTTCACATCACCGGATACTGATACCGGACGTATCCCGTTTGTGACTTCGCCACTACCAGCTTGCAGTTCAAGCACCTTTAGCGTTCGTTGCGCAACATTTTGGCCACAACTACCGCAGTTTCCTTCGATTTCCGGTGGCAAACCTTTCCGGGGTGACACCCTTTGACTTGCTGAACCCCCAGTGAAGGCTGATATTCGTCTTGGCGGCTGGTTGCAACAAATTGCCAACTCATGAGCATTCCAATCTTGATCATGGTTTATCGGCTGGCCCTTCGAAGGAGCAAGCTGATTGCTGGCTTCCCACAGGCGATTTTCGCAGTAGCTGCTTGAGAAATTGCTCAAATTACCTTTTGCTGTCTGAAACTGGGCGTATGCTGCCATCGCTCCGCGGTTATCGTTTTCCATTATGGCCTGATCAAAACGAGCTACTGTTGAAGTAATAAACGGTGTCTGAATGATTGGAGTAATTGATGAATTATTTCCAGGAGAAAAATTGTATAATTTAGAATCACTTTGGTATTGCGATGTTCCGAGTAGCTTTCGTAGCTCGTCTTCTACAAATCGTCGCGCTAGCGCTAGTTTTTCGTTGTTCGCATTGGGTTCAGGCAAAACTGGCTCTGTCGCTGGTAAAGGGTTTGCAACTACTTGGTTAGGGCTATGGTCAAGTTTGGTGATAGAGCGTTTGATTGATTTATCTATGGACTCTTGATGGGAAGATACAGGCCGGTTTACGGCATCAAACCGTGCAATGCTCGCTTGAGATGGACTTATATACCCAGGTTGATATCCAGTGTTACTTTCAGATTGATTTGCTGACCCTAATAAATTGGACGACTGATCTATAGGATCTTGACTCGAAAGTACCAACCGGCTGCCGGTATAAAAGGGCTCAGGGCTCCGCTGACAGGGACTAATATAACCTGGCTGACCTTGACGGTTTGGTTGAACGATAGAAGGGGTCCTTAGGGCAGGTGGGGTCCGGCATAGTTCGTACGTTGAACGCATAGGGTCTCCGGTGTGCCGAAAGGTAGTTGCTGCTATTTTCGGAAGGTTCTCTCTGCTTGCGGCGGCTTTTCGGCGTTGCTTTATCGATCGTAGAGAGCGTTTATAGCTTTGAAGTTTCGGGTTCTTCGTTTGAGTCCCGTCTGCAGATAGACAGCTTCCGTTCGAAAGACTTCCGCCGCTGTTTGTGGTACCGGCACTTGTATAGCTCGACGTCAATGCCGAATCGTCGCTAGGCGAGGTTGGGCTTCCTTAAAGTAGAATACAGCTGTGTTTAAGCTTATTTTTGTCGCTAAGGGTCCAACGCGAGAATTTCTTTTCAGCTTACGCATACGCGTAGCCAAAATTTTATTTTCGGACAGCATTAATTTCGTCTAAATATCTGTTGTGAGCGAACGTAGCTAGCGAAAAAAAACAATTTTTCGACCTCTGCTGGCTGTTGTAGTTACTGTGAACGTGCGTTTTTAAAGCCTTCCTACGAATTTTGAAGGGTTATATTCCCCTTGTCTCCCCTTGTATCCGGCCCAATTTTGAGATATCTTACCTGGAGGTGAACTGCAAAAATACGAGATAAAAGCTGAGACGTTAACCTCGCAGAGCCTTTATTTTATAAGTTACAAAGTAGTAGATTGTTGGAAATTTTCGGCAAATATGTTTTAAGTTTTTTTAATACAAATGTAGCTAATCTGTTAAAAACTCGTGGTATAGTTTATGCTAAAAAATATTGACAACAAAGTAATGTCGGAAATTTGCCCAAAATACGTATGTGGAGCATTCCAGCTTTAATTATATAGATTTGAGATGTTAAATAATTATTTTCGCTACTGTTAAAAATTAACGGTCCCGCATTGCGTTCTGTTCCATAGTTCCAATATGAAATACTTACCCGTATATCCTAAATTATTCAACGCCGCCGGCACCGAGCCCCACTGAGTTGAAACGACTCTGGACCCCGAGAGTGGGTCTGTACCTTTGGCTTGACCCGCAAATACACGTGCGCTCCGGTCGAGTTCAAGTGATTTTTGTTGAAACGCCGCAAGTCGCCTCACATAATCCATTGAACGATGAAATCGTGAATGAAGAACGGTTGTCGATGATGTGCTACGGAGTGATTCCGTTGGGCTGTTGAATATATATTTTCGATCCAGGCTTTGCGATCGCGTGTGAAATGTTTCGTGTTGTTGTTGTTGTTGTTGTTGTTGTTGTTGTTGTTGTTGTTGTTGTTGTTGTTGTTGTTGTTGTTGTTGTTGTTGTTGTTGTTGTTGTTGTGGTAGTTGTTGTTGTTGTTGTGGTAGTTGTTGTTGTTGTTTTTCAATTTGTTGCTGCGGTTGCTGTTGTTGTTTGTGGTGGTGGAGTGTTTGTTGTTTTTCTTGCGGTTGTTGATGGTGTTGTAGTGGCAGTTGTTGCTGTTGCCGCTGTTTTGAGTTGCGCTTACTGGTTGAAGTGAACGCGGGCAACGACCGAGTGCTTCCAGGTAATAGAGGTAAGTCAAGTTTCGTAGTTTCACCGTTTAAGGTGTTGCTGGACAGGCTTGGGGCTTTAATAGTATTTGTCACAGGAAGTTCTTCCATGACTGCAGTCTGCTTCCTTAGCGGCGATTTGAAGTTAGATTTTGCTCTGGCAGAATTAGCATTTTTTGGAGTTAAAGGTTTAGTTTGTTTTTGTTGTTGTTGTTGTTGTTGTTGTTGCTTTTGTTGCAGTTGTTGTTGCGAACGAATAGAATTTCTGAAGAAATATAGTAACTTAATCTGCAGGCGCAAAAGACACATGCACTGTGAGAGGTGTGTGTGAACAACTAATTGCAGTGGACTGAAGTTTTATATGATTTATGTTGTAAAACATTTACTAGTACAGACCTTTCGACCAGGGCGTTAAGTCAAAATTATGAGCCCATGTAATGATCAGGGGCGGAACGTTTTTCTGTGGCACTAGAAAAGAGTAAGTTTAAGCTTTAGACTAATTTTTTGCTTGGCTTAGGCTTAGGCTTAGGTTTAGGCTTGGGAATATGCTTATAACACTGTTCCGCCCGTGTTCTTTACATTGGCTAAATTATGTAAGAATGATTTTAATTTACAAAGTTTAATGAAAATACTAAGCTACGTTCCGTCAAAAATTTCATTCTGACAAATTTCGGTTAATTAAATGCTTTCAAAATTGCGCTAAAGTTACAAACAAACTCACTGAAGCTTACAACTTTTTTTAGAAACATGAAAAATTTGCAGCTGTCGGAAACTCTGTCAAAATTTTTTACCAGAACCGATTCCTGAGGTCGAATTTCTTCCCGAACCGTAGGCAAACTTCTGGTTGTAAGTACTCTGCGGTTTAATTTCCAACTGTTCGAGATCCGTTCAACATTAAACGGCTGGTGAGACATAAAATGCTCTCAAACTATTTGTAGTGCATTGCTGGGCTGGGTTTCTGAATTCTTTACTTAAGTATATGCCTAAGTAATTACTTGAACTGTTCAACTTTTCGAACAAAAACAGAAGTATGCCAAATTTAACCCTGTGTCAAAAGCAGAAAGCGAAAATTTTGATTTTCATTAATAAGAAAGTGCCATGAGACTGCAATTTTAACTCGACCAAAGTTACGCTTAAACTGTTAGTCTGTAGTACATCAGTGTTGATTGAACTCAATATTACGGCTACTACCGCGTGCCCCCAGGAATGGAGGGGTTTTGGGCCCCTGACGTTAACCGTCAAAGCCGGTACACCATACGATTTGAGTAATATTGCGCCCTCGACGCAATTGGTCTGCTTAAGGGTTTTGTTACATGGCTCCGGAACAACGCGTAGTACAGAGCATGACACATCACGGCATGCAATATGAGCTTAAAACGCTGTTGCACCATGTGCTATTGCAATCGTGTACCGAATTTGGACCGATGTATAGAACAGGGCCGTAACAATGGTAGAAGTATATTCCTAAACCTAAGCCTGTTAAACCGAAGCGTAACGAAACTTTCCGTTCATGAAACATTTAAATTCAGTGTTTTAAAAATTACAAGACTTATCAGCAACCGGTAATAATTGTTATAACACAAGTGTGACAATCGAATCCCCTCGACAAAAACTTTTGTAGAAGGCTGTAGATCACGTTAGAGGGGTCGGAAGGGGACCGCTCACCCCCAGATTTTCACATCCAACACTGGTCTTCTCACCCGCTTTGTTCAAGGGGTCCCGTCTACGATTGGGATAATGAAAAGAACAGGGGCAGAACAGTTTAATAATTATATTCCTAAGCCTAACCCTAAGCCTAAGCGTAAGAATGAGCATATTCCTAAGCCTAAGCCTAAGACTAAGCCTAAGCCTAAGCCAAGCAAAAAAATTAGTCTAAAGCTTAAGCTTACTGTCTTCTAGTCTTACTGAAAAACTCTCCGACCCTGATCTTTACATGGGCCCACGATTGGCACCTCTTGTCGTTAAATTAGCTGTACCCCCCGCTTATAGAACCCTAATAAATTCCGCGGTAAGCTATGAAGAAAGCTTATTCAAGTACGTTTTTTCTAGACTAACTCAACTACACAATTAAACGTCTCATTACTATAGCAACCAAATTAATATTTAGACTATCCCATTACATTTGTAGCCTCTGGTTTCAGTATACGTTCAATTGAACACCGATATATACACATATATGCGGTTTTAAACCCTTTCTCACATGAATATTTTTCTAGTCCATCTAAGATCTAATTTCAAGCTAGGATTTGAACCCAAACCGTTGAGTGGAAGGTGTTTACCATTACCACTCAGTTTCTACAAATGAGGTTTATACGGTGATAGAGCGGCTTACAAACACGAAAACAAAGAGGTGTTCCGCAGTTGAAGTATCTACTGCAGGACAAAAACACTACGAGATACTTTGTTCACGCAATGCTTAATGTGGTTATTTATCCTTTCGATACAATGAATAGTCACTGACAATGATTTGGTTCTAATTTAGCCATTTTAGCCATAAAAGTAAACATAAAACACAAATTTGGCCCATGTCATCTTTAGGTATACGCACCATTTTCCCACAGATCTGCAACAGGCTAAGCTTAGGCTCAGTAGCGTATCCAAAGGGGAGACACGAGGGGGCGTACGCCCACCCCCGTTACCATTTTTTTTGATACAATGGTAAGGTCACTAAGTACGTTACAGTTTTCCCCCTCACAAAATAATTTTGTAACAAAAAATGCAATTTTTAACCTCAGAAATTTTTTGACAGAAAACCTTACAATTTTGCCCTTTAGAAAGTTTTTTGGCTATAAAATGGTGAGGTCCCTAAGGTCCCTACCTTACAATTTTTGCGTTTCATATCAGTTGCCAGCCCGCCCCTCCCTCCGTCCGAAACTTGTGGGTCCGCCTTACAGCTTATACTTTAGACTAATTTTTTGCTTAGGCTTAGTTTTGGACTTAACCTTACGTTGTGTCTTATGCATAGCGTTGGGACTAATGTTTAGACTACTTTTACATTTCTATTGGAACAAAATTTTGTGGATTATGAGTCAGGAATTGGAACACATATAAACCAATCAGAGCTTCTGATTTATTTCCGTCGAAGCCATACATGTAAAAGGTAAACTACTGTATTGAATTGCAGGAAAATTTGCTTAGAAATGAAGTGCCAGGCCGGAAGTTTTCTATTACGAATTGCTGATTTCTGACTTTAAGCTTAAGAAGCCAAACATAAACATCTGGCAAGTTTCGCCGTTCATATTTATAACTTGTTGCTCCAGCAGATAGTAGCCGTTGACACACTAATTTTGCGACCAATAGACACGAGTTAATTTGGCTTATAGGCGTAGAGCTATGACAGGCCCGTAGCCAGTTCACCTTGCTAGGGAGGGGGCTAAAAATGTCTCAGGCGGAATTTATAAGGGATTTCGATTACTTTTACAAGCAAGGTTGAAAATTTTCTAGGGGGTGAAAACTTGTCCAAAGTATATATATTAGGTAAAAGGTTAATTTTCAGGCATTTTAATTTTGGCTAAGTTGTAGAACTTGCTTTATTATATTAATTTTTGAAGCCGACAAATGCGGATACAATATATGTATTCAGGTATATATTGTTTACAGAGCCGCAACTATTTCGTTGATGAAGGGGGCACGGTCACTACGGCGTTTTTCTTCCAGTCTGAAAATCTTTCTACACCATTGAAGGAATTTTATGTTCCATAAGTTTGTCCCAGCTTCAAAGAACCCTTTTTGCCCAATAGTGTATTGACCCGAATAAGAGGGGGTAATAAGAGGGGTTCCCATTTTGAGTCCCGATCAATAGGAGTCCGTTTCCCTAATAAGAGTCCGTCAGCGGATACAGTCCCTAAACTCTAATTAGAGTTCATAAATGACAATTATCCCTGATTGTATCGCATAAATAACTCCAGGACCAAATAAAGTTGAGTTCGAAAGTTAAAGCGTACTTACGTTTTGAAAATAACAACCCAAACTATAATCTTGCATTATCGCTCAAGCTTTTGATACAAGGCAAAAACATTTAATTCAACGGATAGTTGCAATACCGAATATATTAGTAACGAAGGGCGGCGGAGCGTGGGTTAAAAATAAATAACAGTCCGTGACCGAATAACAAGGGGGACACCCTCTGGAGAGGTCAAATAAATATCAGTTCTCCCTTCTTATTCGGGTCAGGACAGTAACTATCAATTTCTAATGTTACGTAGCTGAGACATTTAAGCGGAGCAAACTTTTACTCCGAGTGCTTGCAAAGCTTTTCGAACGGTCTCTCTATGGAATAAGTTGCGTTTGACAACTTGTAGCACGAAAATTTAACAAAATTAATAGTTTGCTTCGCATAAAAATTCGCTAATTTTTACAAGTTCATCTTTTGGCCAAACCCGTAGTCAAGAGAAAGGCAGGGAGCTCAGCCCCCCCTGGAAAATTTTTTGGCCCCCCTAAAACAATTTCAACCTTGCATGTAAGTCATTGAATACCTTTAAATGACCCTCCTGAATAATTTTTAGCCCCTCCCCTAGCAAGGTGAGCTGGCTACGGGCTTGCTTGTGGTACATCACCACCTCTGCAGTATTGTAATTGAGTATCTTTAGTACTTTAGTTCGTTTTAAGACTTACCGAAAACATCCTTTTCCTGTGTATTTTCTCGTTGCCGAATTAGCTGGTACTGAACGTTGCTGAGTAACAACTTGAGATGTACTTCTGACTGTGACTGTTATGGTTGGAAATCTTGTACCTGAGCTTGTGTTTGTTTCGTTACTGGAATGATTGGTGGGTAAAAACAAATGTTTGCCCCAATCCACTGAATTTCCGAACGGTCGGTGATACGTAAATACACCGCTAATGTTAACACGAATTGGTTTTCGCGTAGCGTATAAAGCACTTTGCCGATGGATTGCTGCTGTTTCGGTCATTTTATATTAAAAAGTAATCAATCAATTAACTGGAACGATGCCCAAAATACGTATTGTTGAGCGCTAAAGGTTAATATTTCGATAAATATACTTTTAGTTTAAAACATGAAAATAAAATGTTACAGTCTGTTACGATCAAAACTAAACTAATTCATAGGTAAGGTTAAGGTGCAGGGGTGACCCGAATACGAGGGGGTAATAAGTGGGGCGTTCCTAATTTGAGTATTAATCAAGAGGAGTCTGTATCACTAATTAGAGTCCGTTAGGGGTACAGTCCATAATCCGAATTATAGTCCATAAGCACTGTAAATACCAGTGAGTTTAATTGAACTCAGAATGAGTTGAATCCAATCAGAAATCCGAATTCTGAATTAGAACCATCAGAACTCAGACATATCAGTTGATTGAGCACGTTTTGAGTTAAGGAACTAAACCTGGAATTAACTGAACTCAGAGTGAGGCAACTCACTCAGAATGAGCTAATGTTTAGTGTTGTGAACTAAAACAACTAGCTCGCAAGCTGAGCTGATTAATCAACTCATAGAAATTAATTGCGAAGGATACCAAAACAGAAGAATTGTCAAGACTGCTCAAATAACGAACACGGTAATCAGCAAAAATCCATCAGAGCAAGTCGGGTCTGTCCATAAGAAACAATACAAATAACAACCTGTTCTGGATACAACTAACCTGAAGTGAATTAAAAATAAATAACAGTCCGTAACCGAATAACAGGAGGAACCATCCGCAGCGGCAAAATAGATGCTAAGTGCAACACACATTTCAAAATAAAGCTGCAACACCGGGCCTTAGGGAAGCCGTTAAGCCCGTTTGTTATTTTGGTCCAGGTTTTTACGAGAACTTTTTCAGTTGGTAACACAAGTAGCCCTACCTCGAAACTTTTTTTAGAACATAACCCCCTTTTTACATCCTAGCTGCGCCCATGGCTGAGATTCGTCAGGTATTTGAAAACTTTGAGCCATTGAGACACGTTTCACTATTTATCACAAATTAGATGGGCATAAATGACGTCACCTGTTATGCCGGTTTCTGGTTCGACAAAAAGTTTCCTCTCCCACCGAAAAGTTCGGAATCCGCAAAATATTGACCAGGCGGTGCTATCTTTAACGGCAATACCGTCCCTTGTGCCATTGGCTTCAAAGCTTAAAACTAAACTAATAGCCGTTACATTAGCGTGTTTTCTAATATTTCCCTAAATAAACCCTATTATTCTTCAACGTTTAATACGCAAGTCTCGCGTTAGCGGCTTAATTTTAAAGTAAATACCGGTTACTTTTATATGCTATTATTTTTGTCTAAGACAACTATCTTAAAGAAAACCTTAAGCTAAAAGAAAGAAATAGAGTGCTTTTCAGATCAAAATACTGGAAATTATAGAATTATTTTAATGGTCTAATATTAACGGTCTCGAAGAAATATTACTTTTGCCAACGTTTATGATTTAAGATATGCCGGTGAAAAATTAGTTTGGGTGCACGGGGTAACTATTGGTCACAACTACAAATATTTCCGGCAGAAGCGCCCCCCTAACCCTCCAATTGGGGGCGGGCTCCAACCCTTGTCGGGCTTACCTTGGCAAAGTACAAAAAATTTTCGCGGACCACGAAACAAAGATATACAGCTGTGAAACATTTTAGTGAGAGTCCCCTCGGACCTATTTTGGTGGGCCCACAACCCTAACGCCGGACCTGACTGGATGATAAGGGTATATACTACAAACCAAATATACTTAATGGAAAAATTGTCTGTTTAGTATCTATAACACTCTCACTCATACAGTATACTATAAGCAACTAAATACAATAATATACTAGCAATATAGACACTGTGAGCAGTGTTTAACAATTCTAAAATAATTGCACAGTGCAATATCTCCACAAGGCGTAAGAGCCCCGTCGGACTCAAGCGTCCAGCTCCTATAGTTCAGTGTCCATCGTAAACGCCTCCCACCCGTGAAACTGTGGATTCTCATTTGAAATTGAAAATATTCATGTGACAAAGGGTTAAATTAATAAGTGGGATTAACTACCAATCGGTTATTGAACAGTGGTAGATGTGATTGCTCTTCCTATGGAACCATTTTCCAGGTTCAAAATAATATTTCATAATTTTTGACCCTAATAATATTCCAGGTCAAGCTTGCAGCTGCAACTTCTAAATTTAATTGCACAACGTTCGACGACATGGAAATGTATTATAGGCTCGTATTTTAGGTACTAATCAGTTTAGCTTAAGCGTTCCCAGTTTTTTTGCTTGCAGCTAACTTTTGTTACAGTTTGGTTTAAAGTTAAAACTGATCTTTATAAATGTTTTAAATTTAACCAATGCAGCAATAAAAAATTATCTTATGTCGATTGACATTTTCGATCTCAACTAAAACCTAAATTTGAACTTAACCTAGAATAAGACTTAATATTAATAAGCGTTAGCAACGGTTACATCAATGTATCCTAAATATAGAAAAGCAAGCTATTAAAGTCTCAGTAGTTAGATTCTTGCAACGACAACTTTTAGGTATTTTGCGATCAACTTATATTTAGGAATTAGGATAGTATTCGGATTTAGAACTCAAATTAAGGTTACGAATACACTTGGACCGTTCAGCAACTAAATTATCGATATGTATATATGTATACATGCACATATAAATATATATGTGTAACATTAAATTAAGATGGGAAAAGTAGGCAAAACGCAACAAAACTGGAACCAAAAATTAAATGAAAGCAAACGAAAGAAGGGATAACCTGGAAAACCTAAACATCAAACTTGAACGCTTGTATTTGCCATTAATATGGTTCGTAAATAATTTTTTTAAGTCTTGGTTGATGTTCCTAAATTTGTGGTGTGACACGTATCACCAGTTGGCAACACGCGTTTTAGCATTGAAATCGTTGGATAGAGCCAATCTTTTGAATTTAGGACATTTTTAGCATTTGTTTATTTTAGATTTCTATGAAGATTTTATGTTCACACCATTATAGTTTTCTAGTTGGTATGCTTGCTGCTGTTAGCAAGGGCGCTGTTTTTTATCTCATTCTTTATATATCATATACACTTCATTACGTTTTCTGCTGGTATAAATACCTCTCGAGTAGTAAAATTGAAATTTTAAAATTTTTCCTCAGACAACAAGATTGGCTAAAGCATTTTGAGGTCAAACATTATTCATTCTACGAAGTAACAGTTAGAAATTACGTATCATGAACGATTCAGCTTTTAGACAAATTTCGAATCCACCAGGGTCGCACGAGCCATCCTTCCATGCGCCCCGTTAGGAGGCACCCCAAAGAGAGGCCACTACCCTAATAAGATTCTACACTAAGATGTTGAAAAATATTTTGATCACCGCAAAGGGCCCCAACCAGGGAATTTCAGAGGGTTGGGCTCACCCGAGCCTGTTTCGGCGCTGGCAAGCCGTTTGCACAATCTGGCAAATTAGAAACGTATATTTAGTCTTTGTGAGATATATAAAATCAATTTCTATGGTTTGACGTATAGAATATTGAAAACTTTTATGTCTTTTAGACTAATTATTTAGTTGGTAAAACTATACTGGTTAAACAAGAATGTGACAACCGGTTTCAGTTTCCGGAATTTAGAGAAAAACACACGAGTCTTAGCACTTAATTTCAACGCTATCAGATGCAATTATCAGTTAAAACAGTTTATTCATTGGTGCCCACGCAGAGCTGCACGTTTTTATATATTTCGCTGAAATTTCCGGAGATTCAAAAAAGATACTTTTACAGGCTATAGAATAACACACAGAACTCATTTAGGCGAGATTATCTGCTCCTGACTTGAAATTCAGACTACACTTCCAGTTAGATTTGGGTTCCGATTCTGAACTAAAATGCATTGGCTACACTGCAAACAATGGTGAGACAAATGGTCTCTTTCCGAAATAGACTTTTCGAGACTACACAAACTGAGTCAAATTTGACTGCGCCAGAGTCAAATTTGACTCACTAAACGACGGCTCACCATTTGTTGCAGTGTAGGTTTAAAATTCTTCTGGTTTAACAGTGTACTCTTTTGGGGAAATAGCCGCAAATGTTACTTGTTCAGACGCAACAGATTAAAGATATTCCGTCTGCATAAGAATAAGCCTAAATGTTGGAAAAGGTGTAAATGTAAGCCTAAGCCTAAACAATAATATCGTCTATTGTTTAAGCGTATTGTTTTACAGTACTACCAGAAACCGGAACGTCCTTAACCGTAACATAGACTGTCTACAAGGTATATAGAAATATATTTAAATGACCGTAATTAAAGCACGTTTTACCTTAATATGAATATAACGTTTAAAATATCAACTTTGTAGGTTCTTGTTGCAATTATACTTGTATAGTTGTTTTCTGACCATAGTAGCTTAAGACTTTAGGGAGAATACATTATTAGAACTTTTGAAATTTTTCAAAAAGAAATCAAAGAATTAAAATCGTTTTAGAATTCAGGATTAATATCATTAATCTATTATGATTTGGTAAATTGGGCAAAAATAAATGTTTCGCTATGTTTAATACTTATCATAACGTTTCTTTGATAACTTATACCATACCAAGATAAAATATAGTACCAGCTATAGTCTTCTCATTGATTTTTGACTTCATTGCTACGTATTTTGTCACGGAAATTGCAACCGGAACCGGAAACGAAATATTGTGTTGACCGCTGAGAGAAACGCAAGAAATACTGGAATTGCTACGGTTTTAAAAATAGAATATACTGTATTTGATGCATTCAGACCACCTCTCAACGTGTGTGTGGTCGTAAAACGAAAAATAGGAAAAGAAATTGAGGCAAAAGTAAACATTATGGTTCATTTTTCAAAAACAAATCGGAAATGTCAAACTATACTCACCGGGTAAAACGAATGAGTTGGCTTTTAAAGCGAACAGCCGCGGTTTTAAAGGGGTGATGGGTGAAAAATATAGCGTGGGACAGATTAGTTCAAGGTGAAAGGTCAAACACTTTCTATAATGAGCATACAGCGTGTCTGACTCGAAAGACATGAGCCATTGAACGGGTTGCCCGGGTAAAAAAAGGTGAGGTTACTTTTGGCAGTATAGCCTAAAGCTATACGCAAGCCTAAGTATTAGCCTAAGTCTAAGAAAGCTTTGCATACGTTAGTGAACACTGGCGAATCTAACGGGCGGCGACTACAAGGACTCGTCTATCAACAGAAATCAAAACCAAAATTTTGCATCAAGGTTGAGCTTTAAAATGACGTTCGGCTTTGAGTGGTTCAATATTTTGGTATATTTGCAAATACAGCACAAAATATGCTCAACGAAAAACTTATGTCTTGGCATTTAAAATTCACAGCCGTGGTTAAAATGATTTTGGCTCAAAAAATACAGAGTTCGCGAAAATTAATTCAAGATTAAACGTCAAAAAACTCGTATTTGTAAACTGACAGCCTGGGGTTTAGAATGCAATACCGCGTGTCATTACTAAATTGCGTCGTAAAAATTATCCTAAGCCTCAACTTTAGCCACAGCCTAGAGATTGTGCTCATTGTTTACATCAAATATCTAAACGTTGGTTTGTTAATAACAGGGCGTAACCAAGGTTTTCGAAATTAGGTGGGCATTACTTTTCTACAAAAACCAGGAATAGGGTTCCGGTATTTAAGACACCAATGACCAATATAAAACGGCACTAATAAACCACTGAACCCAAATCAGAAACAAGCTTTGACGAGTAACTAAATTCCCGTTGGCTGCGCCCTTGTCTGTTAACTCTAGTGTGCGTCTCTGGACAAAGTACTAAGATTGTATTTGCATTAATTACTTAGCTACTAACCAATATGCTACTTAAAGTGTTTTCTTTAATTTTGTTTTGTTGCAAATTTTACTCTAGCCATTCAAATTCTTCCAACGAATCCAGTAAAAAAGTAAGGTCTATTCAATCTGAACCGTAAGTTTGTGGTACTTTGGACCCATACAGTATTCATTGGGGTTCGTGTATACTGATTGAAACGGCAAATTTCGACGAAATACAGCTAGTTTTTAAACTCAAAGTATACATTTGTAAATTTTAAATAGTCAAACGAACACATGATCATTATTGTTGTACAGCGCTTTCTGGCAAAAATCTGACTCATATGATTACAGGAAGTAAAAATGTGAATTTCAAATTCATTTTCAAAAACTGATCGCTACTAAAATGGTACCAGTAAAACGAATGTAACAGCCAGAAGCATATACACGGTGGGAATATATGCAGTTGAAGATGTGTAGGATTAAAAAATTAACTATTTTACAGCTTTTAGAACAAACCTGCTACATCTTAGAGGTCACCAAAATTTTCTAACTCGCTGCTCTCGACTCGAAACAAAATGTTTAGATTAAGCTGCTACCGTATCGAAATGATATGCTGCCTACGAACCATGTAACTATTATTAATACCTAGCGGTTCCGGCACTTGTGGAACGGGCCATAATTAAGGTAGGGAAAATTTTCAAATTGAAACCATTTTGAATGTAACCGACAACCGATTGGAGAAATCAGTGGCCTACCGGATATCCTGGTTCACCGGAAACTAAAAGAATTGAGAAGGAACACACGTAGAAAATAGCAGTTAGAATTGTTGACATATACAATGTTTGATTGATCAGGTCAGTAAGAAAATTACTGCTAAAATGACTTACATATGCATGCCAGTACACTAAAAGGTACTGTAAACAAATTCCGACCCATGTAAAGATCAGGGGCGCAACGTTTTTCTATATGATTGAAATAAGAACAAGCTTAAGCTATCAACTAATTATTTTTGCGTTGACTTGATCTTAGGCTTAGGTTTCTGTAAAGTTCATTCTTACGCTTAGGCTTAGGCTTAGACATATGCTTATACTACTATTCCGCGCATGTTGTATACATTGGCCCATATTCCCATGCATCATACATCATATCAAATGGTTGAGTTCCAATTTGAATGGCGTGCTGGGAAATTTGGTTTCGTGGGACCTTTCGAGGCCTGAAATATAATTGACAGGATACGCGGACGCTTTACGTGACTTACAAGCGGGGCTGAATCTATCCTAAAAGTGAATTTTTGTAGTACCGCTGTCAGCGAGCCTCGGGATCGCAATGGATGTGGATTGAAAACCAAACTACGCATACAAGCAAATATATCGGTCCGTACATTTTGGAGAGTCGATGAAAACGCACATTCCTAAGCTTTTGAATATATAACTTTTACGTTTTAAGGGTAGAAAAGATAATTTGAGTCGCTAGCTACCCTCAATCGCAAAAGTCTTTAGCAAAATTTATTTCCATCGACATGAAATGCTGACAGATTACACTTACAGGACCCTGTTTGCTGTATAGGTATTTACCAGATTTCGTAACGAAAATGTTTAATAGAACAAAATGATTTTTAGGCACCCTATCGCAAAAATACCAAATGCCTTTCGATGCCGTGCTGACAAAAGCGCTAAATTATTACACCGGCATTGTAGCTTATTCATTTCAGAGTTGATTCGGTTTCAAAAATATTTTAAAAAATGTTATCTAAATCAGGAAAAGCGTTTAAAATAGCGTTTTAATTTCACCCCGGTTGCATAAAACCAATTATGTTTACAACGTTTACTATTTTTACAGGTTTCGGTGTAGCAGGACAGGTCTCTTTTTACCTCATCCTAACTGCTTTTTCCTATTAACCACAATTCTGAAAATTGTTTTCTTGTATACAATTCTCACATTTGTTTCATCGCCTGCGGCTGCAGGTAGAACCTTTATGTTCGTTTACGCCAAAAAATATTGAACCAAAATAGGAATATTGAAGGTATAAAAGGTAACAAAATGTACACACGTCGGCACGTTCTCGGCAATTATACCCTGATCAGTAATGGTATATGCCATACGGTGCCGTGAAACCCATACACTTAAAACACGCGGATTGTGGATAGGATTCAGGGGGTTAGAATTCCGGTTGAAAAGTTTGGCTTCCTCTGGAAAAGGTGTAATCCAGCATGTACCCATATCGTCACATAAAACATCGAGAATCAATGCATGCCACTCCTGATATTTTTTTCCATCCCCATAGTAAAGTTGAGCTGGCTAACCGTCCTGAGAGTACGCGTGAAACAATCGTCGAGTTTTACGAATGGGGCCTTACGAATGGCCAAAGGTGGAGTGTCCTAGGGGAAGGCTTAAAGTCAATAAAATTAGGATCCAGAGTTAAGAATTAGGCGACAAATTGGTCTGCGGTAAAAAATGTTTTATTTTTGTAAAAACACGAAAACAACTGAAAAAATATTATTAGTAATCGCTTAAATTTTCACTTTTGGCTATACGCGAGTTGATATCAAATGTATGATGTCAGACGACCATATGTAATCATTTCCGTGATGATGGGTTAATAAAAGTTGATAGTAAATAGTTGTAAAACGAGAAAGCCGGTAATTAAACACCTTCCGCCGTCCGAAAAGCCCGGGACCGAGTCTTGGAGTAAAATTAGATCTCAGATGAAATAGAAAATATTCATGCGAGAAACGATTATTTTGTCACATTTCGGTAAACATTGATGTTCTTTCATCTACTTAGCAAAATTGCTACAATTCGTCGATATAAAGATCAGGGGCGGAACGTTTTTCTGCGGTACAGCTATACGCGGTACTGTTATAGCGTTAGCTAAAGCTTTAGACTAATTTTTTGCTTAGGCTTAGGAATAGATTGAGGTGGAAGTTCGTTGTTACGCTTAGGCTTAGGCTGAGGTTTCGAAATATGCTTATGCTACTGTAACGGCCCTGTTCTATTCATTAGCCAAATTACAATACACAGTTGTGAGCTTATTTATATTTCACAGCAGGCTGGTCTTTACCTCTTACTTCCTTCTGAAAAGGTACAAATACACCAAAATAGTACACATAATATAGTCTTTTTTTACTGAGTCACTTACCTGCCTTCAAGGTAGCATGCCATTGGCATTTACTAGCAAAACCCTGCAACGTTACAGCCGTCACACAGAGTACCATGACGTGCCAGGACGTAAGCGACCCATGGCGTTTAAACTTTGTTTTATAATTCGTTCAAGTAAACAAAAATGTTTCACTTTTTTGACACATTAATGTTTTAAATTTCAACCGATTGATTAACCGCAGGCCGGGCGACTGAACAGCTATTGAAACGAACTCGCAGTCAACTACAACATGACGCAGGGTAGGGGTTAAAACAATTTCAAGGGTGGGCATACGGGGAATGCATATGACGACTACTTGTGGGGTGCCAACGTTTCTGCGGGTGGAAGGCTTTTTCAACGGGCGGCAAGGAGTGAAACCCTCGGCACTCCTCTGACTGCGAGGCCGGCTTTAAATTGTAGTCAAAAAGTTTAAACGCGAAAATCGCATTAGTACCGAATGAATTGTTTGCACCCATTTTTTCAGATTTGAGCGTTAAATGTTTCGTCGGTTGAGTTTTGGTATCCGTTGTTTACCTTAAAAGCATTCGAAACCTGCTGGAGGCTAGACTTCAGACAAAAGGGTAACCAGAGCAGGGGCAGCGTTTCGAGGGGGGCAATAGACGCGCTTCGAACCCTCAACAAAAGTTTTTAAAAAATAATAAAATGTTACGACCCCACAAATTTGTATTTTTCTCCTACGAAGAATGCGTTTGGCCTCTCACGCTAAATATTTCATCCATCCCCCCTCTGTTGAAAATGTTTGAATCCGCCACTAAAACAGGGGGGTAATTTTATTGGTCAACCCCGATCCGATTTTGGTAAAGACGTTTTAGATAATTTGTTTCGTTTTAACCGTTAAAGAACGTGACCACTTTTTACCCTAAAAATTTTGGCTCCGAGCATACTACTGTATTGCCAGAGTACATGAATACCGAGTTATACAGCCAATACTTTGAGTGGCCTATTACAGTAGTATAAGCATATTGCTAAGTTTAAACCTAAGCCTAATCAAAAAATTAGTCTAAAGCTAAAGCTTACTCAATATACTTCAAGGAAAAAACTAATTCGCCCATCATAGTAACTTGGACCAGTTACCGAGTAAAACTAAAATGGTGAAATGTTGACAAAAACGCAAAAATCAAATGGTAAACTTGCAATTTACCTTGTGATGTGTTGGAATTCTGGGCCAAGTCGGTCCATCTGATAACCGTTATCCGGTAACAAACTTTATCGATTTATACAACAACGATGCACATGCGGCAATTTTAAACGTCATCATTTCTGTACCGGATACCAATTTTAAAAGCGGATGCGAATCAACAACCGAGCGATTAAAATTCATTATTAATCGTTAAATTTTTTATATTTGATTAATAATCAGATTGAATATTTTTCTATTCAAATGATACATCTGAAATGCGTACTATGTAAAAACACTCTACTTAAAATACTATAGTTATATTTTACTGAATTTTTTAAGTATAAATGTACAAAATGTTGAATAAATCTTTGCTTAAATAATGTAAATAAGTAAAACTACTGCTGTCATTTCCTGATTAATTAAGTAAATATAAAGCTAAAAATTTTGTTTGCTTAAAATTAAGTAAAACTTTGCCAAGCACCATAGTAAGTAAAACCGACACTTAATTCGGCGACAGTTTTACTTAATTTTAAGTATATTTTTTAGTGTGTAGGGGACTTTAAGACATTTCTTCGTTGTATTTCCGTCAAACAGGATACATTTCAGTTTTTTAACCATTAGCCAATGTATTGAACTGGGCTGTTACAGTTATAAGCATGTTTCTAAACGTAAAGCTAAGCGTAAGAATAAGCTATTAATACTTAAGCCTAAGCCTAAGCAAAAAATTGGGCCCAAACTTTTTGCATCATCTAAGATGTCAAAAACATTTTCGCTCTCGTCAACGAATATTTACCTGAAATTGTACCCTTACAGATGAATCATTCGTTAAGTCCCCCATGGCGTGAACTATGCGGGTGAAAACTTTTGAAGCGCGGGTAAAAATTTGTGATTCTTTTACCGCCTAAAATTTTCATAACAGAAACTTGAAACCTGATGTAAAAAAGCTTTAATTTTTTAACTGTTTTCACCGTATGAGTTAAAAACAAGTATTACACTCCTGAAATGTGCTGTTAAATCGAGAAATATTTGTGGCTTTTTGAATAGCAGCAACAACAATATGTGTTATTTCATTTGCTCACACTCTTCGCGTTCCCACGAGGTTATACTTTTCTTTGGCTTGGAACGATATGTTTACTTTTTACTTAATGGATTGTTTTGAAAGTTACTGATAAAGAGTTTTGCACCGTAAAAATTGAGTGACGCACAATATTTATTCGTAACAAAGGGCGGCGCAGGGCAGGTTGAAAATAAACAACAGTCCATAACCGAACAACAGAGAGGTACCTTCTGGAGAGGTTAAATAAATATCAGTCCCCCTATTATTCGGGTCACTACAGTACAGTAAACCAAAACCCTGTTTAGTGTTTATAAATGTGATACAAACAAACTTTATTTAGAAAACACAACATGAAACGAAACTAAATAAAACACTGCGCTTTAGCCAAGCTTTAGTAAAAGTTTTCACCAAGTACTTTCGTTTTGTACTAAAGAAGTTAAAACATACACCACTAACAGAGAGTCGAGAGGGAGAGAGTGCCAACATTGCCTTAGAATAAGCACATTTCCCATGGCAGACACCAATGTATTTCCTAATGGTACGTTTTTTGGGGCCAGCGCTTAGCAACCCTGTTTTTAAAGAGTCTCCGTTAATGATAACCACGTGTATTTACGGGTGTGACGTTCCCAACGAGAAACCTGGTTAACAGGACGCCTCGTATCCGATCACCCCATAAGATGGCTTTGCAAAAAAATGTTTTCGTTAACTACTGTTATTGCTAGCGGACAGAAATAGACTTAATCAGAGCATACTGAAGTGTTGTCGCTGTCTTCTCATATCATTGTTTCATTTTTCTAACTTTATGTGATGCGCTCCTTTAGCCAGGCCAATATAAAAGAATAAAAAAATCATGTAGGGTGATTACACATTTACAGAGGGCCAAAGTTTCCTATGAAGGGCTATTACCCCAGCCCCCAGGCAAGACTCTGGATAAAGGCGCCCTGGATGTAAAGTTGGGTTTTTTCTGTGTTTTTTATTCTCAACAGATGTACCGTTATTCACGGTACCATCGAGGTTAATGGACTGTGGACTTTAATTGACGTCAATTGCTGTATTATGGAATGTGAGTAAAACTCGAGTAAATTTAAAAACATATAACTTTTGAACTAATGGCAGGTGAGCTTCGAAATTTAGCACATTTTTTGCATCTAATTAAATATACCATCATGGCTGTGTAAAATTTCAGGCCCATGTTACTTTAAGGGACGTCCAGGTTTCTGTTGGGTCTATAAAATAGTAGGTTTAGATTATAGATTACATTTGTTGCTTAGGCTTAGGCTTAGGCTTAGCTTAGGAACTCATTTTTGCAATATGCTTAGGCTTAGGCTTACGAATACGTTTAACCCTTTGTCACATGAATATTCAAAGTCTACTGACTGGAATGGGAGGCGTATACCATCACCACTCAGCTATAGCACGCTTAGCGTGCCGGGGGGTCTCCGTCTTGTGGTGTTTTCTTGTATTGAGGCTTGTTACGGTGCGATATATACTATTTAACGTATATACACTGCGCTGAGTTGCCTACAGGCAACTCAATGTGAGAAGGGGTTGATCTACTGTTACACCGCTTAAAGTAACAATGGCCAATTTTCATATCGGCAACTCCTCACAGGTAAGTTTTTAAAATGCCATAGTTGCGACAAAGCTCACATTTAATAGGCTAATTTGAAACCAGTTTGGCGGAAACGTAAAAGCAGAGCCAGAATTTTATATCTGACGGGTTGGGTGAGAACCTAACATGTCGTGAAGAATATCTTGTAGGCGGAGCGAACAAGAAACCCTAACCATACATATGCAATTTCACCGCTAGGAAAGAATAAAATTTATGGAGTACTGTACTGATCCGGGCCAATGTTACTTTAACGGACGTAACAGTAGACTAAGCGTATTCCTAAGCCTAAGACTACGTTGCAAAAATGAGTTCCTAAGCCTAAGTCTGAGCAAGAATATGTAATCTAGAATCTAAACCTACTTTTTATAGACTAACCAGAAACCTGAACGCCCCTTAAAGTAACATGGGCCCTGATCCGAATAAGAGGGGAACGTAATAAGAATCATGGGGGCCTATTTTTTTTAAATTAGGGTCCGCAAATGGATGGAGTTCAAAATTACTAATTAGTCTATGAACGTCATTTAAGATTGCGTAAATGCTTACTAGACCAAGTTAAGTTCAAATTATCATTTGATTCGTTAGTCAACTAAGTACATTCATAGCAGCATATTCAAAGCTTAAAAATTTATTCGCAAAGGAAACGAACTTAAATCATAGAAAATGGCTGGTATGTTAAATGAGTGTAAATCAAATAACTGGGTCTGCATTGAAAAATAAATAGCAGTCCAGTATCAAATAGTAAACGTGGTTCTCTTTGAAATAAATATCAGTTTCCCTCTCTTATTCATGTCGCTACAGTAAAAACGCTTTTACGTTTTTTCATTAAAATTTTATTAGCAGTGGTACACAAATTCGAATACAACTTCTAATAGAGATCTATGAAGGGGTTTCGCCAATGCTACGGTCTCCACTCCGTCGTCCACAGGCGTCTAAAGGACCAAGAGGATAAGCTGAGAAGAGTCCGTCCGAAGTACAGCTCAGCCCGGGAGAGGCGTTTTTGATTCCTTGAGAACCTAAATGATTCATTTTAGCTCTATAGGATCTACCAGAACCTTTTGTTCACCGCGGTCACAGTGTCGTTTGTTGATGCCCTACTCAAGAGAAAATTCAAAAAAACCCAGTCAAACATATTTTGTGTACTCCTACAGATTCGACGTTAGGTCGGTCGAAGAATAATTAAGATTATTTTTGTGAGTGACAAAAGTTTACTGAGTCGGATGAAGTAATGCCCCCTGAGAGCGCAAGGACCCTGTAAGATGGTAGGGGTGCTACCCTCGCTCCAGTCCACTCAACGAAATCTTGAACATCGTCTAATGAAAGAATAAACTGCCGGAAACCCAGAGCACTCGTGATTGGAGTCATCTTAAAACAGAGCGTAGGAAAACGCAAGTTGATTGGTATCTAAGGCGCCCTTAAACAGTAGTTTGACTGTGTACCTTTCTAACCGCTGGTAGATCGAGTAATGCCATTCGGGCATAATGGATACGAAGGAGCTTCACGAGTCACTACTATTGATGGCCCAACAATGGTTTTATTACAAATTTGCCCCGTCTGATCTGCTGCGATTTGATATGCACAACTTTGCGACTCTTTTATCCCTCCGCCTTCAATCAGCTTTCTACTAATGCAATCATGACCATTTGATGCGCATTGATCCGCGCCGGCGTTCCTTTGATCTTTCAAGTTTCCCACGAAATAACCGCGCCCACTTGATGCACACTGCTCCGTGTCGGCTTTGCTTTGATCTTTCAAGTTTCGCTTCAAACAATCGTCTCCACTTGATTCTGTGTCGGCATTTCTTTGATCGCTCACCTTGTCGGCTTCTCTATGATCTTTCAAATTTCCCACGCTCGCGTATGTGGTCGCAATCTTTTTCGGCGAACGTCTCAACACCGATTCGCTCAATTTTCTCACGATGACGTTGCTGCTGCCAAAGTTCGGGTCGAGAGTTAAAGTGTCAGCGGGCAGAATAACTTCAAGAGCCTTCGATACCATCGCCAGGCCATGGTTATGACTTGCTGATACGCTGATGGCATAGCGGTGACCTTTAGGTAGCGTGCTAAGCAATAGCTCGTGAGCGTCTTGAACGTGTATCTTTGACCATTTGTCGAACGGCTGGTCTGGATGGGCGGTGTAGTAGACGCTATACCGCTGAAATGACCGCTCATATTCTCAAAGGTATGTAGCACCTATAACCAGTTGACGATAGGTCCTGTAAATTTTGAACCAGCCAATAGAGAGCATCAAAATTTGGCACGTCGGACGTATTTGTTAGCCGAGTTTAACATTTATAGCTGCTTCTGTTCGATCTCTTGAGAACCTATTGCTAAATCTGATGATAGGTGCTACACACATTTGAAAATATGGTTCAACAAAGCAACAGTCGTCCGGCTACAGGAACATTGCAAGAATTTCATTTCGTGAGGGTATAAGGTTTTTGCGGAAATATACGCCTTCTTCTATTGGTCGTGCTCTTCATTTTGCACGGCTGTGATTGGATTATTTACCTTAAGACACAAAAACCTTGCTGCTAACTTCCAATAGACGGTTTAGAAACGAAAAAACACTTGTTCCAGTTAAAAGCAAACGATGCAACGTTCATCATTGTATTTTACCTGTGTTACGTTTTTGTTTCGATACGGTGCGTCCCAGGCTAATTTAGACGAGCCATCTTGTGCCGTTTCGACGCGAAGATTTTGTGGAACGGTTTCTGGTTCTGAAAAAATTCACCAATTTACCCAGCCAAATGTTGCCCATAGGCGTAGCAAGCATTTTGATTTGAGGGTTCGACGGGGCTAATGTTTAGGCTTAGGCTAAGGCATAAGCTTAGGAATATGCGTATACTACTCTTCCAGTCATGTTTTATACATGGGTCGTCTAGATTGTCAAAATCAAACACTTTAACTATGCATCAAGATTTTAATTAATGCTGAAATTTCTTTTGGCTTCTCAGTCGCTAGGCTTAGGCTTAGAAATATGCTTATAATACTGTTCCGGCACTGTTCTATACATGAGCCAAGAATTTAATTAATGATAAAATGTCTTTTGGCTTCTCGGTCGTATCACGGATGTTCTTTCACTGTTGTATTTTGACCTCCACAAGCATCCAGTAGAAAATGGAATACCGAAGCACAATCATTTTACAGCATATTTCGCTCAACGAAAAACGTTATTGTTGCAAATATATCAGCCAGTATATATGGTCCGGGGCACAGCTATTGATCTACTCAACTTTAGCAGTTTGTACGGTACGCTGCAAAAAATGGTGAGTCAAATTGACTCTCTCTGAAATAGGCTTTTTCTAACTACAGAATCTGAGTCAAAATTCTACTCCGCCAGAGTCAAATTGAGTTGAATTTGACTCAGGCGGAGTCGAGTTTTGACTCAGTTTGTGTAGTCAGGGAAATCCTATTTTGGAGAGAATCAATTTGACTCACCATTTTTGCAGTGTAGAACCTTACTACTATTTTCTCCGTGGATCTCTTTTTAGTATGTTTTGGGTCGTAAGCAAAATTTTCTGACCTCAAAAAATAAGCGACCGTCTGCCAAACGGCCAATCAGCTGCGCCAATGTATTCGCTCAATGCTTACCAGTATACTGGAGCAAGGATAAACCAATTTTACTGCGTTGGCCGTGTCGATTTTCAGCGAACAGAACAAACTCGTACAAAGTAAACGATTTCAATTGTTCAATTTGATAAGTTGTCCCACAAATTAGCGGAGTTTCATGATATTTCGATAATGTTGCACCAGTGCCAGAGTGAGCCTGGGGGGTCGCGCTTAAGACGCTACTCAAGCCAGGACTATTGCTACTGTCCGACCCGCGCGCTCGGCGAAGTGCTAGCGACGGTGACGACGCGGTTGATTTTGATTTGAGAGCGCTTCTGAAAGACAAATTTCATCATTACAACTTGTGATGTAAGCCTTTCCTGAATAGCGTAAATACTACGATGGCACATGCCAAGACCAGAGGCGGAACGTTTTTCTGCAGGACTGCAATAGAGTAAGCTTAAGTTTTAGACTATTTTTGCTTACAGTTAGGCATAGGCTTAGGCATTGGAATAACGACCCGGTTCTATGCATTAATCTACTATGATCAACTCAGCGCAAACTGTTTACGCGAAATCGTACACAGCACGCCGTGGTTAAGAATCATCACCCATATGCGTAGTACATCCACAAGAAGTAAGAGCCCCTCACAATCAAGCTTTAATGTATTTTATTCGAGCGGTGATGAAAAACGCCACAAACCCGGCAGCTCCGAGTTCAAATCCTGGATTAACAGCAGATTTCAGATGAAATAGAAAATATTCATGTGTAAAAATTTAATTTTGTAGCTATGGTCCCGTAGCCCTAAAGTGGCCAGTGGGGCTTAGCCTTTCCATTTGAACAATTTTGCCCCGCCTCCCTATAAAGTGTTCAACCTTGCTTGTAAGTCATCGAAAAACCTTTACGTCATCGAAAACCCTTCTATGCTCCTCCTGATAAATATTTACCACCCGTAGCAAAGTGAGCTGGCTACGACAAGCCTGTGTAGCTATGTAATGTTAGCCAGCCAATGACGTGCGAATGCACGTACTTGACACGATACAGTATGACGTATTGTATTCGTGCCTCGTCTGTTTCTGATGGACTTGGATCCCACGACAGGACCATTGAGTACGCTTCTGAGTTGGCAACTCGGAAGTTTGCCGGAGGATTGGGAGGATCTGAAATTGAATAAATATCACAAATGACCTCGTAGATTATGTCGGGCAAAATAATTTATAGCCAGGTCGATTCCTTTTTTTGTGTTGACATCTTCGACGATAAAACCAGTTGGAGAGGCGAGATGTGGGGCGTAGTAGTAGCAAAGCGTCCGATCAGTGATCAGAATAAGAGGATGGAGTACATTATGAACAGCGATGTTTGAAGCTTCGGTTTGTACAGCGGAGAAACGCTAAAATTAATCGCGAGACTCCAGCAAAATGTTGCTTCAAATTAAAATGCTTATTAAACGGTTTTAGCGGTTTCACAATTGTAGCAAAATAAAGAACCTACCGCCTGCTAACAGAGTGTAACCGGATATCCGTTTCCGTTTCCAATAAAAATCAATATCCGTTTCCGTCTATAGAAATACCAGATACTCGTTATTATTTTTACGTTCAAAATTAGTTGTTATAAATTACGTAAATTTCTCGCAATGTTTCATTACACATTTGGTGCAATTGTTTCAACTGAAACAAAAATTGCGATATTCTTCCATAATCCTGTAAATTTAGGTGCATCATCCATTTTTCTTCAAAATTTTAGAAATCACGGTGAACAGTTACATTTCTCAATTGTGTTGGGAGAAAAAATAAAACCTATTCGAAATTTATATATACTTCAATATCCGTTTTCCGTTTCCGTTATTTTCGCTCTCCATTTACACCCTGCCTGCTAACCTTTGCTTTCAAGTATTCCTGACATTTAACCGCAATTTAAAATTAAATTTTGTCTACCGGTTAAAGAGAAAAGTGAAAAAATCGCTGATATATATATTTATATATATTTATGTATATACATGTATACTTACCACCTAAACATTCTTCTGTCAACGGACTAATTTCCAGCGTAGTGTGATCTTTAGAAAAATCTGAAAACATATAAAAATGGTAACAAAAATCAAACTTCGAGTAGAACACCTAAGAAATATTGAATAAAATCAACGATACGTAGAAAAAAGGAGAAGTTTGAAGATGTACGAGAAAGAAAATTGAAGATGGAACACTGTCATATATATCGGATTCTTAATAAAGGGTACAAGAAGATTGCCAGAGAGGGCGAAGAAAATTCCTAACGTAGAGTTCTTTCAATGCAGTTGAAAAATTTCGGCTACGCAGGATAAAGCTTTTCCTGCGCTGGGGCAACGCCCTCATCACCACCCCCCGTAGTTGCGGGCATGAATTTAGTTGAAGAATGCACACAATATAGAAACGGGTACGCAAAGTCGCGGAGAATATATAGAAAGCACCAAAATTGAAATGAAACAATGGTGTTTATAGTAATTTGAAAGCAGACATCAAAGATGAAGGAACTGTCTTGGTCTCAAGGTAAAATACACTAAAGAAACACTCTTGTAAAACAGAACATACCATCTTCGACCATATTTCTTGATGATAATGCAGCTATGACACAAATAAAGATCAATTAAAGTTTCCTTCAACTACGTGGCCAAGGTGAATTGTTCCCGTGCTGAGAGAAAATATTAATAACTACTACCCTTCCAGTTCTAAGTTAAGCACTACCGTATAAAACCTTTCACGAAAATTTTGCTACGGATGCGGTGAGGCTCGAACCACACGATGTACGGATTACCGGTCCGCTGCTCTAACCGTTGTGCCACGCAGCCATGCAAACTTTTCGCTACAGTGGCTCTACACTGCAAAAAATGGTGAGTCAAACTGACTCTCTCATCAATAGGCTTTTCCTGACTACACAAAGTGAGTTAAAATTCGACTCCGCTAGAGCCAAATTGAATCGAATTTGACTTTGGCGGAGTCGAATTTTAACTCAGTTTGTGTCGTCAGGAAAAGCCTATTTCGGAGAGAGTCAATTTGACTCGCCATTTTTTGCAGTGTATATACCGTAAGTTTGATACTACAAGACACCTATTTGAATACGCTGGGAAATCGTGTGAGCTGGAGTGCGTTTCTTACATTTCCCAAACAACCTCGCCAAGTAATTCTAAGTTAAGCAGATTTTTTATAGAATTTTTCCTTTCAGTTCCTGTGTGAATTGGCCTTTTTTAGAGTGGGTACATTACCCCTTTGGTTTAACGATCTATAATTGAAATGACGTCTGTTTTATAGCTTGATGCAGAGACAGATCCCAGTTGTCCCAACCGCTCACTAAGCTCATTAGCATGTTTGAAACCAGTAAAAGTATTACCTGATCATTCGCAGTGTGAAGCGGCAATTTTAACACTTGGTCTTTTGAGAAAACTCTTCCATAGCAGGCCGGTAGCCAGCTCACGTTGCTAGGGGGAGGCTAAAATTCAGGAGGGGCATTCAAGGGTTTTCAATGAGTTACAAGCAAGGTTGACAATTCTCTAGAGCGCCAAAATTTTCAGGGGGGTTGATCTTGGCTACGGGCCCGTTACATGTTATTCAACACTGTATTAGACGGGGTCAACACAAACACGTAGCCAGAGGACGGCCAGGGTAGGCTCAGCCCCAACCTTCGGAACAATTTTGACATTCTAGAAAATTTTAAACCTTGCTTGTAAGTCATCGAAAACCCTTGTATGCCCATCCTGAAAATTTTTAACCCAGTTCCAAACCAGGTTATTTGGCTGCAGGCCAGGGTAAAAAAATTCAACAGAGCAAATGCGACGGCGACGTGGTATTCAGCATAAATCACCAGTCGGTCTAATTTGGCCATAACCTGGTACATAAAGGACTGTGGAAAACCCAAGGTATACACCGTTTTCAAGAAACTATTCTTTAACATTTATTTGATGCTAAAATAGCATCTTGACAAACGCTGCAACGCGTTTTACTTCCCTTGTTTACAAAAAACGTTTTGAAAAATACTGTTTCAATCAAGAACAACCATTTCAAAATAGCGTTTTATTTTTGACACAACTCACCAACTCGCAGATAATGAATAGCGGTAACCGTTTGAAATAGCGCTTTCATTGCGTCACGTTTCTTGCGTCGCATTTGTATCGCAATCAGCCATCCAAAATAGTCAGTGTCCTGCAGCTTTCGCCCGACTCGTTGAAGACGTTCCAAATATCGAACGCCAACCAAATCAATTCCCATCGTTGTGATTACAAGCCCGACAAGAATGTAAATAATTGCAATCGGAAGCGTCCTGAAAATATTTATTCAACACAAAATATTCAAATTTGCTCTAAAAGAACATTTAGCTGCGGCATATAAACGTTTTGCATCGTTCTGCCAAACCCCTTAAATTAGAATACAAGTCCGACTAGAATGTTCTCTACAAAGTCTGCCGTATTAACTCTCAGTCCAAGCCTGAACCTATAGCCTGAATCAAATCGCTAAGGAGTGGTGGAAAGTGTAGACGAACTGAAACCCAAAACGTTTACCATCGATTCAGCGGAGTATAGTCGCCAAATCCAATCTTCAACAAACTAATCACAGCAAAATAAAACGCTTCAAAAAACGTCCAGCCTTCACTGAAATGAAATAGGCCGCCTCCGATCAAAGCGTACGCGACAATGATGCCGAGAACAACTGGCGACGGCACTTCAACAAATTCGGTTGATTCCAAGTTTTGCCAAATGAAATCAGCGATCGCTTCGTCGGTGAGAACGTCTTCCAAATCTGCAATTATTTTTATCCAGATGTATTAACGGATAGTAAAAATGAATGGAAACGGATAGTGATCAAAATACACGCAAACAAAACTCGTTCACAATTTCAGTTGTACAGGTTGGTTGATAAAGACGTCGTTTTTTTAAACCACAAATTTGTTGTTATTTAATCCAAGATTTGTGAAATTTATATTTCAACCACATTTCCATAATTAAGGAAATTTGATCGTTAGTATTTGGGTCGGCCTGGGCTTAGGAACCGGTTATGTTAGCTGAGTAACTGTAGCATAACCGGGTCCTAAGCCCAAGTCCAAGCCCTAGCATTAAATTTATAACTTTTTCTGGACCTACAGCCAGAGCAAAAAGTAGTCTAAAACTTGAGGTTACTCTATAGTGGAGTCCGATGCAAAAACGGGACGCGAACATAACATGGGTTGTTATTTTCAATGCAAAAATTTACTCCAATTTTTAGAACGTATTTGAATTTAGTTATATTTGACTAAATTAGAACAGTTATCGCTAAAAGAACTTAAATTTTTTTCATTTTCTAAGCAGAAATTTAAACTTACAAGATGCTACGTTTAAGTGAACTTTTTCGTTTTGGATTGGAAAGTTGAAGTAATTTTCAGTTTCAACTTGAGAAATTCAACGTTCAGCTTAGTAAGCTGTAAATTGTATGCTTTAGCGTCATTATGCAATTTCCCCACACCTGGTGTACTATAATGATATTGTGAAAATTGCATTATTTAGAAAAAAACACAGCTTAATTATGAAATTTGCAATAGAATCGCAGCAGGCAGCGTTTGCAAGCCACTCGTTCAAAAGCAAAATAATCAATAAACAACAAACATTCTGCAAGCGAAAAGTTTGAAAATCCAACATTTCTTTGTAATCTAGAAAGAGATGCGAGAACGAAATCATGTTTAATAGTCGAAGCACAAAATACTCTGACGACTGAACGGGGGTTTTTTGATGGAATGTTTTGAATGAACCGCATTTAAATGAAAACTTCAGCTAAAACATGGCCGGCAAAGTGTGAGATCCCACCCCCACAAGCTGAGGATTGGTCTCAAGCTTATAGGCTTAGGCTTAGGCTTAGGTTTTGAAAAGACATGTCTAAGCGAAAGCCTCAGTTTGAGAGTGAGCTTTTGCCTGACCTTAAATTTGAGCCTAAGTCTAAACCTTAATGACAAATCATCACACCTTAAGTCAAAAAATGAACTGTGTTGTTTACGTTAGACTGCGTTTAGGTTTCATGAATGTCGTAGGCCTATTTGCTAATCAAGGAGCAGTTTAAGTTTATCCTCGTCGAAATATCAATTAGGTAATTTCTCCCAGTAATTGGTTGTTAGAAGCGTGTGTAATCATATAGGCTTAAGACATACTCCAATTACATAAAAATTGTAAATTATCCAACAGTAATTAGTTATTAGCCTGAATAGCAAATTCACCTAGTGTAGTGACCCGAATAAGAGGGGGTCCCAATTTTGAGTCCCAATCAATAGGAGTCCTAAGGGTTCATAAGCGGATAGAGTCCCTAAACCCTAACTAGAGTCCAAAAATGTCAATTATCCCTAATTGTAGCGCAAAGTGAATCCAGGACCAATTAAAGTTGAGTGCGAAACTTTAAAGCTTACTTAAATTTTGAAAGTGCATTCCGAAGTAAAACCTTGCATTCAAGCTATTGACAGGACAAATAAATGTTTAATCCAACGGATAGTTGCAATACCGTATATATCAGCATAACTAAAAGCGGCGGAGGGCGGGTTAAAAATAAATAACAGTCCGGAACCGAATAAGAAGGGGGTTCCCTGCGGAGAGGCCAAATAAATATCAATCCCCCCTCTTATTCGGGTCACTACAGTCCGACATTTAATACTTCCGTTGACGTGATCTCAACCATTGTCGCGGACATTATATTCTTGTTGTGAACCAGCAAACGTTCGTTTGGCTCATGCAAACATTTAAATAAAATTCGTTCGAAGCAGCGTTCAAGAATATAATTAAAATGAATCCAATTGCGAAATTACTGGCAAATTGAATAAATCACAAGACTTACCATTGTCAGAAACAGCGTCGAGTTTTTGGCATAAATTTTGACGTTTTGAAGAAGATTTTCCTATTTAAAAGCAACAAAAACAATTATTTCAAGCTAAAAATACCTTTTTATAAAGTACGGCTGTATTTTCAAACGTGTTCAGCAATTACTATTAATTAAAGCAAGAGTGGATAATCGCTATTTAACAAGAGTGTGTAACTGGGCACATTCTGTGTAGAAAAAATGTACCCGGCACGCGTTGCGTTTTTGCACTACCCCTCATTTATTTAGAGGGGGTGCAACCGGTGCGAACCATGGCGCTTTATGTATGCGGCGTCAAACGTGCTTCCCTTATAGTTTGATTTAGGGGTATTCATGTGATAGCTACCCGTCCCCCTTTATAAACAAGGGAGGTCGGCAAAAAACACAACACGCGGTGGTACATTTGATACCATGCGGGACCACAAGAGTGGCACACACTTGTCATTATCCGCTCTTGATTTAACTAAAATAACTTTTTCAAACAAGCGAATTATAATACATTCTGATGTGAAAAAATAGTAGAAAATTGTAGGTTAATTTATTAAAGTATAAAAATAAATTGATTAAATTTTACAGTCAAAATGTTTTTGTAAGCTACAACGCTCGTCTTCAAGGTACAACCGGAGTTCGACGTTCATCTTGGCAGAATTTTTGGTGAAAATTTCGGCAATTTTAATAGTCGTGAAAGGATTCCTATTTTCATAAAAAAAATTGTAAAAATTGTGAGTTTGCTGGTGAGTTTAGGGCAATTATGGATAGAAAAGTTGCGGAAATTTGACAAATATTAAGCGTAAAAACAATTTTCATGTAACGATTTATATATACAGATTGTACTTAAATATGGTTGATTCAAACGTTTTTATCACGTAATTTTGCTTCACTTCCGCCGCAGCTCCGGCATAATTTGTTGGTCACCGGCTCCGGTTTTTTTCCACTTCTAGTTGTACCCTACTAGTCACCGACTGAGACAACTGGTGATAGTTGCTACACACATTTGAGAATACGGACAATTTTTTAACAACAAAGCAAAAAACACGTGTTTTTGATTCTAACTCTACTGATGCTATGTCATGCAATACACAGATTAATCTATGGTCTTAAATTTTACTTTCTATATTTCGTGCGCAGATGTATAACTGAGAGGCGAATCGTATTTTAAAGAGACTGCAACAGAGTAAGCTCAACCTTTAGACTATTTTTGCTTAGGCTTATTCCTAGGTTCAGTTATAGGCTTATCATTGCGATTCGAATTAGGTTTACTCTTAGGATTATGCATATACTGCTATTTTATACGGCCCTCGTCTATCTATGGGACATATTTAATATGACACACTAACGGCATTTAGGTACATTGAACTGGCCAACAACTGACAGTAAACGTTAAAATTTGTGCTTACAGTTTAGCAAAATGGCTGATATATAAATAATGACCCGACCATTTTTCTAGGCAGATAAGTTTACACTTATTTTTTGCTTAGGCTTAGACTTTAGGTACTTGTTTTTTACACTAAGCCTTTGGCTTAAGCTTCGGTTTAGGCTTAGGCTTAGGAATATGCCAATGCAATGTTACAAACCTCATATATTAAATTGGTCAAAATTTGTAACATTTTTAACAAAAAGTATTTTTAGTTTAAAATATTAAATCCAATTCTGAATGATTATTTTATTGTATATTTAATTCTACTTGCAGTCGAAATAGTAAACATCGGGAACCAGCGCCAAGCTGGCACGGGGGACGGTCTACTTCATAACCGGGCAAGCTTTACTGGCGATAGTACGTATAAATAAACAACTTTATCATACAAACAACATCAAGACATTTAAGCTAGCGGCATTTTTAATCCAGGAGTTTGGATCAGCGCCACGGCCCATGTATAGAACAGGGCCGGATCGTTTTCCGAAGGGGCTATAATAGAGTCAGTTTAAGATTTAGACTAATTTTCTTGCTTAGGCTTAGGCTTAGGCTTAGGTTTACGCTTAGGCTTAGGAATATGCTTATACTACTGTTCCGTCTCTGTTCTATACATGGGCCAGCGCCTGTATTTTAACTGGTTCGTTTAAATTTAGGTTTACAAATGAATTTTGAAATTTAAAGATTTCTACAATTATTCTATATTTACATTTAGCGTCTGCCGCAAAAAAATTCACAAAAATCTATTATAGTAAAGTTTTTTGTTTTCGAAAAGAATTTTTAATGTCGGTATTGGTGCACGGTAAGGGTTGCGCTATAGGTTTTTTGACGTAGTCGCCGTCCGGCGCCATCCGTCACCCGCATAGTACCGTTCGGTGCTGCTTGTCACCGTGCGGCATTGGATGCAAATAACTCACGTATACGATAACGTAAGGTGACGTACAGTGACGCATGGTGACGGACGGCGTCAGACGTCAAGTATAGCGCAATCCTAACTGTAGGAAAAGCAAATGTTGCAATCGACCACATCGTGCAGTGGTAACGTGTTTAACTCGAGTGCAAGAGGTTCGGGGTTCGATTCCCGGCGTGGTCCTTAACTTTCGCCAAAACTTCGGACAGGGGTCGTGCAGACCGTGTTGTCCCAATATTTATAACTTGCTAAAGTTTTTCTCTCAAGTACTTCATCTTTCTGTCTAAATGAGTGTGCAAAATCACTTTAGTCCTCAACGACCGCAGTACATTGGTCTTGCAATTAACCAATAAGTTTGGAGACCAGATTTTATGAGATGTTTCCTGTTATTAACTTAGAAATAACCAGAAATTGCTAATTCGCTTTTTAGAATTGATTAATCAACTCATCGTAATTTACGGTGAGGGGGCATAACGGTGGACAAACAAAACATATATTCCGTTCCTTAATTTTTGGGAGCCGAAAAATTGCCAGTTTTCAGGCTTGAAATAACTTTTTGGATTATTTATGGTATAAGGAAATATTTTCGTTGAAGTTATACTCTGCTAAATTAAAATCCTGACTGTAGGTATCTGATCTTCAGCCACTAACACCTAGGGAAAAAATATTAGACACTTACGCGGTGTGGCGTTTCTTCTTTCGGATAATTTTCGTTCGTACGCGTCTGCCGCCATCTTATCGTCACTGTCTGTTTGACCAGCTCGCGATTTTGGGGTCCATCGAATATTGTGATCGAACGAAAGTTGTCGATAGCGTAAATAAGCTTGCAGTACAACCTTAAACAAAATTCAAATAGTTATTACAAACGAAAGTGAATAAGTTTTTAAGCAAGAGTATGCAACTGGATACGCTTTGGCAACGAAAAAACACTTTAGTTGCATACAGTTGTTGACTCGAGATAATTCTTGGAATCTTCCCACTGAAAGACAACGCGACTGGGACACTTAAAGCGTCAGAGGCTTAGGCTGAACCTTAGTATTAAGATTGAGTTTAGTATGTGCGGTTTCCTATAATTAACAGTGGTCGCTAGCTGTTTACAGATTTTATTACTTACACCTACGTAGCACGCGTTGCATTTTATGGTTAATCCATTCTTTATTCATGGTACTCTAAACGTCCAGTGAGCCAATTTTGCCGAACGTTTTTCTGTGGTGCTAGAATAGAATAAGCATAAGCTTTAGACTATTCTTTTGCTTGGTTTAGGCTTAGGCTTAGGCTTAAGAATAAGCCTATAATACTGTTCCGCCCCTGTTCTTTACATTGGCCAACAAACCAGAGAGTCGGTATCGGTTGACAGTGAGTGTCTCGTTGTGAGAAAGTTCCCACACTCCGAGTAAACAAAGAAATTTTTCAAAACAATTATTTGAATTAACAAAATTTTGGACATAGTCAATTGCAACAGATACGCCCTCTGAAAATAGAATCTGTAATATCAGAGCCAAACATTTCGACAGTTCTACTCATGCCCTTGTGCTTGTATATATACGTTCCTGGACTTTGTGTCTCCAATCATGGAATATGTAAAAATTACGGGCGAAACGTTTTTCTGCGAGACTGCAATAGAGTAAGCTTAAGATTTGGAGTAATTTTTTGCTTAGGCTTAGGCTTCGGTGAGAGCTCATTTTTACGCTTAGGCTTAGGTCTAAGAAATATACTTATACTACTGGTCGGTCCCGTTCTATACATGGCTCAAATCATTTACCTCTGATAAAAATTTCGCCAAATCAGCGATCATAACAATGACAAGCGGAAGTCCAAATATACAGTAAATAATACAAAAGATTTGACTGTTTTCTGTCAAAGGTGCGTCTTGTCCGTACCCTATAACAATTACTTTGGCTGGACCTGTATTGATGCCTCTAGGGTTGCTATTTTCAAGCCTCTCAGTATTTCTTCTGCCGACTATATTTCACTACCTAATAGTAGGGATAGCTTTTACAGATATATAGTCATTCTTCCGTAAGATTTATTCAACCAAGAGTGGGTGACCTTTTACACAAGAGTGTGCAACTGGGCATACATTTTGTGTACAAAAGAATGTACCAGTCCAATGGCGGATCCATGGGGGGCAACCCGGCCGCGCCCCCCCAACAGCATCTCAACAAAAATTATATAGTGTCAATTGCTGTTCTACGCTGTTCCGAAAATACCAGGCAGTTATATTTGCCTGTTTGAAACCAAATCTGAATTTATGTTGCCACTCTGTTGCTTAGAACTAAACTGCGTTGATGCGTTAGCTTTATTTGTGATTGATCTCAATTGAACGAACGTAAAGAAGTAAACTTTATGGCAATAGCTCGTGGTTTGTGTGCGGGTCAAAAATAAGTTTATTACCTATGAAATTTTGACCCCCCATTGTAAGATCCTGGATCCGCCACTGTACCAGTCGCCTGTTGCGTTTCTGGGTGCCCCATTACTTAATAGTGACCCGAATAAGAGGGGTGACTGATATTATTTCGCCTCTCCAGAGGGTACTTCTCCCGTTATTCGGTTACGGACTGTTATTTATTTTCAACCCGCTCTCCGTCACCCTTCGTTACTGATATATCTCCGGTTTTGCAACTATCAGTTGAATTAAACGATTGTTCGTTCTGTGTCAATAGCTTGAGCGATAATGTTAGGTAATACTTTGGATGTACTTTTAAAATTTAAGTCTGCTTTAAAGTTTCGAACTCAAATTATTTGGTCCTGGAGTCATTTATGCGCTACAATTAACGATAATTGACATTTATGGACTCTAATTAGGGTTTAGGGACTATATCCGCTTACGGACTCTTATTAGGGATACGGACTCCTATTGATTGGGGCTCAAAATGTGGACCCCGCTCTTATTCTGGTCACTACAGTAGGGAGCAGAATTGTGTGTTTGAAAAATTTGACCACTGCCTCCCCTCAGAAATGTTCCTGCCACACTGAACTAAGAATTTCTAGATGTGGGGCTACGAGATACTTACCGAGCGAAGTAAGCGTGCTAACGGTCCAAAAGAATACACTAAGAAAATGAAACTGTTTGATGCCTTGTTTGCGTGCAATAGTTTCATGAGATCGGTATAGTTCCTAAGAATACAACGAAACAAAATCTGATTAAACAGGGGCGGATACAGAAATTTTCGGGGTTTAGAAAATACGTTCAAATGATCTGAAATTTTTTAATTTTGATTGCTTTTGTCATCCGCCCTGGGCTTTCGATGAAATCTAAATTTATTTTAAGTAATAGAGTAAGCTTAAGCTTTAGAATTTGTTTGCTTGGGCTTAGGCTTAGGCTTAGGTCTAGGCTCATCGTGACGCTTAGGTTTAGGCATAGGCTTAGGCTTATACTTAGGAATATGCTTATACTAATGTTCCGGCGCTGTTCTATACATTGGCCAAAATTTGTAACATTTCTAAGAAAAAGTCACATTTATTATTAACAGCCAAATCGATTATTAAATGTACTTTGAGATACTTGCGTACGCCATATCACAATTTACTTTCGCTTGTCATGCACTACAGATTGAAAAAGTTTCACCACATGAAACTATTAATATACGCATATCAAATTTCGGCTGTAAGTGCGCGTTGGGCTATCCTAAGTCGTAATTCCGCTTTGAACTAACCGAATTCTGAATTAGGCTGAAATACAACTATAGCTGCGACAAATACACGTAAGTTTTATTGCGGAACATGCAATTGGTTTACTTCAATCTTCAGCACAAATAAATCCAGCGTTGGTTCGGAATCTTCAAAATAATCGTTGATTCCATAGCCCGAGTTGATGCTATCGAGTTGACTTTGTTGTTTACGTATGCGCGCCACGAGAAGTTGTTCCATAAGCTCGAATTGAGTTTCGTTAAGTTCCTGAAACAATTTTGTAAACTAGAATTTACAACTGTTTGGAACAAATAAATTGTAAGGGAATTGTTGTTCAATATTCGTTTGCAAACTTATCTTCGTAAGCTTGTCTTTACAAGTAGCTTTTCTGGTCCATTGAAGAATATATATATATGTATATATATACAAAGTTTATGCTCACAATTAAAGTTTTTCCAAGGGTTTGAGAAAGGTTCAAAGCAAAAACGTGGCAAAAACTTAGGCTTAAAAAGAAGTATAAGCATATTGATAAACCTAAACCTAAACATTTTAACCCGAAGCGAAACGTAAGAATGTCGAGGAGAAGTGCATACAAAAACCCACATAATGTGAAATATAAATTAGGCTCAACGCTTGCACTGATAAACAACCCAGTCGAAATAAAAGTTGTTAGACATAAGTTTATCATAGTGTACTCTGTTGGCAACGGACAGAAGACCTTAAAAACAGCCGCTTAGCACAGTTTTGACCCCTCATCTGAATATATCGTGGTATATTTCCAAACGGGATATATTTCGCCAAACAAGCCTTGCAGAAAACGCCCAAATGTACCTCGTTGAATCGTTGTAATTCTGTTTGTATTTCTGAAGTTTCAAGTTGTCGGAATACAAGCGCACCGAATAGTAAATAAACAAAGCATAGAACGAACAACAACACGTGTGGTAGTGCGATTTTGAAAACCTGTAAACATAATATTGCGTTTGAATTTAAAGGTTCATGTTATTAAAACGAGGTCCTCAGGGTACCACCGGATTTCTACCTCCGGCTACGGCAGAAAATTGATCGCCGGCCTCGGCTTCTGCAGACTTTTTGCCGGAGGTCCCGGTAATTTTGGCAGGGAAATTTGTGCATACTTTTGCAAAATTTATTTGTTTGGCGCGTTTTGTTTTAATCTTTGGCACAATGTTGAAGATAAAATTGCTAATATTTTGTAAAAATAAGTGTAAACCGAAACTATTCAACAACACATTATAGATGTAGGAATATACTTATACTACTGTTACGTACGATCCTGTTCTATACATTAGCCAAAATAGGAGTAATATCATACTGTAAACAACTCCTTCCAAATTTTTCCCGTTAAATATCGGCAAACGGATGTTATTGAGTCATTATTGTAACTCAGCCACGTCGTCTATTTAACCAGTTCAAATATTAATAACAGTTTGCACAAGATATAGGGGCCTCTCGGGAAGCCTAAGCGTACACCTAAGCCTATACCTAAACATGAGTTTAAGACTAAACATAAGCCTAAACATAAAATTTCCAATCTCTATGTTCCCCAGTCTTCCTGTCTCAGATTTTGCAAGGCTCCTGTAATTTTTATGGGCGGAAACTACAATCATGTTTAATATCATTAGTATACCAGATCCAAATTTCGGCCCATGTTATTGTTTAGGGCCGTCCCGGTTTACAGTCGGACTGTAAAAGAGTAAGCTTAGATTTTAGATTACATTTTTTGCATAGGATTACGATTAGGCTGTCCTGAGTAATATGCTTAATGTACCTGTTGCGGCTCTAAACGTTAACATTGGCCAAAATTTAAATTGTTGCAGCAATGCCATTTTATCGCTAAGAATGCTACAAATTCCACTATTCCGTAACTAAACGTAGTAATGGTCACCAATGGAACATCCAGAAATTTCTGACAGAGGGTTGGCTTGCAGAAGTAAACGCAATTCTTACTGTATGCTATATATGTACCAGTTTTCTGAGGGGGGAAATTGTAAGGTAGGGATCACACCATTTCATCGCGGAAAATTTTCTGGCCGGAGCGTACCCAATCTGGATCCGCTAGTGGGGGTAACAAGTCCCGAATTTATATTCTAATTCCTGTTTTAGACAAATGATTGGCTGAAAACGCAGCGCAAGAAACCATCCAATGAAACTTTTATTTACCATTTGACTTGCAATAGAAAATCTGCCCAATCGGAATTGTCGAGCAACGCTCCGGTGCCGTTTTGGACGCCGATACGACTTATCTTGCAAGACATTGTTATTCATTTTTTACGCTTTTCTCATTCGTTTACTAAGTCTCAAATGTATGTAGCACCTATCATCAGTTAGCGATAGCATTTGAAACAACAAATTTACTACAATTGGCAACCTAGCTCCATATTTTCAATCGTGTATAGCACAAGTTAACAGTCAGCGATAGGTTTCCAGACTGCCGAACTCCTGCAATTGCGGTGCTTTGAAACTGGCACAGAAATAGGACAAATCAAATGCGAAAAATATGCTAAATTTCTAACCTTCACTAATTATTGGGTCAAAAGTTGCAAATCCTCTCGCGAACAGTTGATCGATGCTACACACATTTGAGAATACATCTCCAGATGAAGTTACCAAACAAAATTATGAACGCCGTCGACCAGTCGGTTCAAAGTTTCAAGACTTACTGCCAAAATGCAGGTCCAGATTGCAAGCTTTATTCCAAAAGATTAGGCAATGCAGTAGGTTTAGGCTCAGAAAACTTTTTTGTAAACCTAAGTCTGATCCATGCGGAAGTGTATAAAGGCCTATCTTATATCTGTTTCTAAAAAAAATCAGATGCTCAGGTACCGGGGGACACTTTAGCCGGCCATTTAGTTAAGCTACGGTGTAATAAGGTAGAAACCTCCTTTAAGTATCCTGAGCACGCTGTGTCAAAACGTTATAATTTAATTAACTTAATTCACATTGTCGCCGTTCAATTTCCAGGTTTTTTAAGCTTAAAATAGCACCATCTGTTTTAACAGTCAACAATTCTTTGCGATATTGCGTAGTTTCAGCTAAATTTATACTGACAGCTACGAATTTTACGGTTTGATGAATGTTAGAGATACAGTGTAATTTACTGTTGTATCTCAGAGTGAAGTGTGGACCCACGCCGGTAGAATGTTCGGCGTCAAGTATGTAACAGGCCCCGTATAGAACCGTAGGTTTTAGGTTTTCGCTTAGGTGTAGGCTTTTAGGATTAGATATACGCTATTCAGAAAAGGTTTAGGTTATAGGCTTTGGTTCATGCATCATGGTCTTGTGTGGTGCTATACTTGTCACTTGTCGTGCGGCACCGTCCGTCACTATACTGTATTGTATGTAAATAATTCATGTACGATACCACACAAAGACGTACGGTGACGGACGGTGGCGGATGGTGACGGATGGTGACGGACGGCGACGGACGGAAACGGACGGCGACGGACGGTGACGGACGGCGACGGACGGTGGCGGACGGCGACGGGTGGTGACGAACGGCGACGGACAGCAACGGATGGTGACGGACGGCAACGGACAGCGACGGATGGTGACGGACGGCGACGGATGGTGACGGACGGTGACGGATGGTGACGGACAGCGACGGATGGTGACGGACAGCGACGGATGGTGACGGACGGTGACGGACCGCGACGGACGGCGACGGATGGTGACAGATAGTGACGGACGGCGACGGATGGTGACGGACGTCATCAAAAGTATAGTGGCAATCTTAGATTGAGCCGGATTCAAATGTTTTATTTTGAAATATTGCGAGAGCTCATGATTATTTGTTTTCATCTTCATCTTGCAGTAGGTACGCCATGATATAGACTGTGCCGCTTCTAGGGAACTTTTTGCAATGAAAGTTGCTTCACTGTTCTGTTTAACGCTTTCTCACATGAATATTTACTGTTTTGTGTAAGGTTTAACTAAACCTGTATACTGTAGTGACCCGAATAAGACGGGGGCTGATTTCGCTGACCCGAATAAGAGGGGGGCTGATTTCGCTTCTCCAGAGGGTACCACCCTGTTGTTCGTTTACGCACGATTATTCATTTTCAACCCGCCATCTGCCACTCTTTGCTACTGATATATATCCGTATTGCAATTATGCGTTGAATTAAACGTTTTTTGCCTTGCATCAAAAGCTTGAACGATAATGCAAGGTTATACATTGGAATATTACTTTAAAACTTAAGTACGCTTTAAAGTTTTTAGCTCAACTTTATTTGGTCCTGGAGTCATTGATGCGCTACAATAGAGATAATTGACATTTATGGACTCTAATTAGGGTTTAGGGACTCTATCCGCTTGCGGACTCTTATTAGAGATACGGACTCCTATTGATTGGGACTCAAAATGGGGAACCCCTTCTTATTCCCCCCTTTTATTCGGGTCACTACAGTAATGATGAGCGACAAATTGTTGAGTGGACAAAATTTCGTATTACATTTACAAGTTGTCGGTAGACGAACTGTCAGGCGTCGACTTATTACTTAACCGGAAATAAAATTCACATTGAACTACCGTGCCGCCCCGGTCCATACTTTTGGTACACTCCTGTTCATCTATAAAAATAAACATCCGCTTTACCCGCAACAACAGTTAAGATATAAAACGTCTGAATTGCGACTACCACCTTGCAGCTATAAAGTATATCTTTGCCATATATTAAAGGCGAATCAAAATAAAAACGAAACTGCGGTCTGTGCACCAGCTTGGCCCAAATAAAAAAACCATACGGCTAGGATTAATCGTGCTCATGGGGCAAAACTCTTTATAAAGGCCGCTAATGACTATTTGGCACTATAGTATATATGTGGTCGGGTTTACCAATTTACGCTTAATAAAGTTCTTCCGCCCATCGTATAATCATATGATCATACTTAGCTAGCGCGATTGGCTTTTTCCGCCAAGTTTAAAGTATAGTAAAATTGTAATTTCGCTGGCCCATTGACCTGACACTGACAGTATATAATTTATAGGCACGCCGGCCAATGTTACTTTTAGGGCCGTAACAGTAGATTAACCGTATTCCTAAGTCTAAGCCTGAACGTAAGCTTAAGCAAAAAAGTAATCTAGAATGTAAGCCTACTTTTTTACAGACCCACGAGAAACTGGAACGGCCCTAAAAGTAAACATGGATCGTCACGTCAATAAAAATCTAGATGCCCCCGTAGTCTTTTGTAGGGGGTGGGCGGTCCCCTAAAGCCCATATAGCGTAGAGTTGTATATATTAAGTAATACTTGATTTCGGTGATAATTTGCTATTTTCACGAACACATTAGTGCGTAAATACCTAGGTTTAGGTAGCTGAATTAAGAGCTAACGTGATTTGAGGATATATACCTAATATCTACTCTCACGCTTAGATTTGTACCTTGGTTTAAGCTAATTAGTTAATCTAAGGATTACTGCCAACGTATAGAATTGAACCGTTTACAGTAGTATAACTTATTCCTAAGCCTAAGCCTAAGCGTAAGAATGAACTTATATTTAAGTGTAAAGAAAAAAATTGTTGTAAAACTTAACATTAAACTCCGTTGCGGTTCCGCAGAACAATGTTCCGCGTCTGATCTTTACGCGAGCCAGGATTAATACCACCTCACGCTGATTTGTCCAAACCGCAACGTAAAAGATTGATAAAATATCTTGGCCCATGTAAAAATAACGGGCGGACCGTTTTTCTGTGGGACTGCAATAGAGTAAGCTTAAACTTTAGACTAATTTTTTGCTTGGCTTAGACTTAGGCTTAGGCTTACGAATATGCTCATTCATACGCTTAGGCTTAAGCTTAGACTTAGGCTTACAAATATGCTCATTCATACGCTTAGGCTTAAGCTTAGACTTAGGCTTACAAATATGCTCATTCATACGCTTAGGCTTAGGCTTAGACTTAGGCTTACGAATATGCTCATTCATACGCTTAGGCTTAGGCTTAGGCTTAGGCTTAGGAATATGCTTGTAATACTATTCTGTCCCCTATTCTTTACATCGGCCAAAAACTTGAACAAAACCTAACAATTCACATCGGACACTGCCAGGATTTCAATTCCAAAATGGATAACCACGTCCAAAGCTTTTTTCCGGTGGGCGTATCGCGTGAGAAAATTATTTTCACTTGTTCAGGATATTCTTCAGACTTTCAAAGTGTGTATTGCGAGTTTTTCCAATAATTTCGACGGGATATCTCTTCATATCCAACGTTGTTGCATCTTGTCCAAACCAGGTTTTTACCGCCCTTCACCTGTATGCCTGCGGTTCAATTAAGGTTTGGCGGTTGCGGCAACCGTCGCGAATCTTTATGATGCAAACATTTGACACTCGCGGTTTGTTTTCTGTGCTCAAATTTCCATATTAGCCCCAGGCTTACGCATAGGCTCAGGTTTAGGCTTAAGAGTAGACTTAAGTTGATAAACAGGCCCTTAAAATTAACGGCCAATGTCAAGAACAGGGGCGGAACGGTATTATAAACATATACCTAAGCCTTAGCCTAAGCCTAAGCTTAAGTCTAAGCCTACGCCTAAGCCTAACCGTAAGAATGAGCATATTCCTACGCCTAAGCCTAAGCTTAAGCCAAGCAAAACATTTAGTCTATTTAGCTTACTCTTTTCTAGTCCCAAAGAAAAACGTTCCGCCCCTGATCGTTACATGGGCCAAATTAACAATGGTTTATCTTTCAACTATGAGCTGTACGATGTTGTCAAAATTGGAACCATAAGCAAAAAAAAAACTAAACAAGTCCCATCGCAATAAACAATTAAGACTCTTTATAACTAAACCGAATCGCATAGAGCCGGCAAGAAAGCAACTTCAAACCGGCCAATCCCGTTCGTATATGGGGGCATTTAAAAGTAATTGGATCCGTGTATTTCGGTTACTGTACATACACGCAATCAATGTTTACTGTGGGCTGTTAGGACCGCTATTAAGGAACCCAACTGGTGCACTCGACACAAGAAAACAGTTTTATTTTCAAAAAATAATTTAAAATTTCAATTTGTACTTATTTGTGTTTGTGAGATTTGAGTGTTTTGAGATGTGCCGCCGCAGACTAGCGGTTGTATTCTCAAATGTGTGTAGCATCGATCATTGGTTGCTGATAAGTTTTGTAGTATAACTTTTATAATTGCAGGTAACCGCAACGCTGAAAATGCCTGCACATTTTTCGTGGTTGAAATGTCCTACAGTTTGCGCCGAATTTGAGTTTCGCAACAATAGGAGTTCGTCAGATTGAAAACCTATCGCTAACTAGCAGAACGGATAGTAAAAATAATAGACACGCCAGCGGAAACGCATATATACTGATCGAAATAGCGGAAACGGAAAACGAATATTGAAGAAGTAGGTATACATAAAAGTTTCAAAGATGTTTTATTTTTCTGCAAACACAATTGAGACGTGCAAATTCACTGCAAAAAATGAACTCCCTCCGAAATAGGCTCTACGGGACTACACAAACTGAGACAAAATTCGACTCCACCAGAGTCAAACGTGCGATTTAGCGAGTCAAATTTGATTCTATTGGAGTCGAATTTGGTTCAGTTTGTGTAGTCCCGTAGAGCCTATTTCGGAGAGAGTCAATTTGACTCACCATTTTTTGCAGTGTACTCAGCGGACTTGCGAGATATATACGTGATTTTGAGCGTTAAAATAGCAGAATTTGTGGTATTTCTATAACGGAAACGGATCGTTGTAAAGCATATTGGATTGCAATTCTAGTTTAATACTAAATTTTTGAAGAAATAGAAAACAAGCATTGAAGAAAAATGTTGAGTTTCTTAAATATGAAAAATATTCATTTGATTTTTGCCGACATTTTCAGTTTAATTGCAACTGTAATGTGCAGTTTAGTACGCCTGCTGATTTATACTGCAGCGCGATGTGTATATTGCAATTCACGGTTCACCAAAATAATGGGCGTTAGAATGTCAGCTAATAGCCGAAAACTATTTCATAGCATGGATTTTGCTGTTAAGTATCTGTGAAGGGCGTAACAGATTTCGAACTTCACCATCAACCCTAAGCAGATGGGTTTTCGATTGAACTCTAAACAGTTCAAGATGGTAAAATGAGTTAAATATTGTTTTCTGATATAGTAATATATTTTAGCAAGACTGAAAACTTGTATACTTATTATATGTTCCGAAATTATTATCGATAAATTTTTGTTATTGCACTCCAGGACAAATACGTTCCGCCCCTAATCTTTGCAATCAATTGCTTGAATTAATACCAAAAACTGTTTCGAGTTGACACAATATTGAATCTTTATTAATGACTATTTTTCGGGTAATGCCAAAGTTTATAATTGTGTTGATATAGTGCTAGGGCCGAACCGGATATCCGTTTCCATTTTCGATAAAAATCGGCGTCCGTTTCCGTTAAAGAAATACCGAAATTTCAATTAGTTTTATGCTCAATATTAGTTTTAGATCTCGGACATATCGCGCAAAAATTCTTTACTGACAGGCTGCAAATTGTTCGATACGAAATAAAAATAACGAAACTCGCCTAAAATCTTTAAAAATTGGATTCATTTTCTAAAATTTTAGAAAGACCGCAGAATATTTGAATGCCACAACTGTGTTGTAGTAACCCGAGTACGAGATAGGGAGGTAATAACAGTTGGTTTCTACTCTGAGTGTACGTCAATATGAGTGTATTTTAATGATTAGATTTCGTAAACGGATAGAACCCAATATTAAAACGTCATTTATCCTACCTAGATTATGCAAATGCTTCCTAAATCAAATCAAGTTCAATACAGAATTTGATTCACTACTCAAAATATAATGTAATACCTACACGAAAAGCGTCAAATCCAAGTCTTGAATCCCATTCAACGTGCAAGTTTTTGCAGCGAGAACTCGCAGCTGCAACTTGCACGAAATACTTGCAGCAATAAGTATTTTCAAAAGAACGTTCCGATTTAGCGAATCAAAATGCAGGTGCATGCGTTCACAGGTGCGAATTAAATTCCACAACAACAATTCCATTAAATAATTTGCAGCTGCAAGAACGTCAAAGCTGCTTTGTGACCAAACTTTTGTACATGCAAGTTGCACGTGCAAGTTTTTGCTGCAAAAAGTTGCACGTGTGAATGGGACATAAAAAGTATTATATTCCATAAGAAATAAACTAAAAAACACAGCTGGCATAAATTGAAGGGGTGTTGTCAAACAACTAGAGGCAATTTGAAAAACAAATAGCAGTACGGAACCGAATTGCAACACGGGTAGCCTCCGGAGAGGCGAACTATAAATCAACTTCTCCCTCTTGTTCGGGTCACTACAGTTTTAGCTCGAAAATGAAACATTTTGACATTTTAAAACTTCAATATCCGTTTCTTTTTTCTGTTATTTTGGCCGCTATCCGTTTCCGTTACTATTTCACTATATCAGTTTACACCCTAAAAGGTTTCGTTTAAATTAATACAACAATGTTGACAGTTAAAATTCTCGTATATTTTACAGTTGCTGCACTGCCGTCTAAGTTTGGTTGCAACAAACACATTTAGGGACATACCGCTGTGTCGTACTTGCACTACGGATACCAAGTTCTCACGGGTAAATAGATACATATATAAGCTTAAACCAAATATATCTAAAGTAGCAATGTGGGCATTACTAATTAATTATCATAAAAAATATATCAAAATTTGCTATACTTATAAGCAAAATACTGAGAGACGAAAAGAAAGTAACAAAAGAATACGAAATAATACTAAAATATATAATAAAGAAAGCAGAAACGGACACAGGTCGGAAACGGATGTTATCCTACAATTTACCATTTGTTTCAACGGTGATACTGGAAATTCAATTGGTAATGCATAAGAGACATTCGGTGGCTTGAGGTTACCATTGAAACTGAGTAGGGATAAACTGTTCGGACGTCTTCGGTGTTGATTGATGAGAGATGATGCGTCGATTTCGAGTTGAGAATTGAATGAATGTTGCGAGTTTTGCATGATTAATATATTAACTTTGATTGTAAGCTTTTACCTGGTAAACTTTGAAAATTTTGTTAACTGATATTGGCTGGGTTTCTGAAATGTTACTTAAGTATTTATTTAAGTTTTGATTAAAGTGTTTACTTGATTTTGGATTAAGTATTTACTTAAGTTTTGGTTAAGTACTTAGCTAAGCCACTAGCTAAAGTATATACTTAATAAGTTTTGGACAAAACGAAAATTTGCAACTGAGACAGTGCCATAACAATTAAGCCACGCATTTGCTTTATAGTACGGAAATTCCATGAATCTACATTCCACAGTCTCAGTATGAAGTAAGGAAAATATGGCAGGTATGTTAATAGTCTGCATTCTTGAAATTTGAGTATTTTTACTTCACTTAAGTACGCTTTTAGAAAAGATAAATTGGCTGAGTAATCTTTAGCTAACACTTACATATGAAGCCGTGCAAAATTAGGGTTACAGAAACCCAGCCAAAATAATTTGTGCAAATTCCACAATATCATGCGTACACTACTTAGGTGACTTTTGAGGGAGTAGTGTAATGAACAGTGAGGCCAAAAATGCATGTGTAGTTCGCTCTGAAGCCAAAATTCTTCAGTATGCAACGCACTAAAGCCGAAAACGTTTCAGTGTCTATCACAATACCCCTCAAAAGAAATTTCATATGAAACTGAGTTTTCACAACCAAAAGAGTTAAGAAATCACACAATTTTGGTTTCGAAATAAAAAACTGAACCTATTTTTGAACTGGTCTAGACTCAAGAATCTGTAATGTTCTGAAAGCTACTGAAATCCATTACGTGTAGATATTCGTTGGAATGAAATTACAAATTTTGTTAAAAAAGCGATTGAGCTTCCGAATATACACAGAAAGATTCGTGTCTGCGTTTTGGGTGACAGTATACTTGTCGTACGTCACCGTCCATCACCGTACGGCTGGGTGTAAACGGATAGTAAAAACAACTAAAACGGAAACAGATAATGATCAAAATAACGGAAATAAAAACGGAAAAGGGATAGTAAAAAAGTATGAAAGTTTCAAAGATGTTTTATTTTTCTGCCAACACAATTGAGATACGCAAATGTTCATTGGCTTTGTAAACAAAAAATTTGCGGATGCAACGAAAGTTTTAACATTTTGGATGCGCAGCATACCTGTAATAAAAAATTGCGAGACATATACGCGATTTACAACAAGTTTTGTGAGCATAAAAATAACAAAATTTCCGGTATTTCTATAACGGAAACGGACACTGAACTTTAACGGAAACGGATATCCGGTTACACCCACGTACAACTATCGTACAAGAGGGTATGATATTGCACAGTAACGGACAGAGACGGGCCGCATCGAACGTCGTTAAAAGTACAGCGTCAAACTATTAAAACTCGTGCATGACTCGAGTTGCGGAACGTATTGCTATAAAACCTGAAACATACAATAAAATGAAGCACAAATGGAATATGTCAACATGCAAGAGGTTGTAACGTAGAAAATGCAATTTAGATGACAACCTATTCTGCTTGAAACATTAAACATAAAGTGAAAGCATATATCTTTGAGGCATAAAGTATCCAAAAACAAACATTTTAAATTGACAGTGCTTTGATTCAAAGAATACGTCGACTTAAAATAAATAAAACGTCAGTTGGAAATCATAAGTGCGCTTTGTTTCAAGCTGAGAAAATTCAAAATCAGTTAAACAACGTATTAGGTATCTCGCAGGTGTTCATTACATTTTTCTGCAACTATGAAATAATATTAAGGTCACGATATATCCCAAATGTTAAAATTTCCGTGCATCCGAATTTTTTTAAAATTTGAGAACGCCCGGTAAATAATTGCGAGCCTCAACTCTGAAATTTTTTTTACTTTATATCCGTTTCCCGTTTATGTATCAGGGTGCAACTGTAGGTGAAAACTACCAAAGCCGGAGATCAACGAAACTTGCCTTAAATATTTCTGAATTGATAACAGTAAACAGCAACTCATTCTGAGCTGATTTAATTCTGGGTTAATAGTAATTAACCCTTTCTCACATGAATATTTTTTATTTCCCCTGGACCTACTTTTATTCTAGGATTCGAACTCCAGTGACTGGAGTGAGAGGCGTATACCATCACCACTCAGCTATAGGAGCTTGACGCTCGAGCCCGAGGGGGCTATCACGTGTTGTTGTGATTTAGTAATATGTTTACGTGTTGCAATTGTTAAACACGGTGCGATACATGCTATTCGACGTATATACCCTGTGTTGAGTTGCCTATAGGCAACTCAATGTGAGAAGTGGTTCAATTACTCAGAATGAGTTCAATCACCTCAGACACACCTATCGCTCTCACAAAACGACATTTATGTTTTACTTTGAAAATCTTAATAGATTACAATATAAAATAGTGGTGACTTAAACAATTCCGTGTTCACTATAGTCTGATTTTTACACAAAAGGTACTCTATTAACAATAAAACAGCGTTACACCAGACAAAACATCGACACGTACATAAACTGAATTCGACGTCGCGTTTCGAACAAAATAACATTTTGAAATAATAATGTAGAACAAAACGTATTCTCCACAACTAAGATGAGAACCAAGAAACAAATGAAAAACGCCACACCCATCTCGACTTAAGAGGAAAATCTACAGGAGTATCACTTATATTTAGCACAAACCACTTTACCAAAAGCCACTGTTACTGATATACCATCATCGCATTTGATATTTTATGAATACGATGTTCCACTTGACAGATTTGAAGTGTTGAAAGCAATTTAAGAACGAAACAAACGTATAACGTAAACAACAACAGAAGGGGCAACAGGCAAAGACGAACACTCATATATATATATATATATATATATATATATATATATATATATATATATATATATATATATATATATGTATATACTATACTTATGAGCAATTAGGCAAGTTTACAGGTCAAACCAGTAAAGTATTAAAGGGCTGGTATAGCACATAAAGATTTATCTCGCATTGTTATTTGATGACAATCACATATATTTTAAACGGCGCAGGTATGCAAACCAAATTCCCTATAGTAATTCTTGTTACCAGCGTAAATCAGTAGTTCGCTACCACGTTTAATTTTTCACATGAAGGCGGTGTTAAATTTTTTTTAATTTCTGTATTATTAATATCACGATAAACAAACGACAATATTGCCTCTTATTTGTCTAAATTTGGATATACTTAAGGCATTAGAAAACGTTCCATAAGGCTTTAACAACTGAGCTAAAGACCCTTCACTTCTAAAACAATGTCACTGAACTAATTTCACCAAGATTATAAAAGGGAACACTGTTTTTTTGCATCCCAAGGGATCCATGTTCCGTGCCTTCTTTATATTCCTAGCACCATACAGAAGTAGTGGTGTCCGGTAAGTAGTAAATATAAATACGTGACGTACACCACTCTATGAGCTGTTGTTTTCAATCTGTTTCGACGTAATGAGGATACCTTCAAAGAAGTTTGAATTGAAACTAATTTAAACGCCCAATTACGAAAATACCTGACGAAAATTACGCGAAAACACTTCCTGGTCTCGCTTGCATTTTAACATACCTAACAACTTAAAATTTTTTGCCGTTTTATAGACGGCGGAATACGGAAGCAAAATGTTTTTTTTTTCACAAAAAGTACATATTGAAAATTTAACTAATATCAGTGACTCGTTTTAAAAAATATATATAGAAGTTAAATACGTAAACAACATACACGTTTAATGAGTGCTCTACAACCCGTTGAAACATTAAGCATTCAGCAACTGTAAATATATAACTGAACAGCAAGACGCGACGGGAAATCCGGTTTAAAACTTAAGGAAAAAAGCACAGCCTCGGTTTTACAATCCAACATAAACCTACCAAATAATTGAAATTAGTTACCGATGGTTACCTTCTAATCTTGGTCACTGCCAATCTTAGTATAAGAATACGCAGTAATTAAGAACCAAGCACACGACAACCGAACGCATGAGAAATTGCTAAAATGTACCAAAACATTGTACAAAAGTTCTAAAATGCAACAAGCTATCCGGATTGCGACTGGAAATCCGGTTCTGGCATAAAATAGACACCCTAATAATTCGGTATTCTTCATTGCCTTGCTAGATAACTTTTGCTGAAAAGTTTCACATAGCTCTATATTAAGGTATAGTACGTATGCTACAGATTTATGCGCAAAATCACGTTTTTTCGCACTGGTTTTTTGCTCGAAATGACAGACGTAAAGTTTACCAAGGATCATGGATGATTGTTAAACCAGTAATAGCAAAATTATACCAAGTTATAGCACGTATGTAACTCTAAAATAGAGTAATGCAGTTGCCAGAGCCGGATTGTAAAGCGCCAGGTTCCGATATTTTTTCTGTCTGATCGCACCATGGAGCTATTTAATTGTTTTCAGTTTGCAGTGCAACAATCACTATTAGACGGATCATTCTAATACTAACATCAAAATACAGCGCAACAGTAGATATGTGCGTCGCTACTTTGACTTCAAAACACTATAGCTTTCAGTTGCGTCAAGAAAACAGTTATATACCAACGTCAGCTGGCCATGTAGAAACTTACAGTTTCCTTAATACATCTGTTATATACACTGAGAATAACTTTACGTAGCAACGCGAATAAAACAACTGCTATTTTAGATCACTGATCCCATCCCAACTAATTTTTTCTTCCTCTAAAAAATACACAATCCAGGGAGTCAAAACTTGCTGGCAGGGCGGCGACTTAAATTTTCGTGACATGAACATTTAGACAAAATAGTGATAAAATTCAGAAAGGCAAGTGCTCGTTATAGATAGCATAATAAGAACCATGCCAACCAAAAGCTTATGTTTTCGAGAACATTAAATAAAAGATTGACCGTGCGTGCGTATTTCATAACGTAAAATAATAAATAACCCATATTTAACACTGAACAAACATATATATTGAACAGTTTCGAAACAGTTACGTAAATTTACAATTGACGACAAACAGTATTAAACAACAACGGTCACATGATGGTACTGTGTCGTCATGTAACGTTTCCGGTTTCAAAATGTTACATATCAGCACGTTTTAAACAATTTTTCGAAACTTAAATAATTTTGAGAACAACAAGAAGGACATAAAACAATACTGTCAACAGTTAAAAACAAACTCGGTTTCAAGCGTAGCATGATCGAAAATGCTCCAGTGCTGTTATTGTTATTACTTTACCCGCCCAGCAACTACCAGACACTTTTAAACATGCGTAAGTACAAAACTGAGAGCATATGCCGCGATAATTAAACCGAACATTTTTTGCTTGAACAAAAAAATGAACATTCAATGCTCAGTTTGGTACAACAGCAACGTAGTGTCAGAATGTTATTTTGTCATTGAAGTCTCTGCAAGTCTTAACAGCCCAATAACGTTCGACTTCGCTACATTGAACAGATGTAGTCAATACGAAAAGAGTAACACTTCCACGGGCACAGATATTGGTGATGGTAGCTGACCACAAAAATCCGTCACCCATTTCCGGTGGTCAGTACAAAGTAATTTGTTTCTTGAATATGTCAAAGTTACAAGCCTAACACCAACAACAGCTCATTAAGACATTCAAGGTGTTCGCCCCACTTTGATCTTAAATCCAGGGACAAGGGCACTTTTGTCCAGTAGCTACGGTACCTATGCAAGGATGTGGAAACGTTGACAGAAGCCGCGACAGCAAGCTAATATCCAAAGTGCTTCGTCACAAAACGAAGGAACCACGACTAAGCATGAATCGTTACGACACAATGCCCAAAATTGATTGTGTTTCTGGAGATTGACCATTACTTTCGTATAAGCTGTATAACTTTCTTATCTCCCTTCCAACTAAATACAGCTGTGGAAAGTAAACAGATTCCTTAAGAAAGTTGACCAAAAGGCGCCCTTGAGTACCGCCCTTCCTGACCAGCGCTCCATTCCATAATCTGTCTCGTTTCAATCCTGAAGATTTAATATATCAGAGAGTACGCTGACAGACAGCTTTACAGCAGTCACAAATAAACTCTGCCCGTTCTAAGCAGCTTCAGCCATTAAATATCAATGCTATTCGAAAGCAGAGGGTCACAGCCGATCTTGAAACACATAAAGGTTGTTTGTCGCTGCAACAGCAACAATATTTTCTGCCGGATGCCACGCTGCGTGCAAGATCTTCTTGGTAAAATCAAGCGAATCCGGCGTGATATAATCATTTACGAATAACCTGCTATCACTATCGTCGTCATCACCCCCCGCGCGAGGGACCTTACTACTGCTATCCGGTGCTTTTTTCTTCGATGTTGGCGGTGCGACCACTGAACTCTGCGTAGACAACGACCCAGGACTTCCGGCTCCAGCTGAACTTGCGCCGTCTGGAGGTGACCCGACCCGTTTTGGTCGTAGAACTGAGCGTGGTTTGGCAATATCAGGACACGCTTCCAGCGTCAAATCAGAACCGGTCGCTCGATTGAACGTCCGAAAAAAGTTGTTGTACGAACCGGTGATGATATGACTGAAATATTCAACGAAACGTAGAAGCAAAAACATGCTTCAAACAGGTTTTGTGAAGAAGTGTGAAACTGTGATAGTTCTTTTTTAACCAAATACTACAAGCACCGATGCCACTTCAGTGAGCACAGCAAGTTACTGATGACAGGTGCTAGTTGAAATTAGACAACGGCAAAAATGAGTATAATAACGTAAAATTACGTTTTAAAATAAACAAATCTCAATAAAACAAAACTCCGTTTCTGGGCGAACAGCAGCTCATTACAAGCGCAATATTCAGCAGTTAAATTTTCACACTTGCATGTTTATAAATAAATAAAAACGAAGATATTTGTTGCACCTAGATATGAAACGAAAAATAAAGCCCTGTGACCTACTTATCGTCCCCGCTCCAACAACATTCGAATTTGTCAAAAATGCAATCGTTTTCGTACAGTGGACACAACTTTGACTTGAGATAATCGTGAACATTGTACGTTTCAATTGGACGATTTTCCATATTCAAATCCCACACCTGTCAGATAAATAAAATAAGTAAAATAAACGTAACTTTTGCAACAAAAAATGCCTAAATTATCTGACCGATGCTACACGCTAACTTTTTTGATTGTTAAGACCAGCACATGCCGATTTCTAGCTGTAGAGTTCAGACATTAAATACTAACAATTTTCTTGTATTGTTTTAGAAAATATATGAAACAAAACTTGCGTTCACTTGATAGTGCTAATAAAAACATCTACCATTATGCATTTTTATAAATTACAAATTACTTGGTGTGACAAGTTCATATTGAATTTAATTTGATTAAGTAAAAGACAACTTACCTTGACAGATAAATAGTCACGAGTGAGCAGATATCGTCCAGAATAGGAAAATTTGACGTCCGAAATACTGGAAATTATTTCAGAGAAAAACGAACGAGTCGCTGGATCTTCAGGCTCTTCAAATACTGAAATTTTAAATGTGAGACAATACAGTCTGATCAATAACTATAAACAATCATGTCCATGTCCTTCAATGTACACAGTAAAACGGCACCCATAAACACCATTATAGATTACATAGCTTTTAAATTCAGGCAGAATCATTTTAAAAAATAAAAATATTAAAAATCTACATTACGTGTTTTAACTTAAATTTACAAAGTCAAACAATCATATTTACTCACACTTTGCATGCTGGTCACATAACGCTCTATCTCTCATATCACAAAGACGAATTGTTCCTTTGCTTGAGCTGAAAATAGTTAAAAATAGTTTTAATCTAAAGTGCTTAGATCCAATATTAGAATCTAACTCATAGTAATTAAAAGCGTATCTCTAACTGAGTCTAAGACAAATAGGAAAACAAGCAATACAGAATTTTCAAATTCCCAGCAACCAATACAAAATTTACAATTTTCCAACATACATGGTAACATTATGAACAAGCCTAGCCGCAAACGGTTTATCATATTGCAAACATTCTTTTGTTTCATACATTGCATTTCTACAACCGCATACATCCGAAATTGAACCTGAAACTAACCTGTACACAAACGAATTACAACTAGCTGGATGAAACTCTGCAGCTGTGATCACTTCAGTAAGCTCTTCCATGTTTGCGGGTTTGATGTCCACAATATCTGAAACATTTGAGAGACCAGATTGTTATGATCACCGCATGAATGGCGCTACAGTACTGACGGTAAAAGACATGCCCCAACTGAACAAGTTTAAAACAAACGTTAAACAACCATACTTCATAAAATTGACCATCTCCAGTTTGTTTTCTAACAAATGGGCACATGTTACAGATGTTCAGAAATCGGGACCAACGCTAATTTGCCGAGCCTAACCGGGGCTAGATTTTTATCTGCAAACTTCGCATGATTACATGCATCTTGTGGACCTGACTAAGACTCTGGTGTTTCGGTCAAGCAAAATCTTCATGAAACATATAATGTACTTGAAGTCATTTTACGATATTGTATGTAGAGTTGCCCCGGAGCCAGGATTTTTATCGCGGTGGGTTTGGACCCAAGTCCCCGGTGCCAGTAGCAACCGGGGCAAAGTTAGAACGCTTAAAATAACTATCAACATGAGCTACAATATACGTAAAATGTATATGGTGGCTAACAGTTGGAAAATACATAATGTAATGTGTACAGTTAACCGCGGGACAATAAAAAATAGTGATTTTCATATTTTTGAAACAAGAACAGAGCGTGATAAGGTTGTTTTTCATGCGAGTCCATTAAGAATACTATATAAAAACTGGCCCAGGGGGCATCTCTAATTGTGTATTATATAGAAAAACGTTGTTTTGACTTAACATTTGATTTTTCGCCAAAATTGTGTCAAAATACATATTACAGAATATCCATTGGCCCCAATTATTACTGACCCCTGACTCGCTATAAAACTCTGGCTTCGTGGCAAACTGGAAACTCAACTCTAGTGTATATTTTACCATTGTATGTCACAATGTATATAGATGTAAAATCTGCGCTTACTTACTGAAACTCTGATCGGTGATTTCTAAGTGCCACAGGTTGATTCGAAGATCATCTGCCGAGAGATACGTTTCCTGTTAAACATATATTGATTTTTACGTGTATCACAATTTATAAAATAGTTTCAATATCCGAATAATGTACAACAAACATTTCTATGTACGTACCGATGGAACTGTCAAATCAATGTTTCTCTAGCCGTTCTCAAAGTTGTAGCACTTTACCAGATAGTAATAGTTCCGGAAACGAAATGAACAGTTAAAGCGGAGTTCCTAGACTTGAACGAAGTTTGTTCCACGGTAAATTCAACGCAAGAAATTGCTGAATTTCGGAGCTCCTTACAGATTATTTCAAAAGGTAAATGACCGAATAACAACCTGGCTATAGGTTGTACACGTCTTTGGAAATATTGGTCATGGGAACAGCTAATTTTCTGCAACTATCGCATGACTTAAGTTACCTGATCCGAATTGACTGATATTGAATTGATGTGATAGGTGTGTGCATTAGCGTATACTCGACGAGGCGATGCTTCCACAACCAGTTCCATCGGAATTAATCTAGGGAGTCTGAAACTTTATATACATTATATATTGACCATAGCACTAATCTCCAATCAACGATAGGATTTCAAACTGAAGAAATCTTGCAATTGCGGACGTCAAAATTGTTGCAAATTGGTGCAGATGTGGGACAAACATAATGCTAAAAATGTGCTGAATTTCGAACCTTACCATTCACTGGCGCGAAAGTTACAGAACTTATCACCAATGGTGACGAATTAGAAATTGTGCCTCAAAAACCTCTAAGCTAAAAGGTATTCCCGAGAAGCCGGCTCCAAAACAATTGGTAGTCCAAACAAGTTTCTTTGTAAATTCAATGTAATCAGGAAAAATAATATTGGCAGCATTTTGCTAGTGTACAAATGCTCACTTCAAGTTAGCATAATTTGACGGGGGTGACTTCGACACTCCAAGGTCATCGCGCAAATTCCAGCCCCCATCCGCGACTCTTTTTTCGCGTTCACTAATTTTCCACAGTTTGATTGTTTTATCTAGAAATTCAAAAATAGAAAATACGTAAGACTGCAGCATAAGTCGAAAACAAAATCATAAGTATTTTTCAACTAACCGATTTCGCCTAAGCCGTTTTATTGTGCGCTGTGTACCAAAATAATTTCAATTGATCTTAGATTATTTCTTAATGTGGGCTTCAGCTCTCAGTACAAATGTACTTCTTCCATATTTATACCGGAGTCGGAATCGGAACTACAAAATTTCTGACTATACGAATAAACAAGTATAATATTGACTTATGGTGTCTGTTGGATAACAACAATTCTCAAAAACGTTGCATGAACAAATTGCCAACCATTTCTTGGCTCTGTAAAGCTAAACTACAATCAATTATTGATAATTTAATAGATAAATGATGCAGAATTTTTATACAACATATCACAACAAGTAGGCCTGAAATTAAAATGTGGAAATTCTGATTCCCATCGACGGTTGGCTTCGGAACCAACAAAATTGCAATCGATTCGTAATCGTTCACTTGAAGCGGCGCCAGAAATATGATAGCTGCATACGTACCGTTAGTTGACAACAAAAAATGAGCAGGATTTTTCTTTCTGAGCCATCGAATTTTGTTTATTTTTTCTTCAATTTCTAGGGACTTTAGATAATCGAATTCAGGCTCGTGACTTTGAAATGTTGAATAGACGTTGTATTCTGTACTTCGATGCACGCCATCGAATTTCTAAAACGCACCATATGTTTAGTTTTGCAAGCGAGAAACATATGTTACGAAACGCAGTGTACGCATATCTGAAATTTTCGAACGTCTAAATCCACGGTATGTCGTATTAGACCAAGTAACACAACATACTCACTCCAGCTCCAAAACACAAACTAATTGGTAGATAATAAAGCTTGCTAAAATTACCATTTGTTCTCGTTGAAATATTACAACCCGACCTCCTTTATCGCCTGTTGCAAGCAATTCACCGTCATGACTGAATTCAACGCATGAAATAATATCGGCTAAAAGCACAATGTACATAGTGTAGTGTACAGATAGCCTTCTCTGCTTATCTTACAAATTAGAGAATGGTGAGTTTCAAAATTCAGCACACGTTTCTTATTTTATCTGTCCTACTACAGTGTAAATTTTCAGACCAATAGCCTCACGAATTCATGATGATAGTCATTTGAGAATGGGCCATGTAAATTTGACACTACATAAACTATACTCAGGGTGCAGCCGGAATTCTGGTTCCGGCAAATTTTGACCTATCTAAAACACATAAGATAAAGTGAATGCCTATTTCCAGCTAGGGTTATTTCACCAATAATATTGCAAAAAAATTAAAATCTATTTTTCGGTGGCATGTATATTTCATTTTTCGGTTCCAGTTATTTTTTCAAATTCCGGTTCCGGTAAATTGCAATTCCGGATGCACCCTGACTATACCTAAATATTTGAGAACTAAACCAACAGGTAATCAGCGGGGTGCAACCAGAATTCTGGTTTCGGCATTTTTTCACCTTCCGGTTCCGGAAAATGTTTACCAAAATTAAAAATTCCGGTACCTATTAAACTTTGATTGGCGGAAATTAAGATATTTTACTAAAAATGACGGTAAAAATTAAATAATTTCATTAGGATAGTATGTAAAACTTGACAATTGCCGAAAATAAACCATCAAAGGTAGATTTCGCTTCCGTGAATTATGAAAATCAACAATACGCAGATCTCTAACTAGGTTTATTTCACCGATAATACTGCAAAATGAAGATTAAAATGATTTCCCGACGGCATGTATTTTCATTTCCGGTTCCGTTAAATTGTGATTCCGGCTGCACCCTGATAACCAGCACAGCTAACCTTCGCTAATTTCTTCCGCGTCCACTGTGCCTTTAATCTGCGAAAAGCACCACTGCATATCGTTCGACAACACGGGCCGTCCCCCATTGCCACCTACAATCATTGATGCCACTGGCGGTTGCGCGTGTCGTCTCATCAATCCTGTGGTGGTATTTTGCATTTCGCTATCGGTTTGCATCGGATGCACCGTTGTTGTAGTTGTTGACGTCGCAAAAGTATGGTCGCCAGCATAACCCTCGTCAAATGGTGCGGCTACGGGTGAGTTGGGCAAAATCATTGCGTCGGTATCCATTAATTCATCATCATCATCGTCGTCGTTAACATGGTCGTTATGACCGGGAATGGCAGCCGATATTCGGGACGTTGAACTGCTGGGGCCATCCAAACCGCCTACAGGATGATGTTGTTGCATCACGTTTCCCGACGACACTGGAATGTCGGGTCTATCACCTGCAACGAAACCATTGGATACAACAAATAACGAAAATAGAAACTCAGGAAAACTTAAACTTAAAAAATTATTCTACACAAACCGGTTACATCATAGCTTACCTCTAACGATAAAACAACTAAAACAGTTTATTGCACAGAAACCGTATGCCATATATTACGTAGTAATACCAAATATATATTAATAATGTGTCGATGCAAAAATTTTTGCTGATGCTCATTGTTATTTTAAAAGTTTGTCTATGCCGATTCCAATTCTAATACACAATCACAATGCTTAAAGAATTAAAAGAATTAGTTATAAACGCGACGATTTAAAAACCTAACAACCATAAACGGTTATAATCTTATGAGAACAGTTCATTTTTCAATTATTTTCCAAATACAAATGCAAGAGACATTACAGTTTCCTGATCAGATGCATGAATATACGCCAACCAGGGTGCGACCAGAATTCCGATTCCGATAAAAATTCTGATTCACAACGAGTTCCGATTCCGATTGAACAATCAATAGCAATCGGAATTTTGACACTTTAATTTTAATCTTACTTGATGTGATACATTGCATAAAAATTCTGTATTATTTATCTATTAAATAGCGTTCGATGAGTTATGTAACTTATAAATAATTGGTTGTAGATTAGCTTTCACAGAACCAAAAATCATCGCCAACTTGTTCATGCAACCTTTTTGAAAATTGTTGCCAGGCCAGTCAATATACATCCTAAATCAACATGATATTTGTCAATAAAAATTATCCGTACACCTACAAAATTTCTAGTTCCGATTCCGATTCCGACATAATACAGTTCCGCGTGGCACCCTGTCGCGAACAAGTGAAATGGATAGCATTATAACTCACTGCTGAGGTCAAAATGTGTCGGTAAAGAATCGGCAATTTTAATTAAACAGCTACAGGCTACGATAAAGTAATCCAGTGGCCACCGTCACATAGTGCAGGAATATTTTAAGATAAATGTATGCTTTTCCACTTAATTGTTAGGTAACAAAGATGAACAAGGACAAAAATTCATTGAAACATGAACTAATGGAGACCTGAAGAAAAGCTACAAGTAATCATCCTTTTTCGGTTATAATTATTTTGCTTGACGCTTAGAAGTGCAAAATACAAAAAGGAACCTTTTTCACAGAACAATATAAACCTATTCTATTCTTCCACATCCATCTGGCGGACCTTCGCCTTAGCAAAATTATAGAGCGAGTTACGTGACATATGTATTACCTTGCCCTTGGTCATCCGTATCAATTGGAATCGGTGCCGGTTGACTAGGTGCGGTGGCTCCACTAGACGACGATGAAGACGGAGATGCAGACGCAGGCGTTAACATTTTCGCAAGCGAATGAAAAAATGTCGTTTTGTTGCGAAATTTCGTGGTTACTCGGCTCACAGCAGTTGCACCAGATGACGACGACGTTTCTTCCGATGCCGATAGAATGATGACGGTTTTTACAAAAAAAGCAAACAAACAACAACAATACAAACGCGGTTGTCAGTAATAAAGCATAAAACCTTATATAACCATTTATTATCTAAACGCATATCATATTACTATAATAAACGAACAAGACTGGTTTTCTAAGTATACTTCATTTTTCTTAACCTCAACGTTCAACTGTGAGACAGTTAAATAGAAAAGTAAATCGAATAATAATAATAAGAAATTCCCACCAACCACCCGGCAAAGCCAGCCTGGCATGTCTGTATCTTTTTAAGACCATCTTAATGTACCATTCTAAGTATTAGTTCACAGCAATTGTAATAAAATCAATTTTGTCAGAGTTTTGATATAGCAAAACGATTCGTTCGCATTTTATAAATTATTGAAGGATTATCTATGCCAAACTGACTTCATTTTTAACTTTATTTCACAGCCTCTTTACGAGTACCCCTCCGGCACCACAAGCGTCGGCGGCTTCTCTTTAGCCGTTCTCCGACGCATGGCACACCTTGCAGGATAAACGTACTTATCTTAGGCACAGACTAAATGCACAAGAAACATTTCGCCCTCGAAAAATTGTAATTCAAATAACTGTGCTGGTTACATAACAACCCTTGTACTTAACCGTGATTACAGATTGTGCATTAAAATAAGCGCACAACAACTACTAGCTATGCCGACAAACGAAACAAACATTTGCTGTATATACTGGAAAACGCGGTTTAAAGTAAGATCAAGATCGAGGTAAATTTGCAATTATGATTGTTTTCGCCTTAAATGAAATGCATTGAACAGAAGCACGAAGTACTTCCCTCAACATATGAAATTTTTATTTCTCGTCTTATTCCTGTGTTTTTTAGTATCGAATTTTGATCATTCAAAAGAATGCAAATTGGACAGACCTGTACTTTAAAGCGCTGCACTTTAATCCCTGCAATCTGAACTTGTCAATCTAGACAAGGTAACAACTAAAATATCTTTGTCATGTTGTCTACTTCATAAAAGAAAATGCTTCACGGTGTTGTTCTGTAACGAAACTGCATACGCAATGTACAAGATTATTTATACGTGATAGCAGTAAACAGCGGGCTCCAATCTTTTGGCACGATTGCGCAGTCATGGTTTCTACAAAATGTTCCAAATTACTTAAAGAGAAAGCACAAGCAAGACATTTGTATGAAGTGACATAGCTAACGAGTTTCATTATGGCTAGTTCTTAAGAAATTGAACGAATAAGAGGAACCATGTCAATATCGTTTGGAAGAGTGTTCCAACAAACAATATCGCGATAGAAAAAGGAGCTCCGACCTGCTAAATTATTAAATTTAAGCCAAGTTAAACTGAGGTTGTTTTTCTAATCCAAATGGTGCCACAGAACTTCATGCAACTTTCTGAAAGAAGATTGTGAGTATACATACGCGGCTTGTGTATGTGCAAAGTGTGTAATGTTAAGACATATACATACTTGTGCACATATACCACCAGAGGAAATTATGATATCGACCGCGTGGTGTAATGGGTAGCGCGCTTGACTCGCGAGCGAGAGGTCCGAGGTTCGATTCCCGGCGTGGCCATTTAATTCGGAGAAGTTTAGAGTAAAGCCGTGTATATTCGCACTACTTCGGAAGAAGGGGTCGTCCCGACCGTGCAGTTCTGACAAAGATCAATCTTATTGAAAATTTGTTTGTATAACAACGCTAAATCCGTTTTAAGCTTACGAAACTCTAAGGAATCGAGTTTAAAGTCCTCCATTTACTATATGGTTTATTTCCTAAATTCAACTGAAAACTGGACCTACGAGTTAAATAACGCGGCACTTTTTCAATTTTATTGATATCACACAATCAATGACGAAGTATTCTATACACGTTAACAGGTTGAAACGACAAGAACTAAGGAAAACACCAAAAAAGTAAATTAGCTGTTCTAAAGGCCTTAATATTTACATGATCCCAGAGTAGAAAATTTTAAATAACGATTGCAATTAACACCCAAATCGTTTTCTTGACCAACACTAGCAAGCACATCATTGCCGATGCGACAACCTAACTCAGGAGGCCGATTTACTACAATTTTCAGTTGCCATACCTTAAAATATTCATTAATGACGTTTAGCTATCTTGCAATAAGTACGTAATGAGATTCCAGGGGATTAGATTTTAAACCTACAACATAAATCTTTTCGCATAAATTTCAACATCATTATCACGTAATGCATCAACAGTACCATTATAAATTAGAATTTTTCCGCTGGGTACGTACGTTTCTGTAAAAAAGCACCTATTCAATGCAAAAGCTTATCGCGAAAACCGTAGCATGAGAGTTTTATTAAAAGTTTCAAATGATTTCAATGTCGAATGCTTTTGCAAAGTCGATGTATATACCGACGCGTGACATCACTGCTAAGTGCTACAAGTATCGGCAAAGAACGGTTAATTTTTTGCAGTACCGATGTCGATACGCACAAAAAGTGCCATTGTTACCGATGCCGATTAATCGCCACGCCCATAACTGCAAGTAAAAACGCTACATATAAGCAAATACACAAGTAGTCAATTTCTGTTCCTGTATTCAAAGATGCGGGAACCGGAATTTTTACGGTTTTGTGGCAAGTTATATATAATCATTTAAGTATTGGAAACTTTGTCTTTGCTGAAAATTCGTTTAAGTTATTTTTTGGCAAGTTTTCGAAAACGTTCAACAGTAATTCGGTGATGAAAATTATTTCATATGCCGGTTGCTGTTCCTGTTCCGTTTCTTGCAAGCAAATTCCACTGCTGTTCGTGTCCCGGCAATATCTAGGCCCTTTTGGAACCCTGGCAATCGTAATATAGGCTTGTCCTGCGTGTGCACATGCAATGTGTATTTCACTTCGTTTAAGCTAGCCGGCTGCATATATGTCGTCATAGTCGTTTAAAGCACCGGAGGTCGTTAGTTTGAAACGTGTCTTCTCTGTAAGCGTGCTTTTCCAACTGCTTAGTAAAAAAGTCTGAAGTCCCGGTACCTGCCTAGACTGACATGCGATAGCTCAGTTGGTAAAACCCAGCGTTGACCCGGATAACTAAAACACTGCCCACAAGACACTCCAGCCTTACATCGAGTATACGTGCAGTTAAATTTAAAGTGCCTTCTTGTTTAAGTGCCATAATGCGGAGTAAGTTGGTGATAAGGACGTGTTGATGTGTATCGTTAACTTTTTTATTTTTAGTACGTATTTCCTTATATATGTAAGTATATAACAAATTAACACCAATTCTAGTATGGGATTTGAGACAAAGGTATGAAGAAGTAGTTTTATAGGATCATGTACCTTGTGACCAGGGTGCGAGAGGATATCCGGCTCCTGTTTACTATCAGGCAAAAAATCCGGTTCCGGTATCCGGTATAAACATACCGGATACCGGATTTCGTTGATGATTTCATAAATCTGAAATTATTGCAAATTATGTTGTGAGATGTTATGTTTGCAGTCCCATTACATGTAAATATACAGTATTGGTTTAAAGCAGTATTTTTTGCATATGGTTAAGGCAGCGATTCGGATTTTATTATTGAAACAAACCAATTATTGGCAGCTTCACACAATTATTTTCAAGTATTAGGACACGCTCCTTATATAAACCCAATATTCCGTTTACTAAAGATAAATTAACATTTAGTGACGCATTAACGCGCTAAAAATGATTTATTTTAAGAAACACACTCCGGTTAACATCCGGTTCCGGTAGGTTTTTTGCGATCCGGTCGCACCCTGCTTGTGATGGTCCCTGTAAACGAATATGAGCTCTGCGACATTATTTCAAATACCTAGGAAATAAGATTAAATTGCATGTGTAATCCCAGCTGAAACCAATAGGGTCTCGGTGGCGTTTACTAATGGCAAATCTTTGTGTTTCAGTGAGCATTGGTGTCAAACGCTGTCCAGAATTTTTGAATTAAATATTTGTTTACATTGTAATTGGTTATAGCCGATCGTTATTGATGCCAGACACCATATGCTTGGTAGACTTGCATCGATAGTGGCCAAAAATTTACTGTTGGGTCAGCCTGTTGTAGTAGTACGGTGTGAAGATATCAACATTAGTGGAAACTTTTACCGAAATAAAGGTACGTAAAAATGTGTAATTCGTATGTTTCTTTATATCAGCCATGTATAGCAGGTTTTGTAGTATGTTTTGCTGAACTTAGTGTAACAATTCTTACTGTGGCAGGCATACATAGTTTGTGCACCGATATGCGTTTAACCGAAGCTCAATTTTTATATTTTTTATATACTGGACAAGATATCTTACCAATGTTCTTGTATACTTACAACATCGAATTGTGTTACATGTATGCATTTTTAGCAAAATATTTGGAATTCTTGCGCAAAAGGACGAACACAAATCCCAGCCATGGTCCGTTTCATTTTCGTGCGCCGTCAAAAATATTTTATCGTTCAGTTAGAGGTAAGCATTTAACAATGACATCGTCTAAAGTGAGTTACGTACATGATGTTACAGTTTTGGACTTGTTTTATCTGGGAAACCATTTTACAACTGTGCCTTGCGTGAATGTTTTGTTTTCTCGACCTGTATATGAATGGTAGGTGTAATCTGTGAAATTGCACCGAAAACGTTGTGAACAGAATCGTAGTTTATAGAAAGTAATGTTAAATTAGCGTCATTATATAACTTTAATTTTGTCGAAATATGGATTTAAATATTCCGTCCAACAACTGCTGGAATCAGCTACGTATTGAAGTATCCGGTTCCTATCTTTTTTGGCGACCAAGTATTTTCACCAGAAATCAATCAGCACAAAACAAAGCTACGTATCGAGATAAAGTGTTTAAAATATGAGTGTATCAATTCAAATAATTACAGGCATAGTTTTTTGGGTAAAATACGGGGGTTTTACCCACTTTTTTCAAAAAAAACCGACCGAAATTAAAGTAGCCCACCATAAACCGCACCAAGACTCCCCTCACAGAAAAGATTTTGCTGAATTCTGAAACTTAAATCAAACTGAGACAAATACAATAGTTTTTCCGCTTTTGTTGTATTGCCTAATCCCAATTGAACTTTATTTTGGTGGTTTTACCTCATCCGCGAAGTATATATTTCCACTGAAATCTCTTCAAGGTAAGATTCTAACCAAATACTCGCCGGGGAGGCTTTTATCATCACCACTTTGCTATAAAACTGAACGCTAGATTCCGAGGGGCTCTCATGTCTTGTGGAGATTTTGCGCTGCAGAAGATACGTTTAATAATTGTCAGTTTGCTCGTACGTAGTTTGTAAATAGTACCTCAGCGCATAATCAACTCTATGCGGAAAAAGATCTCATTTTAAATTTTTAAAACACTCATTTCATAATAATAGTAAGTCCCGGCCTTACCGGAGAGTTACCCGAATGTTTTCAGCCGGCCGAATGGGAATAATTGACAGCCATAAATAGCCACTATTTCAGAACGTTTATTTCCGTTGCTAAATAATTATCATAATATGTCTTTTCTAACGTATACCAGGATCCATTGAAATTCAAACATCAAAAAACTCACGCCGAATTTTGAAAAAATATACCATCATAACTGTAGGACATGCTAGGTAAATTTATCATATCAATGGACGGTGCAATCTACTTGCTTAATGGCCAAATGCAACAAATCTGCGAAAAATTTTCGGTTCACAGAGTCTAATATATTGCATGATTGTAAGTAATGAACCTATATTATATTAACACTTTATTCCAGGGTGCATTCGGAATTCCGATTCCGAACAGAATTCCGATTCAAAAGGAGTCCCGATTCCGATTGCACAATCAATCGGCATCAGAATTTTCACATTTTAATTTTAGACCTACTTGTGATATGTTGTATAAATATTTTGCATCATTTATTTATTAAATTGTTTTCGACATATCAACTTAGCAATAATTGATTGTAGTTTCGCTTTACAGAGCCAAAAAATTATTGCCAATTTGTTCATGCGACGTCTTTGAGAATTGTTGCCAGCCAGCACACATTCTAAATCAATATTATACATTGTTAATACAAATTATCAGCATAGTAACAAATTTTGTAGTTCCGATTTCGGTATAATCCAGTTCCGCTTTGCACCCTGCTTTATTCAGTGATGTCACTAGCGGCACGTTTTGTTACGTAACTTTAGGAATGATCCCACACAAAACTAAACGGGGCGACGAAGCAATGCAGCGGCTTAAAGTGTTCGAAGGGGTTCCGCCTCCATACGATAAAATGCTACGCCGAGTGGTCCCGGTCGCAATGCGTGTTAACTGTCTAAAACCGAGACGAAAAGTAAGTCCCGAAAATGTGGTATTTCGTATTTGGTGCCCTCCCCCCTAGAGAAACACCTGATGTATTTTATTTGAATCGGCAACGGTTCCGCGTGGACAAAATTTCAAAATAATCGGCATCGGCAAGAATTTAGGTATCGGCACATTACTGGTATTTTTGCAAATTTTTTTTGTACTGCAATTCATATTGCAATTATGTTTTCTGTCCGAAGACGTGTTTCAGTACTGTCAACTTGGTCGCATATCACATGAAGTTGGGTGGAAATATAGAGATGTGGTGAAAAAACTGGAGGTGAAACGAAAGACAAAATCAAAAGTGTACTACGCTAGGAAAAAGGCTGATAATGTGAGTCTCTTCTGTTGTAAATATTCTGATGATTCACGTTTTATTAACTGTCAAAAACTTTGGCAGTCTGAATTAAAAGTTAGAACTGCAGCTAGAAGGAAGTTACGGCCGTGGTGAAGACGGTCTTGTGATTATTCTTGACGTTTGCCTGTATTATCGCAAATACTAAAAGTTTTTGTAGCCAGAAACTGTTATAGACATGAATCTAAGTTAATATATTTTTTAATATATTTTTGTTATCCAGTGTTTAATCAGTTGAAAACACCTGTAGTCAGATGTGATAGGATAGGTGATATATACATTTTAGAATATAGGACAAGATTTTCAACTTATTTGTCGAGTATCTGCTCGTTTTCAAACATTTCTTTTCAGGAATTGAAACTTCAGGCACGAAAGAACGTTGAAAAAAAGATAGCGCCGTTTCAGAAAATTATTGAAGGATATGGGTATAAGTGAAACATTACTACAATTATGCCGTATTCTTCGTATATGCGTTTGTTAACGTTTTGTTTTTCTGTAATGTTAAACTGAGTAAATGTTTATGTTTGACTGTGACTAGAGCTAGCAGGGCTAAAGTGCTGAGTAACAAACAGTCAATATTTCAATTAGTTCAGGATATTTGGTTGTGGTTTACAATCCAACGAAAAGGCAACATGGTACGCGTACCAAGGTGATTAAAACCTTGCTTTACATTGTTGTTTCGCTAAAAGTTTACCGTTTAGTCCCAGAGGCAAGTATTCTGAGATATTGAATGACGGCAGGTGAAACTGCTGGAATCGTCCATATTTTCATTTTACCTGAACCGGAGATCAGTGATAGGTTGTTCCAATCATCTACCAATGCTGGCAAATACCAAAGTATAATGAGGTTTATATCCGTTTTCGCTATTGAAATAGTTATATGCTGAAAAATGCTCATAAACAGCGTATAAGTACATATACAGAAATCACGAAATTCATCCATAAAAATTTCGGGGCATCCGCCATTTTTTTAATTTTAGAATTGCCGGTGAATATTTGTGGGCCTCAATTCTGCTGGCTGAAAAGTAGGACATCTCTAAAACTTTTATAATTCAATAAGTATCCGTTTTTCGTTTTAGTTATTTTGATCGTTATCCGTTTTCATTATTTGTGTTAAACTAGGTTCCAATCGGAAGTAAATTTGGTCGGAATCGAAATTTAAGTCGTAATAGTATTAATTATATCAAAAACTAAAGTGTATGACTTGACTTCTTGTTGTAGTGTATTTGTTTTGTTCTCAGTTTCAGTATAAATTGCAGTATAGCTGACTATATTTGCGATCTACTAACCTGTAAAATTTAGGATAACCATGGAGACCTGCCAATTGTAAGAGCAGCCTGTCAATTCTCAAAGCACAGGAACAACTTGACCTTAAGTTTAAATGCAGTTAAGCATTTTGAGCATTTCAAAACTTTAGTCTTATGAAACCGTAAATAACAGAACCCAAGTTTTTGAACATTAACCAATTCAATGGAGCGTCGTTTTCACTACAGTAAATATACTGTTGAACCAAATATCGAGCTATATTTGAGAACTAGTGGGGCTAACATCACTGCATGCTTGCCGCTATGAAGTAGAATTTTAAGTTTAGATTTTATTTGTTTAAAGTAGAGCTTAAAGCTTTCAATTGCAGTCACATTTTGACAATCAGGGAAGTAATTTACTCTGCTACTGAGAATACTTACAACAAGCAGATTTGCAAACAAACCAAAAATAGGCAAAATTTTCAATCAACTTCAACTCATAACCAACGGTTTCGGAATAGAAGCCAGTCGAAATCGGAATCGAAACCCAATTTTTTTCGGGATTTCAGCCGGAATCAGAATTCCGTTGAAACCCTGGTGCTATCCGTTTACAACGTGATCCATACTATTTTAACAAAAATGTATATCTAGTTTTTTTCTTTTTGTCTTGCAGTGTTTGCTGTTAAAATAAGCGATAGCATTGGAAATTTCAGGTTTATTTCGCATAAGACACGCGATTATTAAATTTACACTAGTAAAGCCAGTTTAACATTGCCAATTCTACTCACACACGTCTCGATATATGATCATCCGGTAGGGACCTTACGCGTCGCCAAATGTTTACCATACCATATCGTTTAAGCACAGGTATGATCGGCCTGCGACGCAGCAGCTGATCCAGAAATAGTGGAGGTCCCGCGCTCCTATGGCCAGCAAAAGTAAAAAGCTCTCAATTCAATGTGAAATTTATACCGACCTACAATTCCAACTAAACTTTTTAAATCGTTTTGTTCTTTCTGCGAACTATAAGTTTACATGATCATGCAAATGTTACTGATTTAAAATTATATTATCGAGTGCAGATTGAAATTTTCATTTACTCGTTTATTATCGCCATAACCCATATTTCTAAATTGGTAAGTGTGGCTTAAAGTATATTTAGTAAGTGTACGTTTCGCTGAACGACAAAAATTTTCCTACCGAAATTTAGCAAACCCAGCAATAAAAAATCTATACCGCAGTTCTGAAAATGGTTAAATGTACGGCTCCCGTTTGGCACAGAAAGTGTCCAATCAGGTGGTTGCAGCTGGAGGCGAAAAGTACCGCAGCGTTATAGGTGACGCTGAAGATGATGCGAAAGTGCGTAGTTAACATCATGTTTAATTTGTTAATTTTACCCAAATATCTGTACAGTGTTATTAAATCTTGTGGTTTCGTCAAACTGTACGAAGTGTATACTGGAGTTCGTCTGATGGCAAGATTTTTTGCATATTTGTGAATCCCTAGGTTTAAGCTGTGAGAACAAATATACCAAACTTTTCCCAAAAATAATCTTTTTTGGTTTTTACCTTTCGTTGCCGAATGACGCCACTGATTTTCTTGATTTTGAACAAAATATTTATTATTTGGTAGTAATTATAAAATATTTATAGGGCTTCAATCAAATTATTTCACATATATAACTGGTAATTTGTGATCCGTGGAACATTATTAAAGCAAAATGTCAGAGTCTCCATCAGATGAGGTAAACTCTCCTAAAACTTCTGTTTATATTTTTTAGCTTTTATACAAGTCCCTTTCAAAGGGCTTACGCCCAGTCTTAGGCTTATAAGTCCTGGAAAAGACCGTAAACTTTAAAATGTTGGGGCAGTGTAGACCAATATGTTTTACAGTTCTCGCAAGTATTATATTACGCGTTACCTATCACGCATTCCGCCCGTGTATGAAACAGATTATATTTCCAACGACATATTTTATAGACATTTCGTTTCCGTTTAATACTACACACAAAATATATTGTCTCTTAATACAGAGTCCAGACATGTCTTGAATTTCAAAGTTTTCTTTCTTAAAATTTTCAGAAATATAGGTCTGAAATTTTTCACACTTTAAATGTCTTAAATTTAACACTTTGTTTTATGAAATATTAAGACAAATATTTCTGAAATATAAGACATATATGTCTTTAGTACAAAACAAATATTTACAAGAGAAACCGACTCCGAAATGGTCGGACTAAAACTGAAACAAATACCCTAATTTTACAACTAAGATACGTCCAAGACGTAAACTAAGATTGGGGGAGTCTGAGCTCAATCTGATATATCTTTGAAATTCGAGTATTTATTTATACAGTCTTAAGAATATAAACGGAACAACTCTTTTACATTCATTTAAATCAAAAATTATTGCTTGAATATAAGACAACTATTTCTTGAAAGAAGAAATTTGTGTCTTATAAATTGGTAATAGCAAGCGTGGATGATCACTCTTTATAACAAGAGTGTGCAATTGCGTACATTCTGTGTACTAAAGAATGTACCCGGCACGCGTTGCGTTTTTGGCCTACTCCCCCCTGTTTAGGGGTCTGTATGCAGTTTTATATCGTAGTAATGCTAGGAGCAAATTGTAACCCCATTGTTTAAGGGGGGGTAGGTGTACTGAAGCATACTGTTAATCTCTTGCTTAAACCCCCCTAATCGAGGGGGTTCGAACAAAAATGGCAATAGCAATTTCTTGAATATAAGTCATTTCTGTGTTAACGATTTCAGAGACGAATTTCTGAACCGTTTAAGGCTACTATGTCTGAAATATAAGAAATTTATGTCTTGGAAATTTAAGAAAGTAGGAGTCTTGAAATTTTAAGACAATTTATTTTTTGTGTAGACTCAGTGAGACTTGATAGGGTACATGTTAAATTCCTCGCAACCCTAGTTATAATTTGATAAAAGAAATGAGTTCATCCCACTTCTTAGTGCAATGTGACAAATGCTACTTACTACCCACCGCTACTTACTACCCACCCCAGGAACCCTTATAAATATGAAGGATGTGAACTATTTTACATGGTTACTTAACCGTTTACCTATTGTTGGCTTTATGCTGAAATTTAAGCTTAAACTTAAGCTTGCAACTTTTATTCAGTGCTTATTCTATTCAAATTATGAGTCTGTCTGGAATTTTATGGACTCCTTCGCTGAAATGGACGGCCACATACAACGGGCTTGAGCGCCGTATTTTGCATCTATAACCCTTGGTGATGTGATAAATTTCTTGTAAGTCAACGAAAACCCATATCCCCCATAAATAGGAGAGCTGTCTACGGGTCTGTACTTGCTTGAAATCAGTGGACGATCCACAAATCTCAAATGTTAAAAACGACACCCATAACGGGGAAAAAACTCGCGAGCGAAACGAGAGAGCATGATAATTTTAGATACGTGGTGAATCTCTGCGAACTCCACAAACCTCGCCAGTGAGCGATGGCGCGTCGACAGCGGTTCGTCAACCGCGGCAAAGTGCTGAAGACACTGGCGAATACAATGTCGAATATCATACACCACATCGGCGACATACGATTATAAAACGTCATTATCGAACAAGTGCTTCGCCACGGTCGGTTAGTATGAGCCTGCACATTGTAAATTTTAGTGAGTTGATTTAAACTCAGAATCAGTTGAATGCACTCAGAGGTCTGAATAACCAGAAACAACTAATTTACTCTCGGAGTTGAATAATCAACTGATCGTAATTTACAGTTCAGGGGCGTACCCATTGGAACGTTGCTCAAGTAGATATGTCAAAGGGGTTCTGAAACAAAGTCAAAGTTTTTTGTAATGCAAGAATTAACATTGATATTGCTTAAGGCATCTTCCTATATCTGCAGTTTTAGAAAGCAGATGATGTCAAATTACAGATATGAATTACTGTAAATTCAAAATGAGTTGATTAATTCATTGATTAACTCAACTATCGAACTCTTTTTTCTGAGTTAATGCCAACTAAACATTAACTCACTCTGAGTTGAGTTGATTCCAGGTAATTTGATTGATTAACTCAGAATGATTTCGATAATCTCAGAATTGTGAGTTCTGAAACACCTAATTCAGACTCCATCAAATTGAACTCAGTTTGAATTAAAATCAACTCTCTGCAATTAACAGTGTGACTGTTAACGATTAACGGTATGAAGCTAAGATTTTAAGTGACCTTTTAAGCGATTAAACTGTTCTGTCGAACTACTTCCACACTATGACTTCTGTTTGACTCATTGGTTCTTCAACAAAATTGTTAACCTTTGCTTGTTGCCCCTTCCAGCCTAGCGGTTACAGAATACGTTAGCTAAAAGCCGCTTAAGAACAACACACTTTTGTTAAAACGCTATCAATTTGTCACTGTTCAGAAAACTATACCGTATTAAATTGTAGCTTAAATGCTAATAAAATTTTCAGGCACAACCTACAAATCAACCTGAGCCACGATACAGGGTCTCAAAGAGGCCACTGCGTAGGCGTCGGTCCTCGCTGCCACCTCGAATTGGCCAAATACCGTGGTATGGAGCTATGGATCCAATGGGACGTCGGCCAGTCCATATGAGGGTAAAGCTGAACGGTTTGAAAAGTATTCAAGTTCCCGTGTTCTTAGATGTGTGCCACATCTATTAAACACTTTTTGATAAATGCGGGCCGGTAGCCAAGGGGGTATGCAGGGGGTCTCAGCCCTGTCTGAAGATTTTTGGCCGTAGCACAGATATTTAACCAACAATGAACAGTACTGTAGTGACCCGAATAAGAGGGGGTGACTGTTATTTATTTTGCTGTTCCTAAAGGAACCTCCATTGTATTCGGTTCCGAGCTGTTATTTATTTTTCAATCCAGTTCCAGTTAATATTTGGACCACATACTTTTGTTTAATTAAAGTCATTTTCTAAGGTTTAAGTTCATTACTTTAGGAATATTCCTACGGTTAAGGTTTGAGTAGTATGCTGCTGTGAATATAGGTAACATTAGTATGCCGTGAGTATTCAAATGCTGTATAAACTGAACTTAATTTGGTCCGGAAAGCATTGTATGAAATCTAATTTAGGGTAATTGTCATTTATGGACAAACTAGTAACTTTAGACTCTATTCATTTACGAACTCTAAGTACAAAAATAAACTGCTATTGATTCGGACTCAAAATTGGAACGTGGACACTTATTATACCCTCTTATATTCGTATAGCATCGTACTGTTTGAAAAACTATTTACTACTCTCTAAAAACTTAAAATTAAATTATAGCGCAACTAAACTTGAATATTAGTTTAAATAAAACTTAAATGGCTGGAAGCACTAAGTAAACTAGAATTGTAAGTTTAACTTAGACTAACATGTTTTTAAACGCGAGTTTAAGTTGTACATATGCATTTTAAGTAACATGTTCAGTCCATTTCTTATGAGTATCTAAGAATTCATTAAGTTTAGCTTAAACTAGAAATATGTAAGATTTGAAATGAGTTTAAGCGTAATACCATCTGTTAGTTTAGTTAATTTAGAAAGTTAGTTTAATGCTGCTGGATTTGTTTAAGGTTAAATCAAGTTAGTTTAAACTTTTAGAAAGTACCTTACAGATTCGGACCCTTGTAAGATCAGGAGCGGAACGTTTTTCTGCGGGACTGAAAGAGACAAAGTTTAATCTATAATTATATTTTTTGCTTGGGCTTATGTACAGTCTCATTTTTCCGCTTAGGTTTAGGCTTAGGAATATGCTTATTCTACTGTTACGGCCCTGTTCTATACATTGGCGTATGTAAGCAACTACAGGTATAACTACTAGGTTAGCGTACGCAAGTGTTAATGTAGTTTCTGTATTTTCGAAGATACTATTTTTGTTGCAGCCATTTCTTCGTGGTCACTCGGTACCGCTTACATCACGAATTCCTGTTCCACTATATCCACAACGGCCAACGGCCACAGATCCATCCCGCGTCGAAGATGCAAGACACTTTCAGCACGAAGCCACAAAAGTAATTTTAACCCTGCCAAAAGTTGGAAGCTGACTGGGTACACTATTGTTTTCAGTGCTGAATGCAGATTTCAACTGAATTAAATTGTCGCTCTAAAGCTTGAAAAGCCAAAGCCGTTCTGCTCTTGAGGAAAGATAATTTGAAGAGAAAATTACTCAAGTTTAAAGCATTAATTTTTCGATACAATTCCGATCCTTGAAAATGTATTCCTGCAGCATTTTCTTCCAACATCTCTTATTCTTATTAATATATTAGGAATAAGCTCAAACTCAGTACTGTAGTTCACTCTCTGCCAGCGTTTCTTAGTATTTTTTCTTATTAATATCTAAGAATACTGTAGTTCTCACTGAAAACAAAGCTTTAGTTGAACCAATCGAGTTCCACCTGTCGGTATATGTGCACGGTAAAGTGTATGAAATGCACAATAATTGCCATACATGTGGACATATACCGGAATATGAAGTTGTTGCAATCGACGACATGGTGTAGTGGTAGCATGCTTGACTCGAGTGCACGAGAGCCGAGGTTCAATTCCCGGCGTGGTCCTTAACTTTGAACAAAATTTCGTACAGGGGTTGTACATACCGTGTTTGTTCCAACACCTGTCGCCCCCCTCCGAACCTGTGAAATGGGTTAGTTAAAGAATATCCGGGGCAAACAAAAAACGGTTTTATCGCGAAACTAAAGCCAGTTTGTGATTTTGAGGCAATGGAAGATGCGTTTTCAAGCTTGATTGATGGCAACACACGGATTCAAAGGCAACTGAAAGATATTCAACAACATCAGCGAGATCTGCAAGATACAAATTTGGGATTGAATGCAGTCATTGAACAACTTATTCAGGTTGACGACGTTCGTTCGCATACACTTCGAATGCTCGCTATTGAGTAGGCCCGTTCAAAAACTAAAGTTCTCAGATCAGATCATGGCTTTCAGTTCTCAAAAAGGCTGGGCCTATCCGATATTTCAAAATATTTGTTCAACGTTTAGGTGTTCGCTAACAACTGCTTAAACGATAATTTAGCAAAGTAGCTTTTGCAAGCAATATAGTTAATGTGATATTGTGTGGAGTTGGTATAATCTATACCGTTAGCAAATCTGAAAAAGAAAAATTCCAAAAATATGACTAAATTTACTGTAGTGACCCGAGTAAGGGGGGGCTAATAAGACGGGTGTTTTCATTTTGAGTCACAGTCAATACTAGTCCGTATCCCTAATAAAAGGCCGTACGCGGATAGACTCCCTAATCCCTAATTAAAGACCATAAATGCCAATTATCCCAACTGTAGTGTATAAATGTCTTCAGGATCAAATAAAGTTGAGTTCGAAATTTACAGGGGGTACCCTCTGGAGAGGCCAAATAAATATCAGTCCCTCCCCTCTTATTCGGGTCACTACAGCCCTCGAGTAGTATCAAGTCAAGTTTTCACGTTTGTGGTATTAACAAAAAATTCCCCTTTGGTTGACAGAAAACAATTTTATTTGATAAAAAGATTTCTTGAGATGGCAAAGACAATACTGCTGATATTTAATTCTTTGATTGATGTAAAACGCGGTCCTTATAAACACTTTACCCTTCAAATGTAACCTTAGCATATACTCCTGATCTGAAATCTAAGTTATGACAAAATCTGCTAATTTCGAAAAATGTGGAAAAGATTTAATGAGCCGAATTAGTTTTCAAGGTTTACGGAGCGACAGCCTTCCCCCTATCCTGATTAGAGCCCCTGTGAAATTGCGTGGGTTCAGACGGGCGGCAGTCGTCCTGATTGAAAAGTAAAAAGCGATTGTACCACATTTATTTGTAAATGTGTGGGTTCTTTTTGAGTGAGTGAGCTAAACCAGTACCCCTAAGCGGTGACGGAAAAGTGTACAAGAGGTTGCTGGTGGAATACGGTTAGAATTATAAAATCGAGTGCAATTGTTCAAAGTTAATTCGGTTTGATTTGAGAACATTGGGGTCCTGAAACAAACATTGGCGTTCCAATCGTTGTCGTTTAAGCGCTCGCCGCTTTTATTGTAGCATTTTAACCAAGCATTATTTTAACCCAAATTGTTTTTAAATATTAAATGTTAACATTTCAGTTGTGTCAAAAATATGCGTCAAAATATTTGCACGATTCCAGCAACGATATCCGCGATTTGGATGCGGACAGTCTGCCGGATTTTGTTCAACGGTTGATCGAACATCTTGCGGCACAGCACAAAGGATTGGTGACTGAATTTACTGAGGTTAGGCGAGCAATTTAATTGGGGGGATTTGGCAATAAAACGCTATATTTACTGCATTTTCGGTAACGATCACGTTGCAATTGTTATTATATCATGTACAGATTGCAAACATTTCGTGACGTATCCGATATTATTGGTTTGGAGTTGCGTTTTGAAATTCGCAAACACGCGATATACGCATACCAGTTATGTGAAAATTATGACGTAAGCAAAACATTCCGGGAAGTTGTTTAATATCGCCAGTTCTGGAGCAGGTTACAGTGCCCGTTCAAAGTTTCGGGATCGGGACCCCTGGTGATGATCAAAATATTTTTCAAATTTTTTGATTAAGATCCCGTTAGGGTGGGGGCACTTCTTGAGATAGGGCAACCACCCGAAATGAGCGGCATGAGGGTGGCTACTCTGGCCCTCAGTGTACGTTGTGTTTCTGGGGGCAACATTGCTTTCCATTATGGGGTTTGTTTACGTTTTCGGAAAATCCTCAACCGCATATGTATTTTAAATTATTTTATGATTTTCTTGTATAAATCTTTTAGTTAAAAATTTAGCAAATGTTAACGCTAGATTACTGTAATTTTGTAGCGATGCTAAATAAGCGTGAGAATACAAAGATATGAGATTGTAGCAAAATGGCTCTGTGGTCTGTAGACAGTGTCGGTGGAAGCGCCCCAAACCCCCGCCCCCAGTTTGGGAGGGCCGACCTTTTGGGGACCCCTCTTGGCAAACTGAAAATTTTTTCATGGACCACGAAGGAAGCGCCTGCCAAACGTCCCAGTTATAGGGGGGCGATTCTTGCGGCCCATTTTGGAAAGCTGAAAAATGTTTCGTGGACGAAGTTATAGAGCTCCGAAACATTTTAGTGTGCGCTGCTCGGAGCTGTTTGGGGGGACCGACTATCCTATCGCTGGCCCTGTCTGTAGAGGGTGTTCGAACAGTTCAAGAACTTGCTAACATTAGAGTGAAACAAAAATACGCTGAAATCTTGGTGATGTCGTGTTTACTGCAATTTTTGAAGGGATGGCTAAAACGACAATACCAGCAGTGCTCACACCGGCTTCATGTCCCTTCAAAGATGGCGTGGAAAAACTTTTTTTGAAAACGCTATATAGTCTACCCTGTGCAACGCAATTATTCAGATTTTAAATTTTCTAACCAATTTTTTTTGTTTTGTTTCAGTTAATTGAAAAAGTTGAAGATTACGAAAAAGAAGTTGACGAAAAAACCGTCGAAACCGGTCGACTTGCGAAACGATATCAGCATGAAATTGAAGAATTAAAATCGGTAGGTGCAAATTTTTATGTTTAATCTTTTCAAGCTTGAATATTTTCTATTTCATCTGAGATCTGAGCCCGTATTTCAAATGTGCGTAGCACTTATCACCAGTTGGTGATAGGTCCTATAACTTTGGAACCAGCGCATTGCGAGGTTCGAAATTCAACAGTTTGTTTGCGTTTGACTTGCCCTACTTCTGCACTAATTTTTAGATCTGTAACTGCAGATTGGTTCTAAAACAAGTGAACTACAACAGGCACCGAAGTTAAATTTGGATCACAAGTCGCATGCAATCAAATTTAAAGTATTCATTGTCTGACTGGGTCAAAATTTACATGTACTATCATCCGACTACTGATAAGGTGGTACATACAACTGACAATAAAACGACTATTTGTTTCAGGAACTTCGTGAGAAACAGAAACAAATGTATCGAGTTGAATGTGAGCTTAATCGACTCAACAGTGAAATCGGTCGGATTGAGCAAACACGAGACTCAACGTCTGATGAAAGCTTAAAAGATTTAAGCAATTTGTTGCAACGACTTGACGAAATTAAAGATGAGCTTGATAAAGCTAAAAATGCTGCACGAGAGGTTAATACGTTGAACCATAATTTCTTCTGAGATGGAAGTTTGAATAACGTCTCGGGTGAAAACGGTCGGTTTTTTGGCGAAAATGAAACACCGACTCTTATGCTTGCCAGGCTGGCTCACTTGAGTTACAGTTTCGCCGTAGTTTTCAGTTATTAAGCTTAAAAACACATTTTAAGCTAGCAGATGAATCGTTTTCGTCGCAAAATTTTCAACGCAAATCTGCTGGTAAACGATAACTTGGGATGGGTTCGTTTTGAAAATGATATCGCTACTCTGGTGCCACACCCGGCTGGCGGTATAGTTTTGTATTTCCGCAAAGTTTCATGGCACGAAAGGATCGGTAGAAAATGAATCCCAATGATCCTAATACATCTGCCACTGGTAGACCTGTTTCTTCCTTGCGTTACGCCTGTTTTGGCAATGGCTAAGTGTGACGTTATTCTTTTCATAACGTCCGGCGCTGTCCGTCACCCCTATGGCGCCGTCCGTCTCCCGTTTGGCGCTGTCTGTCACCTTTACGGCATCGTCCGTCACCGGTACGGCGTCAGTTGTCACCGTACTGTATCAAATAACTATTAACGTGCAATAACGTTATGGTAACGGACGGCAACAGACGGCATCGTACGAGGGACTGACGGTGACTGACGATTCCGTACGGGTAACGGACAGTGACGGACGGCGCCGTAGGACAAGGATAATGCAACACTAAGTGTATACATTGGCTCTTATGTAAGCTTTTTCGTTGTCTAAACAATTGTTTATTTCGGTAAGTATACACAGTAATTAGGGTTGCTGAAACTAGGCTTGATGCTTTAACCTTTTACTGTTTGTTTTTACTCAAAAGCCTAACTTGTGCAGTTTAGCATTTTTAGTGTCAAGATGACGCCAAACGAACTCAACAAGATCTTGAAGACAAACTGGCTCAACGTGAATCTGAACTGGCAGTCCTTCGTGCACGCGCTCAAACGGACTCGGAGTCAACTGAAAACAGCATACGTGAAGTTTCGAGCCGATATGAGACGGAAATTGACAAATTAAGAAAGGTAACAAATACTTTTAACTAATATTTCGACCAGTGTGTGAATAACTGCGTACGGCGATGACTAAAATAACAGGGGTTCGAAAGATGGCATGTCCATTCGTTTAGTCCGTCCGATAACAATCTCAGGAACCGCTGAACGGATTTCATAATGTTTTTTGTTTGAAATCTTATTATCATGGGGTGGTAATTTCACATTGGGATTTTGAAATTCTCAGCCGTTTACTAGCTGTAGTAGGCTAATTAGTAAAATTATAGCTGAGCCTAAATTAGGACTTTTTAAATTTATTTCGTTCATTATTCGAATTGATAAAAGCGATTTGACTTTAGTACCCAAGGATTTGTGGTGTTTACCTGCGAGGAATTTGAAGAAGCTATTGATAAACCTGTAAAATAGATTAACACCTTCTCACATTGAGTTGCCCGTAGGCAATTCAGCGCAGTGTATATACATTAGGTTAATGAATAGCTGGCTAGTAACTAATTAGCGTATTAGCTTATATATTGAAACCTAAATTACGAAATTTTCCATCATTTCACTAGTTCTGAAAATGATAGACGCGAAAGATCGGTGGTTTATAGGGCATGGGGATGGGTTGATAACTAAGTATTGGTGCTAATTTTGTTATCGACGATGATATTTAGGAGCTTAAATCTAAATCAGCCCAAATTCGCGAGCTCGAATCTGAAGTTGCTCATCTTCAAACTGAGCTCAAAGCTTGCTCTGCAAAGTCAAAAGACGCTCGGACTACCGGAAGACAAGATTTAAACGGACTGCAGAGCGAGTTGAATGCTTTGAAAGCTGAATTCGATGATACGATTAAAGATGCACGTGAGGTACGCGGAAGTTTGAAATAGGATGACCAATGTCACTTTTAGGCGAGTAACAGTCTATTTCTCCGATGCCTAATCGCAATGTTTAACCCCTTCTCACATTGAGTTGCCTATAGGCAACTAAGCGGAGTGTATATACGTTAAATAATGTATATCGCACCGTGTTTAACAATTGCAACACGTATACATAGGACTAAATCACCACAAGACGTGAGAGCCCCCTCGGGCTCGAGCGTCAAGCTCCTATAGCTGAGTGGCGATGGTATACGCCTCCCACGCCAGTCACTGGAGTTCGAATCCTAGCATAAAAGTAGGTCTCAGGGAAATAGAAAATATTCATGTGAGAAAGGGTTAAAAGTTGGAGCCAATGTTACGTTTAAAAGCGTAATATTACCCGACCGATGTACAGAACAGGGCCCTAACAGTAGTACAAGCATATTTTGAAGCATAAGCGTAAAAATGAGCTTATTCCTAAAGCCGGTGCCCAACCAAAAAACATATCTAAAGCTCTCTATGGCAGTCTCGCAGAAAAACGTTCAACTAATATCGGCGCAAGGATATCTCAAACCCTAAGTTTAAGCTTAGACATAAAAATTAGAACAATAAAAACCTACTGTAATATTGCAGCTTAATGATACAGGACATCTGTTCAAAGGAACATACGCTAAAGTTGTCGTAAAGGATTTATCTGGTCGGCGGTTTTGAGTCTGTTACTTGTGAATTTTTCGAAACTTCCCATTATTACGAGCTAGAACTTTATTTGACGGTTAAAATTTGATAAATAGGCCAATGTAAAGAACAGGGGCGGAACAGTCTTATATGTATATTCCTAAGCCTAAGCCTAAGCCTAAACCAAAGCGTAAGAATGAGCATATTTCAAGGCCTAAGCCTAAGCCAAGCAAGAAATTAGGTCTAACGCTTAAGCGTACTCTATTCTAGTCCCACAGAAAAACTCTCCCGCCTCTATTATTTACATGGGCCGATAAATAGAACCAAACTTATGAAATAAATGCAAAGGTGTAGGTTCTAAACGACGATAAATTGGATTATTGAAGCACTGCCGTATTTGAATCAGTAATTTATGTCAACTATTTTTTTATTTGCCAGCAACAACAACAAGCAAACGCGAAACGACACGAATTGAACGCAAAGTTAGCCGAACGAGACACTGAAATGAATCGGGTGCAAAGTGAATTACACCAAGCGGAAGATAAACTTCGACATTTGCTAACTGTAAGTGGTGTGGTGTTGGTGTTTTTGCCAGTAGCCTACTGACAACAGAACGATAAGCGTGTAATTAAGCCGTAGCCTAAGGGTGGCGTTGTCTGTAACTAAGCCGTAGCCTAAGGGTGGCGTTGTCTGTAACTAAGCCGTAGCCTAAGGGTGGCGTTGTCTGGAACTAAGCCGTAGCCTAAGGGTGGCGTTCTGGAACTAAGCCGTAGCCTAAGGGTGGCGTTCTGGAACTAAGCCGTAGCCTAAGGGTGGCGTTCTGGAACTAAGCCGTAGCCTAAGGGTGGCGTTCTGGAACTAAGCCGTAGCCTAAGGGTGGCGTTCTGGAACTAAGCCGTAGCCTAAGGGTGGCGTTCTGGAACTAATCCGTAGCCTAAGGGTGGCGTTCTGGAACTAAGCCGTAGCCTAAGGGTGGCGTTCTGGAACTAAGCCGTAGCCTAAGGGTGGCGTTGTCTGGAACTAAGCCGTAGCCTAAGGGTGGCGTTGTTATGCGTCCGTCACCCTTCCGTCACCGTCCGTTACCATATGGTAGCGTAAGTGAGTAATTAGCATACGATACCGCTAGGTGACGTACAGTGACGGACGGCACCGGACGGCGCCGTACGAGAAACGTATGGTAACAAGCTTAAGTTTACTCTATTGCATACCCGTGGAAATACCGTACGACCCTCAAAGTATAATATGGGTCGTGTTTTATGATAACACTAAAATCCCCACAGGAAGCAGGAATATTTAGTGAGGGGACAGGAAAGTATTTTTCGCATAGAATATTTTAATACTGGCGATAAATTTCTTGGCCAGTGGAGTGTATATGTGTGTAGTCAGCGGTAGATTGCCTCACTGTAGAGACCCAAATAAGAGGGCGAAATAAGAAGAGGGGTTCCCATTTTGAGTCCCTATAAATAGGACTCCGTATCCCTGAAAATTATTGTCCGTAAGCAAATAGAGTTCTTAAACTCTAATTAAAGTACTCGTTAGCCAACCATCTGGTTGCGGAAATTTAGCTCACCATTCGACTCAGTTCCGCAAGCTGCGTTGAACTGTATATAAGTTGTATAAATTTTTGACAAAAATATTTTTCTGGGTTCCAAGGATTGAGCTTAAAACGAAATTTTTCAAAAATTCAAATTTAAGCGTGCCAGGGGAGGTTACAAGACGCTCAAATATGCAAAAATTTTCAAAATCCAACCTTTTTTGGACAACCGCTGGCCGAGGGGGATAACGGAAAAGACCCCGGGTCACTGTAGTATATCAAAACCGTAACATTTTTTTAAAAACATTAGAGGTACTGAACTGCATTGGAAAGGGTTTTGTGTAATTATCCACTGTGAAAAGTGTCTATTTTTGTATGAATTTTATTAATTCCATCATGAACAAAGTTCTTAGAAAGAAAAGTTATAAATGACTTATTACTGTTAGCCCTTCTCCTAATATGTATTACTGCCGTGTGCTACTCGATTCCCCGTCACTACGGAGGTGGAACGGTTCAATAGAGGGCATATACCCTTCAGCTTCTCGACAAATCAAAAATGTGATCAAGCCACCTATGTGCTAAATGCTTCATTCTACACATTTGAATCTGAAATTAAAATAACTGGATCTACACATTTGAATCTGAAATAACTGGAACGCATAGCATACGTAATTTAGACATCGTCTTATAGGTGGATTATTTTTCTGTTTGAAACAATCGGGGCAAGTGTATTTTTTATTTCAAATATTGCAACCACTTTGACTCTAGTTTTAAATTAATTTCTGTATTCGGTTTCTTTTTCTTCTAAATTTCAAGAAACTTGCCGACATCGATGTTGAATTTCGATCAGCGAAAGATGAACGCGAACAAATTGTCAAAGTGATTCGTCATGCGCTCGCACGTCTTCCTACGGACCGGCTTGGGATCAGTCGTGACATTGGCAACGACGAACCGATTCCGTCGTTTTTGGAGTTTATGCTTCGAGCGCTTCAAGAAGAGTTGAACAGCGCTTGGGAAATGGCTGACAAGGTTTAGAGTGTTTATTAATACAAAATCAGTACAAGGTCTGGGGGCCAAAAACAACTGGGTTATTGGTGATAAGGTTTGAATATTTTTTGCGATAAAATGCTAAGGTCCCTACCTTACAATTTTCTTGCCCCACCGCAAACTTTTTCGTAAGTATGTATAGCATGCAGTAAAAATTGCGCTTCATATATTACTTTTGCGAGCCCGCATCCCGTCAGAAGTTTCTGGGCCCACCGCTGCCTGTATGTCATGAAATGTTTAGCACCAGCTCAAAGTTGTACACCTTTTCCACATTTGACGTCAAGAAAACGGACAGAAATTGTGAATTTTAGTGTTGGCTTTGGCTATCGTATGGAAGTAAAGATGACACAGTAAAACACTTAAAATAAAGTGAAATGTTGGCTACGAGGGACAGGAATGCAACGTGGATTGACATTTAACAATCTCACTTGTAACTCTTTGATTCAATATTTTCTTACACAAGGCTTTTAATATATAAATACTGTAGTGATCCGAATAACAGGATAAGTTATTATTTAAGAGTGCGGTGTCCCTATTTTGAGTCTGAATCAATAAGAGCCTGTATCTCTATATAAAGTCTGCATTTGGATAGACTCGAAGGTTTTTAGTAACTTAGATTCGATAAATGTTAATTACCTTAATCATGGGATTACTCAGACGTTACTGGACTCCAATGGAGTTTAACACGAATTTACTCTATCTGTATACGTTACCTATATTCCTAGCAGTTACCTCATGTTTGATAACCGTATATGTAAAAAATGTAGTCCAATCGCAGAAAACCGCACAAAAGTGAAAGAAGCCCATATTAAACAACAGGGACGAACGTTTTTCTGTGGGACTGCAATAGAGTAAGCTTAAGCTTTAACTATTTTTTTTACTTAGGCTTTGGCTTAGATATGAGTTTATTCTTACGTTAGGCTTAGGAATAGAAATATACTTATACTGCTGTTACGGCCATGTTCTATACATTGGCCGTACAAATTGGGGGATCCAAAAAATACAGAGAAGATAATAGGTTGAAAAATAAACAACAGTGCGTTCGCGAATAATTTGGAGGATTGTGATGCAATCTGGAGAGCAAACTCAATTTCAGCCGCAACCCCTTCTATTCAGGTCACTACAGTATTATCTCAAGTTGTCAATGCAATTTTAGGCTCAAGATGAAACAAGACTGATCAAACAAAAAATTTTAGACAAACAAGCATCAACCGCTTCAACGTTGTAAGCATTTTGTTTATTAAAGTCTGAATATATTCTGGCAATTTAGCGGGCCCATGTTTACTTTAAAAGGCGTCCAGGTTTCTGATGGGTCCATAAAAGAGTAGGTTTAGACGCTAGATTACATTTTTTTGCTTAGACTCAAGCTTAGGCATAGGCTTAGGCTTAGGAACACAATTTTACAACCCCTAGGCTTAGGCTTATGCTTAAGAATACGCTGAATCAACTGTTACGTTACTTAAAGTAACATTGGCCATTTTGCGTATCATTTGTTTTACGCACAAAAATCTTTCGCATGGCAGATTCACAAATATCTGACGACAGCCAAGCCATATTTGATTGTGCAAAAAAAGACGCGAGCGAAGCGAACGAGAAGCCAAACACAATTTTATTATTGAATTATACAAAATTTCGGCGTTGATCTGTGCTGGGGGGGTGGGGCAGAACATGAATGTCCCTCTTTGAGCAACTATTGCTACAAAGATAAGTAGTATGACTTGAACAGCGCGATGCAGTCCGTTACTTACTTCTTTCAGGCACGCAAATTTTTGAAGGATACCACATTTTTTAACTCTGTTCACTTACGGAACATTAAGTCAAAATGACTTAGCGGAAAAACTACTCCTTCCACTGTGGAGCTGTATTCTCAAATGTGTGTAGCGTCTATCACCAGTTAGCAATAGATTTTCAAACCTGCAAACTACGTCAGTTAAAAATGTGTGAGACTCTGCTTACAAGTTGGAGCGTTCAAATCGGAAAAAATGTTCTGACATTTGTACTTCTCGGTTGAATTTTAGTGTAACTATATTACCAACTGGTGATCGGTGCTACATGCGTTTAAGAATATAAAGTAGAGGTCTTTACTAATCTTGATACATGCTTATTTTCTTATATTAAATAAAAAATGGCTGATAAATTCCCTATCGCACAGGGATTGGCGAATTCAAATTGAACTGAGGTATTATACAAATTTTGTAAAAACTGGGCGTGAATTTTATCTTTCGCGATGACGTCAAAGTTAAAAGTGCTAAATTTCGAACCTCACCATTTATCAAGTTCCAAAGTTGGAAGCCCTATCACTAACAGTTGATATATACTGTAGTGGCCCGAATAAAAGGAGGGGGTAATAAGTGGGGGTCTTCATTTCGACTCCCAATCAATAGGAGTCTGAATCCCTAATAAGGGTCCGTAAGCGGATAGAGTCCCTAAACTCTAATTAGAGTCCATAAATGTCAATTATCCCTAATCGTAGAGCATAAATGGCTCCAGGACCAAATAGAGTTGAGTTCGAAATTTTAAAGCGTACTTAAGTTTTGAAAGTATATAACCTTGCATTATCGCTTACGTTTTTGATGCAAGGCAAAAAACGTTTAATTCAACGAATAATTGTAATACCGGATGTATATCAGTAACTAATGGTGGAGGATGGCGGGTTGAAAATATATAACAGTCCGTAACCGAATAACAGGGGGCACCCTCTGTAGAGGCCAAATAAATTTCAGTCTGCCGCTCCGCTTATTCGGGTCACTTTTCTTTTCAGTTATCCTTCCAGCCCGCGTTTGCCGAAAAATGGATGGTTTTGAAAATTTTTGCATTTGCACGACTAAATTTGAATTTTTGAAAAATTCGATTTTTAAGGTCCCGAGGTCCCCGGAACCTAAAAACAAATATTGTAAAAAATTATTGTCAGAAAGTTCCATAACCGCGTAACAAGGGGTAGCTTCTGGAGATGCCAAATAAATATCAGTCCTCCTCTTATTCGGGTCACTACAGTACTATGACACTCTGAAAATATAGCCCCAGGTGCTTGGGCTCTCCAAAAGTTGATTCGCTTTTAGAAAACACAAAGATCTCACTCGTCAGTACCGTGACTATGCCAAAAATGTCCGGGCAGAAGCGAATGTAGCGTTGAAAATGGTGGACGATTTGAAAGCAAAGCTGGAGCGCGAAACGTTAGTTTGAGCTGCGTTTATATTCACGGCTCGACTGACACTGAAACAACGGACCTTAGCACTAAAATTCGACCCTGGCATTTTGATATAAACCAATTTGCCATTGATGACCAGAAAAATAATTATCATAAGCAAAGATTTTTTCATTTTGTTGAGTGGCCCAAATTGCAACCGGCGCACTTGGCATTTGTCCGGTTGGCCAGATGGTAGGTCCATCCCTGATTGTATACTGCAAAAAATGATGAGTCAAATTGACTCTCTCTGAAATAGGCTTTTCCTGACTACACAAACTGAGTCAAATTCGACTCCGCCAAAGTCAAATTCGACTCCCTGAGCGATTCAGTGATTTGAATTTGACACTCACCATTTTTTGCAGTGTAGTTAGTAAAATTATTATTAATTAATGTTTCAGAATAGAAAAAGAACTTAGCGATGAGCGATACAGCAAAGAATCAGAACAATACGTTACTATCATCAGTCAGTTGGAAGCTGAAAATCGAAGCGAAAAACAAACAGTTACACGGATGGTAGGAATTGTTTTTAAAATGTTTATCCATTCCCGAAGCAGGTATGGATGGGTGCTCGCTCCTCCGAATTCCAGGGTGAGGGCCTCCAACACAGTGGTGGTTCCAAGTTTCCTTCGTCGAGTATTCGAGATTGGTCGATTCTACGCTCTGCCCGAATTTAGCTGTGATGACACGCTCGGAAAGTAAAAATTTCAGCTATAGTTACATAAATTTGGACCCTAACAAGTTCACTCAGTCTCCAAAAGAAACTAAAATTCACACGAAGTGCGGTATATAAACGCTCAAGCCTAAAGGGAATCTCATGCGTTGTATAGATTATGCACTGCGCATATACGTAGTTAAATTTACTTTTATACTGATAGCAGCTATAAGTTGATCAATGTGAAACGGGTAAAATATATTTTCATAGTTTTACCGTTTTTCTTAAAATAATTTAACTTTTTGATCAATTTTTTTCGATCAGACACAGCGGTGGTCTATACAGAATGCAACTGAGGTTCAGCATTCGCCACTAGCTAAGTAATACTTTGGTATTCTAGCAAGAACTTTTTGATCAACAATTATCAATGCTCAAGATTGAGCTGACTGAGTACGAGCGAGTAATCGGTGAACTGAACGATAAAAGCAAAGAAAACTCAAAGCTGCTACAACAAAAAGAAGTATGTATTCGCTTTCGGTTGCGGTATTACTCGATTTTGGTTCCGCTGCTCATGTCAAAGATAATTTCGTTGAGACGATGGGTTCATCTCGGATTTACTTTGATGTGACGCTCAGCGCCGAGCGGTGACGTCCGGGGGCACACGCGGCGCTGGACATTAGCGTACGGCGCAAGGCAGCATCGTCCGGCGTCAAAGAGCGGTGCCTGATGACACGCGGCGCCGTACGACGCTGTTCAGCGGCGCCCAGCACAAGAAAAACGCAACCCAAAACCAAGATTCCACGTATAGGTACACCGTAAATTCCAGTGAGTTAATTAATCAGCTCAGATGGAAAGTTACTTATTTTGGAGTTAATGTCAGTAAACTTGAACTCAATCTAAGTTGACTTGATTCGCACAGTGAGAGTTGAGTCGACTCCGGGAGATTTGATTAATGAAATCAGAATGAGTTGAATCAAATCAGAATTATGAATTCTGATAATCCTAACTCAGACTGAGTAGTTCAACTCATTCTGAGTTAAAATCAACTCACTGGAATTTACAGTGTAGAAATTGTATGCCGGCAGTGATAGGTGATTTGTATGCACGTCTTCTCAAATATATGTACCAGCTATCGCCACTAATTAATTTGAGATCTTGGGAATTCCTTGAGTTTTTATCTTAGGCGTCTAGAATTTTAGACTTTTTCGCATTTGATTGATACCTTCTGGTATGAGAAATTTTAAACCTGCCTATGCTGTCTAATAAACGGGACGTTTTCCGGATTGGCGATGAGTGCTACACGTATTTGAAAAGCCAATATTTTGTTCCCCGACTGTGAGCATTCAGGTTGATAGGTGTTGCCCATTATGCCCAATGTAAAAGAACAGGGGCGGAACAGTATTATAAGCATATTGCTAAGCCTAAGCCAAAGCCTACGCCTAGGCGTAACAATGAGCATATTCCTAAGCCTAAGCCTAAGCCTACGCCAGAGCCAAGCAAAAAATAGTCTAAATCCTACGCGTTACTCTATTGCCGTCCCACAGTAAAACGTTCATCACTTGATCTTTACCTGGGCTGCCATTAGCATCTCATGAAAAATATTTAGGCGATTATCTATAGTTGCTTAGGATTCCATCGCCGTAGCCGGCCGAAATTGTCAAACTGTGCCAAAAATATTTCAGAGATGGCATATTGGTACCTGACATAGTTCACAAGCGGGGCCAAAAAGTTTGTCCGATCGGGCCAAAATGTCTCGTCTGAGTCCGTCAACGCACCCTTGTGACTCCTTTTGACTTCGAGGTCTTCATCGGTTGCTGTTTTTAGGAGACGCTACACAAGCTGAATCATGAACTTCGTAACGTTAAAAACGATGCGCAAGGCCGGCAACAGGTGCTACAACAACAACTCGCAACGCTCAAAGCTCAGCTGGACTCGGCGCCTGACGACAGCCCTGGTCGATCTCCTGAACAAAAAGTCAAAGTAAGCGCAAAGGGCCCATGTACAGAACAGGGCCGGAACAGTAGTATAAGCATATTTCTACGCCTAAGCCTAAGCCTAAGCGTAAGCGTAAGGATGATCCTATTCCTAGGCCAAGGCCTAAGCCTAAGCGTAAGGATGACCCTATTCCTAGGCCTAAGCCTAAGCCTAAGCGTAAGGATGATCCTATTCCTAGGCCTAAGCCTAAGCCTAAGCAAAAAAGTAAGTCTAAAGCTTAAACTGACGCTATTACTGCCCCGTTGAAAAACGACCCGGACCTGTTCTATACATGGGCCGCGCAGAGTAAAGAGAGGTGCTATACTTTTGATGCCGATGACATACGGTGCCGTCCGTCACCGTACTACAACATACGTCTATTGCCACACGGAACAGCATATCGATTTTTAAACAATTTTTTTGATGGGCGGTGTCATTATTGGAGCAAGAATGTGTTAATGCAATCAACTTAAGGTTCGCTGGTTACGAATACGCGCAGTTCAGCAGGGTGTGCAACCGGAATTATAAAATACCGGAACCGGAAAGTTAAAAAATACCGGAACCGGAAAACAAAAAATTATTAATGAAAAATTCATTTTAACGATATTTTATCGCTATTAACGGCGTAAACACACCAATTAGGATGCCCAAAATTCTGAAACAAATTCAGTAGCTGGAAACGTATGATCAATTGTAAAGTTTGACATAAATTAAAGATTTTGGCAATACACACTTAGACAATTTTAGACAAATAAAGATAGAATAAAATGTCAACTTTTCTTAAATTTTCGAACGACAAAAAATTTCAATACCGAAAATGCTAGAAACTTTCGGTGAAAACATACCGGATTTATTACCGGAACCGGATAGTGAAACAAACCGGATTTGCCTACCGGAACCGTAATTCTGATTGCACCCTGTTAATGTCCATATATGCGCACGGTAGGCTAAAAATAAAGACTCTCATAAATGTTCACATGTAACTGGTATCGGAATATGAAGCTGTCACAACTGGCCGCACGGTATTGTGACAGTATGCTTGGCTCGAACGTAAACCGAAAGTCCGTACTTTTGCAGTCCAATAATGTATACGACGTACGAATATATAGATACAAAACGGTTATTAAAAAATGATAAGGTGCTTACCTTGCGAAGTACCAACATAATATGATTAGGTTTTTTGTTTGCTTCTACTGCAAGATTTCTATCACCATTGTAAATAGCGCTGCCGTATTGTGACCCTTTCGTTTTTGGATCACCGGGCGCTCCACAGCCCGGCGAATGCCTTTGTGTGATTTTATTTTTTACTTGTTTCAGTTGGACGAAATTAGTCGAGAGCTCGATGTTGCGAAATTGAAAATTTGCAATTTAGAAAGGGAAAATTCTACGCTGAAGGCATCGTTTGCAACGAACGCGAAAGCACAAAACGATTTGCAGGTATTAAAAAGGTTTTATATATACGTATTTATGTTGTTAGTACCTTGGGCCCATATGTAAAGATCAGGGGCGGAACGTTTTTCTGTGAGACAAGAAAAGAGTAAGCATAAGCTTTAGACTGATTTTTTTGCTTGGCTTCGGCTTAGGCTTAGGGTTAGGCTTTAGAATATGCTTATAATACTGTTGCGCCCCTGTTCTTTACATTGGCCGTGATTCGAAACCATGCAGAATTTACAAGTGTCTTGCGACTGCAAAATAATACCTGCACTCATGTGAACATGGCTCAAAAATTTAAAAACCAGTTTTGAATTTTAATTTTGACTCGGTTTAGTTGCGTATACAGAGGGATAGAGAAAAATATAACTTCTCCAGAAATTTCTGGAGACACCGCAGAAAAGCAGTTGGAACAGACTATAGAATGGACTTCTATGGATGATAGAGGTCTTGAACTTTTCTTTTAAATGAGGTTATACACTTCGAGCTGAAGTCCTGGCTACGTCATATCAAGAGTGGATGATCACTCTTTATAACAAGAGTGTGCAACTGGGTACATTCTGTGTATTAAAGAATGTACCCGGCACGCGTTGCGTTTTTGGCCTACCCCCCTTGTTTAGGTGGTCTTTATGCAGTTTTTAGGTGTGCTGAAGCATACTGTTAATCTCTTGCTTACCCCCCCCTCCCGATCGAGAGGGGGGTCGAACAAAAATGCAACGCGTGCTGGTACATACGTTAATACGCAGAATGTACCCAGTTGCACACTCTTGTTATAAAGAGTGATCATCCACTCTTGGTCCGATGGACTGAACTGGTATTTTGAAAAAACAGGCGAAGCTTACATCTCAAGTAAACGTTGTCGATGAACATAAAACACGATGCGAACAACTGTGGCGTGAGAAAGAAAAATTAGCAGCCGATCTGGCGGCTGCTAAAATGCAAACAGAAAAGTTGCAGCAAACCAATGTTGACTTAACTCGAAGCAGACAGCGATTGAACGACGAATTGAAATCAATTTCAAAGGTGAGCCAGAGGAATAGGTTAGATCTTGGGGCTGTATAACACTCGGCCCATATTTCTTTCAGGGACGTCCAGGTTTCTGGTGGGTATATAAAAGAGCGGGTTTAGATTCTAGATTACCTTTTTGCTTATGCTTAGACTTAGACTTAGGTTTATTAGGCTTAGGAACTCATTTTGCAACGCTTACGCTTAGGCTTAGGCTTAGGAATACGCTTAATCTGCCGTTACGCCCCTTAAAGTAACATTGGCCACACTTCCTATACGTTCATTTTAGGTTAAGGCTCAGGCTTTCGGTACAGGCTTAGGTTTTAGACGAGTTTTCCTAACCCTAAGCCCAAAACCTGACCCTAAGCCTACGCCTGAAGAATATGTGAACAATCGCTGATTTTGAAAAGATGGGTTAAGTTCTACAAAACACCTGTCTAATATTGCCAATTAAAAAGTTTGCAAACAAACCTAACAATGATCAGGTCCGTAGTCTTCGGGGGCCAGGGGTAACTTAGCCCGTCAATGAAAATTTTTTGCCCCCCTAGAAAAATTTTCAACTTTGCTTGTATGTCAAGGAAAATCCTTGTATGTCCCTCCTTGAAAAAGTTATTTCAATCAACAGGTATAGATACCGAATCCGCTTAGGGACTGTGGACCGCCGTGGTACCCAAAGTATGGTGATGCATCCAAGTATCCGTTTCACAACACATAATATTGTGCTTAGATTTTTTACCCACAGTGAGGGCCGTAACAGTGTATAAGCACATTCCTTACCCTAAAGCGGAACCTATTTCCCCAAGCCTCAGCGTAACAATAAATTGTATTCCAAAGCGTAAAAGCCTAAGCCAAAAATATTAGTCTGTAAGCTTAAGCTTAACTCCAGTTGAAAATGGTCCGACTGTCACGGTTACTCGGACCGAATTTTTATTTCACTAAGTCCCCTGCGTTTTTTTTTCAAATTTTCTGTGAGCACCTTTGATTTTAGATATTTTTAACATAAAATACATCGTTAAGTTTTTCAGCCAATCAGTGGCCCGTCGGCAACTGACTCTGCCCAAACTACGCGATATACAACACAACACGAACAAATTCATGCCGAATTGAAACGTATGCAATGTGAACTGGCAGACGCAAAAGCAACTGCTGCAAAACAACAACGGCTTGCAACAACTGAACTGGAGTCGAAACGCGTTGAGAACGAACGACTTGGTATTGAGCTGGTACGTAAATTAATACTTTATAATAACGATACCCCTTTCCGTTGAATTTATACAATTTCAACTGAAATCTATACACTGTAAATTCCAATGAATTGATGAATCAACTCAGCTAGAGAGTTAGTTGTTTCTGAGTTAATAACAGTTAACGTTAACTCACACTGAGTGGAGTTGATTCTGAGTCTGAGTTCAGTTTATTCCGGGTAAGTTGAATAATATAGTCAGAGCGAGTTTCGTTGACTTAGAATTTTGAGTTCTGAAAGTCCTAACTCTCAGACTGAGTGATTCAACTCATTCTGAGTTAAAATCAACTCAATGGGATATACAGTGTATTTTCGAGGTGATTTTGTCAAATGACAAGATGTTAAGTGAATACAAGCGTCAAAATTAGGCAATTAAAATCTGAGTTTTTATAATTTGCAAAAAATGTACACTATTTTTGATTTGGTGTAGGCGAATCTTCGCAGTGAAAACCAAGCACTCGCTAATGATTTGAGTAAGTTTGCCGGCGAGAGGTTACGGCTGCAAACTGAACTCGATATGGCATCAACAGCAGCTCAACTCACGACTCCACGCTCAACTGCACGGACTGATTCAGATTTACGGGTAAATTTTAATTTTTTAAACTGAATTATGTTTTCTCGATGCTACCAATAATCGGCTCATGTAAAGATCAGAGGCGGAACGTTTTTCTATGGTACTGCGATAGAGTAAGCTTAAGCTTTATTTTTGTTCTTGGCTTAGGCTTAGGTTTAGGTTTAGGAATATGGCCATTCTTACGCTTCGACTTAGGCTTAGGCTTAGGCTTAGGAATATGCTTATAATACTGTTGCGCCTGTGTTGTTTACATTGGCCCAATAATCAAAGTTTCATTATTTACGCAAAATATCCGTTTGGTTTGGTAAAGGTGTGAATGATGTCGAATTGTGGTATTGCGTATTAAAAATTACCAACTCGTTATTAACGATGGTTCATTGAGGCAATGCGTTTACCTAATTTGTATTGGAAGCCTTAGCTTTCCATGCATCCATCGCGGTGCGGCCTTATTTTGTTCTATTTGTGCGCCAGAAGTGACTGGAACACGTTAAAAATTAATTAAATTTTAGCATCGAATTCAACGCCTTGAAAATCAAGTCAACGAAATTCGCACTCCGTTAATTGTCGCCGGCCCTTCTGCTGGTCGAACTCCAATGCCCGCTGCTATACGCCATTCACCGCCAGACAAATTGCGGTCCACAAAAACAACAACAGATCAGGTTCAGCCTGTATTCTCAAATGCGTCTAGCAGCTATCACCAATTGGTGATAGGTCTTGTAGGAACCAGTGACTGCTGAGACTCAGAATTCAGCACATTTTTGACAATATGATTTGCTCTACTCCTGTACCAATTTTGAGTTTTGCAATAGTTATTTAGTTTGAACACCTATTATTTAACTGATGATAATGTACACAGTTGGGAATATGGTAATATTAGACAAGAGTATGCAACTGATTACATTCTGAGTATAGAAAATATTAATGTACTAAGCTTGCTTTTGGTTTTGGTATTTTCTCCATTATCTCAGCTCATTTTAGGGAAGGATATTTATGGGAAAAAATTAAGACTGCAGACCGTAAACACCTTGATTAACGTTGGCGATGAAGTGTGAAAGTTTTTTTACCGTTCACTGTAAACGGAAATACGCTGCTGGGTAAAAATGCGCCGACTAACATCTGACTTATCTTCTGTGTGTTTTTATATTCAAATCAAGCTGTAAAAAATTTACGTCAGTTGAGCCGCTAAACAACCTGCTTAGCTGGGTACAAAATAAATTTGCTTTAACCTTTCAGCCGTGCTTAGCAGAAAAACCGTGAATGGGAACACTGTTTACTCAAATAAGGCAGGATTCCAACCGCCTCGTGTCTTGGGTTAAGATCAATGCCATAAAATCTGAATATTTCCCTACTAACTTGCACAGATAAAGAAATATGGTCAAGTTTCTGTTTAATTCTAAATGTCTTTTGATATATTTTGTGTCACACTTATTCCGGTAAGTTGCATACACTTATCTATAGAGTTATTTTATAGTCGATTCTAGATTTCATTAAGGACTGTGGATGATTAAGTTTAGGCTTTAGGCTTAGATCAACGCTTTAAACTGAAGAGTTCAGATTGATTCGGAACGTTTGAGTGCTACACATGACTCATATATTTGTTACATGACTCATATATTTGTTACATGACTCATATATTTGTTACATGACTCATATATTTGTTGAGGTATGTGTGTCACAGTGGGCTTTTTTCAGACGTTGAGTTAAAGCGATCGTGGATGTTGCTTAGATAGCCTTTTAACCGTTTTACACATATACAGCATCATTTAACACGACTTGAGCGACAAGCTTTAATAGCTCAGAGGTGACGGTAAACAAAACGACTCTGGAGTTTTGTTAAAATTGTGTAATGCTGTAAAAAAATTAAATATGCAATTGATTGCTTGTAGATCAGCAGCTCAACACCGTCAACAGCAATTGGACCACTTAGTACACTACCTCGCCGACCGCGTAGCCAATCAGAAGATACCGAAGGCACTTGGCGTGTTAGGCGACGTCTCTTATTGGATACTCCAATCAGAAGTCAAAGGTAGTGTATTACGGGGTGTTTTTTACCTCAAATCCACAAGTTACACTGTAAATTCCAATAAGTTAATTAATCAGCTCTGACGGAAAGTTAGTTATTTCGAAGTTAATAACAGTAAACTTTAACTCGCCCTGAGTTGACTTCATTCTCAGTGTGAATTGAGTTGACTACGGATGCAGTTGATTAATTAAATCAGAATGAGTTGAATCAACTCAGAATTGTGAGTTCTGATAGTACTACTCAGACTGATTTATTCAACTTGTTCTGAGTTGAAATCAACTCACTTTAATTTACAGTGCAGAAAACTATTTGTACGACTCGTGGTTCGTTTGTTTTAGTCTCGAAAGATCAGAAACAATTGAACTCAACAATACCATTAGAGGTAAGTTGTTCTCGTTGTTAAATGATCTTGTTGTCTAGCACGTATATTTAACGTTTATGTTAACCATAATTGAAGTTTTTTAGTAACAGATGGCTTAGGCTTAGTCTTAGGCTTTATATATAACCATATTTTTAGGTGCTTGCCGCTTTGCGGCAAAATTAAAAACATACAGTTTGATTTTTATGCTTTCAGCGACAGAAACAGTGCTTTCAAACATTCAAATGTTGCTTAACGAAATAGCAAAGAAGACAGGTAAAATTTCATTCGATAACAACGACAGGCGCATAGTTGTACGTGAATGAAACTATCTATACGCCCTGGTATTGTAGTTGATTCTTACTCTGAGTTTTGTAGACTCTGGGTGAGTTGATTAATTAACTCAAAATGAATTGAATGAACTCAAAATTCTGAGTTCTGAAAGTCCTAACTCAGATTGAGTGATTCAACTCATTCCGAGTTAAAATCAACTCACTGAAATTCACAGTGGCAGGAAACAAGCCGCGCATAAACTATTTGCTATTAAAAGCGCTCACATACCTTGTCAAACCCATGTTGATGCTTTAAGCGATGTCCTTTATTTAACAGACTGCAATAGTGATGCTTCAGGGGTTTACACCAATTTTTAGCTTTAGCCTTTCACTGTAAATTTCAGTGAGTTGATATTAACTCAGAATAAGTTATATCACTCAATCTGGGTTACGACAATCAGAACTTAGAATTCTGATTCAATTAAACACATTCTGAGTTAATTAATCAACTCTGCCAAAACCAACTCAACTTGGTGTAAGGAACTACTCAACTCAGACTGAGTTAATGTTTACAAATATTAATTCAGAAATAACTAGCTCGCTAAGTTGAGTTGATTAGTTAACTCATTGGAATTTACAGTGTAAACTCATGTTTTACTCTGAGGATTTAAGGCTTGCTGCTTGCGTGTAGTCTATAGTTACACTCCTAAAAGTAGTATTGGCCAATTGTGATATAGGCTATATTTTTTTGAAATTATTTACAGGAAAATCTGAAGAAATACTAAACTGTGACGCTGAAATTGAAACTGTTAAAGTTAAAATGGCTGAAATTCGCCAAAAAATGGAATATCTGGAAACGGTTAGTGTTTATGGCGTTATGTGTTTATTGATTTAATCACAAGTTAGCTTACCGAATGCGGGAAATATAGATTAGCTATCTCACTACTAATATGGTTGAATCAGTATAATTTTAAAGATTACGAAACCTCAATTTTCTAAACTTTATTTATTTTTTGCCTCAACGAATCGTTCGTACCGCGGGCATTGCCTAATTTTCATCGCTGTTAAGTGTTTCCGAAACGTTCACTGATAAACGGAACGAAATCTTGGTTAGCCCTGCGCCAGAGCCGTATTAATATAACCATTGTGCATTTCGGGTAGAACCGTTCGAACCAACGTATAGAACGAAAAGATGAAAGAATCAGCTTAAGCCTAAGTCTGAGCCTAACCAAAAATATATCTAACGCTTCAGCTTACTCTATGGCAGTCTCGTAGAAAAATGTTCCGCTTGTGATCTTTTACATGGGCAACAGTTGGCATACTTGAGACATGGTCGTATAACAGCAGCTTTCAAAACATTTATAATTGAGATATTCTAAATGATTGGCAAATGTAGCGAATCGTCGCAGTAGTGTTACACTACTCGTCGCTAAACGCTTTTAAGCATTTGTGAAAACACTATTTTAGCATCAATATACCGCGCTTTTACCCACGAAAACCATTTTGTATTTTTGATACGATTCCTGTAAGATCAGTTTTTCATTTCTGTAACTAAATACAGCTCCTGGTTATACCTAATCAGGTCGAGTCGTCGTTGCCGCAAGCGAGAACAACGCTGGATTGGATCCGACGAGAAGTTGGTGCGATCGCGGAACGAATCCGGCGCATTTTACGAATAAAATGTCGAGACTTGGATTTGTCACCAGACGAAGACAGCGAATCGTCAAAGAGACAGACACAAAGTGCGGATGATACTGAAGGAAGCACTCCAGCTCTATCACCGGGATCACCAGGCACGAGCAACGAATCTGCGGTTGGCTCTTTAGATGACCGTTGGCCACAAGTTACAGAACAATCGACGTCATCGGGTAAAAAATTTGTTCCATGTTACTTTTAGGGGCGTCCAGGGTTCTGGCGGGTCTATAACAGAGCAGGTTTAGATTCTACATTACGTTTTATGCTTAGGCTTAGGCTTAGGCTTAGGCTTAGGAATATATACGCGTAATTTACTGTTATGCCCCTAAAAGGAACATTTGCAAAAAATTTCGTAATAAAAAAGTTATTTAAACATTTTTGCTGCGTTTCAAACTGTAGGAATCTTGCAAAACGTTCTGTTGTAAATGAAGAAACTGAGAAACTATTAGCTAGTGCAGAAAGCGGTAACAGCAACAGCTTTTAGCGTTCGTCAAAAGGATATTCTAGCATCTATAACCTGTTTTTCCTAAACGCGAAAAGTGTTTTGTATATTTGATATCCCCGAACTTCTTTTTGCCAAAATTTGGTAGAGAAAACTGCCAATGTAACGAACAGGGGCGGAACAGTATATAAGCACACTCCTGAATCTAAGCGTAAGCCTAAGCCTAAGCTTAAGCCTAGGCGTAAAGCACATTCCTAAGCCTATTCAGCCTAAGCCAAAATTTTTAGTCTAAAGCTTACGCTTACTCTATTCTAGTCGCACAGAAAAACTCTCCACCCCTGATCTTTACATGGGCCCAAAAAGCTAATGCAATTTCTACACTTTTCGCGTTGCACTATTTTATAATTTTATGTAATCAACCAAATATATTCTGGTTGTTTCAGTGGAATCTTCGCATACAACAATTACCCCGACAAGCAGACGTTACAGTTCATCTGGCAGGTGAACGCAATGTTTGATGTTTGTCAAAAATAAAACGCTATTTTAAACGCTTTTCACGTTTCAATCAGCATTTTCAAAATGCTACTTTAATATCAATATTGTATTTAAAACGCGAAAGGCGTTTTGTATTTCAATTTTTAGTACGCGTGAAAAACTTCCCAAACTACTTTTAAATTTTATTGTTAAACTTAAGTAATTATAAATAACACATTTTGGAAAATGATAAGCAAAAATGAATAAGTTTTTATAAAACACAGGATATATTTTCAAACACCGCTGTCAAATTTTAATAAGTAAGCTCACAAGCAACCAACCCAGGTCTTCATACATGTGTCGGAGGCCCATGTTACTTTAAAGTGCGTGCAGGTTTATGATGGTTCTATAAAAAGTATAGGTTTAGATTCTAGGTTTCATTTTTTGCTTAGGCTTAGGCTTAGCAATACGCTTAACCTACTGTTACGCCCCTAAAAGTAACATTGACCAATGTGTCGGAGATGCCAGTTTACAAAGTCTATCACTATAACACCTACTTAAGTAAGGCTGGTAGCCCAAATATGAAAATTTAATTCCATTGCATATTTATGCCTAAGCCTGAACCTAAGCTTGCTTAACTGTGGAAGAAGTGTACTACAGCTCATTTGTTTAAAACAGCCTAAAATAGGTTAAACGCACCGACTATACACTGCAAAAAATGGGGAGTCAAATTGACTCTGTCGAAAATAAGCTTTTCCTGACTACACAAACTGAATCAAATTCGACTCCACCAGAGTCAAATTTGATTCACTATGTCGCACGTTTGACTCTGGCGGAGCCGAATTTGACTCAGTTTGTGCAGTGAGGAAAAGCCTATTTCCGAGAGAGTCAATTTGACTCATCCTTTTTTACAGTGTATTTGTTTGTTCGCCAAGTTTGATATTTTTATATTTTATTGATAAAATTAATTTCGAAAACAGTGTCGTGTCTTTTATTTCAGAGAAAGTTCAGTTGATGATCCTGAAGAGTTCTATTCTACACAATCTAGAGCACCAATACCAACAAGCACCGTCCAACGGCGAAACGTTCGATCGAACTCGCTTCAACTGTACCAGGAATAAAATTATTTGGCAAAACAGTATAACGCAGCTACAATAAACCTTTCAAACGGAAAAATTAGAAAAATGCCATAAAAATATAAAAAATATACAATTAATAAGGAAATATATAACAAATTTCAAATTTTTATCACCCGAATTTGGGCAATTTTTTTATCAAACTTGAACCAGAAACCGTATTCTCAAATGACTGTATCACCAAAATTACCAGTTTACTGTTATTTCTCCAAACAGGACGTACACTAGTATATGTGAAAATAAGAAATAACGTAGGTTATTGTTGTAGAAAATCTGCTAAAACAATAAGGCAGGTCTAATTTAATGAAGTTAAATTATACCGGGTTCAAAAATTACGTGCCCTATTGGTAACTGAGGTACTTGCACACCTCACCCCACAAGCTTAAGTTCAACTGTTACCTTAGCCCAAAAGCTAATCCCAAACATGAATTGTTCAAATAAACTTGAAAATTTCCGTAAACTCTGGGGTAGTGTACAACACTCAACAGTACTTTTGCTACGAGTTATTTTTATTCAAAAAATTTTAAAATTCCGAAAACTGTGAGTCAAAATTTACAAAATCGCGTCAACTGGATGATAGGCGCTATACACATTTGAGAATGCGTTGTTATGCCACCAACCACGGCGTGCAAAGCGTATACGGTTTGCCTCGATTTAGTGCAGAAATGGCGTCTATTTCTTCGTTTGTCAACTGCATCCGTTTCGTAATCACACCGTCCCAATTATCATTAATTCGTTGAGGTTGAACGGATTTTGGAATCACAATGTAGCCCTGTTGATACGCCCATGTAAGCAATACATTAGCAACCGTTGTCGAGTGTATCTTAGCGGTGGCATTTAACAATGGTTCGTCGATTAAGTCTGGTTCCATACGACCAAGCGAAGAATAGGCCTCAAAATACAAATAAAAACAGTCATCAATAAAACGTATATAATTAATGTTTTTGTACATTGTCGAAAACAATTTTTGAAATTTCAAACTTCGGCCTAGCTTAGTGGGCCCATGTAATGATCAGGGGTGGAACGTTTTCCTTTTTGATAGAAAAGAGTAAGCTTGAGCTTTAGACTAATTTTTTTGCTTGGTTTAGGCTTAGGCTTAGGAATAAATTCATTCTTACGCTTAGGCTTAGGCTTAGGCTTAGGCTTATGGTTAGGCTTAAGAATATACTCATTCTTACGCTTAGTCCTAGGCTTAGACTTAAGCTTAGGAATATGCTTATAATACTGTTCCTCTCCCTGTTCTTTACATTGGCCGCTTAATAGTAATAGACAAATACATAGTTTTAAGCTTTTACGGCTAAACTTGTTGTGGGGAGCGTACAAGAGCCGATATTTCAAAAGACAAAAATAAAAATTTTCACAAACGTATCAAAACATGCACTCCTATTCGGTCGTCAACACCTCATTCGGCCAACTCTCAAATTTAACATGAATTGATTTTTTTCATGATAATACGGGATTGCATGTGTTTCCGAAGTTTCTGAAGAAATGAGTATAAACCACTTTTACAAGTTTTTGGCTGCGTTTCCGAAATTCTGCTTAAGTACAACTTAGTACTTAAGTACGTGCTATATAATTACTTAACGATTTTACCGTTTTTAAAAGCATACTTAAGTTAAGTAAACAATTAAGTCGCTGACTAAATTTGATAGATTACAAATTTACCATCCAGACATACTTACTAGTCTTTAGTCTAATTGAAATTGTACACTCACGGTACCTTCTTAACATAAAGTAAAAAACTATTACGTTCTTGTTGTGACAATGGCTGACATTTGGCGTTTATTTGTTTTTGCTCGAAATTTAAGTAAGTATAACTTAAGTAAGTACTTAAGAGTAAGATTTCGGAAACCCAGCCTTTGTGTATAACTCAAAAAATGGCAAGTATATCTCAACCCTTACGGTTGCGCTATACTTTACTCATCCAAACGCCGCCGCGCCCCGCTGCCTCGTTGCCGCACGCCGCCGTCCGTCGACGCGCGGCAAGTATAGCGCAACCATTACTGTTGGCCGAACGAGCCGTACTCCGAGTGAAAATTAAACCTTTCAAACAATTACAGAAGTTACATCGCAATACAACTGGGTCACGATGTTAAACAAAGTTATCATAGTTTGAAAGGCATCACGCAAACAGATCCGCTTTCTGTCCCACAACCAGAAATTGTAGGCAAGCAGACAGATCCAGAAAATTTCTACAAGAGGCCAGGCATATTTTCATAACAGAAATTTTGACGTTATCAGAAAAAATTTTTGTCAAGTCAAGACGAGGCAAAATATGTCCGCAACGGGGGAAGCGTAGTTGCGATGCTATGGCAGCGTTGCATTTAACTCAACGTGTTTCAGGCAATTTTGTGTGAAAAAAACAGTCTCACCATTAAAGCAATACCGTTGTCGGTACAATATTTGACTAAATCCTTGCGTGTCATATGAGGATGAATTTCGAATTGATTGACAGCCGGTGGCCAGACTGAAGGCGCTGATGCTTTCAATTGTTCCAAATGATGAATTTCAAAATTCGATACCCCAATTGCTCGTACTAATCCTTGCTCTGAAATTGACAATCGTAGCTGCCGTTAGCATCATTAAATCTGCCGACTTCATGCAAACCGTGAAGGCAATCTTAACCCGACGAGGGTGGTTAAGTTTTCGGCCAATGCCCAACTTGTTTACTTCCGTCGGCACTGGTCTTCGGGTGGCGGTGTAGTATCGTGCAGCGCCGTTCAGTGCCGTTTAGCACCGTGCGTTACGGTCCGTCACCATACGGTATCGAACATGAGTAATCCACGTACGATAGCGTACCGTGTGATGCACCGGGACGGACGGCGCCGGACGGAGACGGACGTTATCAAAAGTATAGCGCCGCTCTTAATTTGACACAAGGCTAAAGTTTCGCCCTACACTACGATATAAATCCGTTCCAGGTTTAATCCTAAGCTTAAATGTAAACTCCAGCCGTAAAACCTAATCCTATTTTAGTATTCCAGTCCATTATGTGTATGGCGGGGGGGAAAGTAAACAAACGTCATTATTCAAATGAACTTACTTTTAGCATTTTCAAGCTGTTTCCATGACTCGATTCGAAGCTGTTTGCATGCTGGATTGCTATCGTCGAACGTTTGACCAGGATAATGTATCAAAATCATATCACAGTACGCTTGTGAATGGTCTAAAAATGATAAAAAATAAAGCCAGTTTTAAACAAAGCATGTCTACGTAAACTGCGAGTTTATAGCAAAACGTTAAATTATGAAAATCTCACAAGCGAAGCGAGACGAAAGCGCTTTACACAATTTTAAAATTGACTTCTTACCGTGTGTGTAAACGTGCTTTAACAAAATTTTCACAGCGAAACGAACGAAAATTTAGACATTATTTTAGTATAAAATCCTCTTTTAAAAGTCAAAAAACGTTTCTTGGCTCATGGATTGCGTGGTTTATACCATGTAAAGTCCAGAACCCCGGGACGAGCGCTTGAATATCGCTATTGTGCAAGCAGTGAAGAGCTTAAGCATTAAAGATTGCATGCAGTGTTTTTTTCACTCCCGATTTAGTTATAAAATTCCTTGAAATTTACGTCTATTTTTCAAACCGGACACGCTGTTTTAGCTCTTTTTTGTTTCCGAATTCGGCCAATGTTATTTTAAAAGGCGTAATAGTAAATTAAACGTATTCCTAAGTCTAAGCCTAAGCCTAAGCGTTGCAAAAATGTGTTCCAAAGCCTAAGCCTAAGTCTAAGCGTTGCAAAGATGTGTTCCTAAACCTAAGCCTAAGCGAAAAAATGTAATCTAGAATCTAAACCTACTGTTTTATAGACCCACCAGAAAACTGGACGCCCCTTAAAGTAACATGGGTCCCGATTTCTACATTGTGCTCATTAATTGCATTGTATTTCTCGTATGTTTTGCTATTCGTTTACTTGCTGCTTGCAGGCAACCCAGTAAGACGTGTAAAATTGCACCTGAAAAAAATCAACGGCTCTATTTCGTTAAGTGTCCGCGCCGGCTGGGATTTGCTCAAAATGGTCAGACTTTCAAAATTTTGGCATGTTTAATTTTTCATGACATTTGTGACATTTTTTTGCGCAAACGCCTGCTGGCGGGCACTTAAAGCACAACAGAGCCAAATCTACCATCGCGGTCCGTCTTCGGATTAAGCAAATCCACTGAACGGCGTATAGAATTTGCAGTTGCGCATGCGCCCAAATCGTTTGACGCAATTTTCGAAACCAAAAACAAATCATTACGTTTCAGTCCGTATTTTGGAAGCAATTCCTTCAAATATAAACAAACCAGGCTGATATACATCTTCTGTTTCATCGCGTAAACAACAATTTTTGAAAAAACAAAAACGGATAAAAACGAAACAAAATCATGCGGCACTTGCGCAAATTGCACACAAGCCTCAGATTACGCCTAAGCCTAAACTCTAAACCTCAGTTATGCCAAAATCAAAAATTTTCGAAAAATATTAGGGTGAAGTGTCTACAAAAATGTCGCCGCTATCGAACAAGTTTTATTTACAAATTGTTATGCGGTCGCATGCGGCGTATCTCGCTCATTGCGGTACGATGCCAGACCGCAGTGACGACCCCGGACGGCACAGAATAGCGCCGTACGGCATTAAAATAGTTAACAAGCACAGCGGCACACCCTCACTCGATTAATCCAACCAAACCGGAACTCTATTCACTTTAACGCGTTGACAACCGATTTCTTCAGAGAATGCGACTAAGAAAAATTTCTAGAAAAGTTTCAACCTCACTTGTAGTCGTGACAATTCTTGGCTGTCCTAGCATAATGAGCTGGCTACATTACCCATGCACAATCAATCTGGAGTACATTTGCCAACATTCACGTTTATTCTTGTTCGGCAGAATTACCTGGTCCATCTTGGCTTTAGGTCGGCAACTTTACCTGGAGTGATTTGCCAATATCGGCTTCATTGCCATACACAGCAGCGGTATCGATCAAACGATATCCTTTACATAACGCGGCGTCAAGCATCGCATGGACATCGCGTGGTGCGGTCGCATGGTACGTGCCCAGGCCGAACATTGGCATTTTGACGCCATCCGGATGCAGTGTCAAACTGGCACACGAAGACATTAAGCGATTCAAATTAAAATTATCGAATTTCGACAAACGACGAAAAATAAAATTATTCATACAGCATAAAACACTTCAAACATTTGTACCGAAGCAAATTAACAAATGCACAAGTCGTTGCATGTTTACTCGTAGCTCGTCGACTCGTCGACTGTGACAACTACTCATCTCCACGGTCACCCAGTGCAAACCTAATGCAGGCCTGAAAGTGTTTGTACCAGCAATACCGAGTGAGTTTAAGTAATAGTACAATTTGACAAACTTGACAAGTAAAACGGTTTCAATTTATGTATAAAGTGAACGAATCTTAGAACTGAGTGTAACCGGATATCCAGTTTTGTTTGCGGTAAAAATCGGTGTTTATTTTAATGTTAGCTACTTGTTTAATTGTTTGACCTAAATTGTCGTTGTTTGATTAAAAACAAATACGGCGAAAGTTACTCATGTTTCTTAACCAATTCCGCTTTTTTTATCGCAATCCGGAAAAACCAGATCAAATTTTGTATTTTTTAATTTTGTAAGATCAAAACACTTTTTAGGTAATTTTACTCAGTTAACATGAACATTAAAAAACAATACGGGAAAAATATACTCTTAATATATTTATAAAATCTTAGTTAAATTCGTAAATTGATTTAAAGTGCAAAAAGTGCAATTTTTGGCTGAAAACTTTCAGTCATAAAAAGTCAGACCTTCGTGCGACGCTGTACGTCGCCTTGTGGCGCCGTACTGCGCCGCACGGCGAAAACTTTAAAGCTAGCCGCAACGATGCTCCAAGTACGCAATTCGTAACCGAACACACTGCGGCGAGAATTGCGCACAAAAGGCATCATTTATTAAAGTGTAAACTTTTAAACTGTGTACTCGGCAAAACGCGTGTCAACACGAGTGCGTTAGCACCAGTGTTGCACCAATTTTTCACGAGTAGATTGTTCAAAAGTTGATACTTTAAACGATACTTTCAAGTGCGCAACTCGAACCGTGTTCAGAAAGGCGAGAATTGCTCACTAGAGCCATCGTCACGGAGTGCAAGTATAAACGCATCAATCGTAAAAAACCGTGCTATTACTGTCTCGTAACACGGCTTTTGTACCATAATAGTTGATTTTAGCATATTCCAGAGTGTTTGCGACGCGTGGGTTATTAAAGTATAACAATTCATCAAAGCACCATTGATATTTTTGGAATCTCGCTAATTAGCATTATCTGAAAAATTCCGGCTTCGCTGCTATATTTTTAGTTTTTTTGAAGAAACTAAATTAGAATTTTTTTAATTCTCGACCTTACTATAAGGTATCTGAAAAATTTTCGCTTCTCACATAAATATTTTCTATTTCACCATTGAGTTTTGGGGGACCTCACGCACTGAGCATGGCACAGCCAAGAGGGCCCTCACGTCTTGTACTGACACTGTACTGTGAGCCCATGCATGCCAAAGCCTCAATGAAATAATAAACATCATTAAGCCTAAGTCAAAACAAAAAATAGTCCAAAAGTTAAGCTTTACTTCCGCGAAAAAGTCTCCGAATGTCACCTATGCATGGACTGTCTACTTAAACACAGAAAACAGTCGACAGCTTAAGCTTACTCTATTGCAGTCGCGTGGAAAAACGTTGCTTCCCTCAGCTAAACTTGAAAAAAATTGGTTCCAAAATCGCAGCTTAGAATTGCCGCACACGTACTGTTTGTTCCGAATGAAATTTTCTGCAAAAAAATTTCTGTGCCCACCTCCTGAATCACCCTTTTTCAAGGGGCTCTAAAGCAAAATGGGAGCCTGCCGACTCCTAAGCCCCTCCCGCACTAAGCGGTTCTCATACTAGAATACCAAAAACACAGTCTAAAAGTATTGCGTTAGTAATTTTTGGGTTGTTGGGGGTGATACCCCGTCCTGTTTAGGGTGATCTATACCTTGGGAAGGTTAAAAGGGTGACAGCTCCCGTGAGAACGCAAAACATCTTAAGTGGGCAGGCAGTATAAAATTGTCGATTATTTGATGTAATTGAAAAACCATCCGCCATTCCGGTAAAAATAGAAATTTCATTATTTTTATGCTCAAACTTAGTTATAAATCAGATTATTATGTTGTAAATCTTCAATGTGACATAGTTACGAAATTCATACAAAACTAAACTATTATGTCCTGTTCTATACGTCATGTGCCCTTCAGAAGCCCAAAGGTAAAAGCTGTCGGATGAAAATATAGAGCAAGGTTTCACAGCTATCGTAGCAAAAAAGATGGTCTGAAGCTGTGTTAACATAACTTGTATCGAAGCTGTTCCAACAAGACTATAAACTGGTGTCCCGGCCGTCCAATCAAAAATATGGGTGCAGGTGTATACCATTACGCTCCGTGCCGAACAGTCGCAGATCAGAGGTGGTTGCCAGACCAAGTGACCAACCAATTCGATAGAGACGACGGGCTGATTGGTCAAAATCATTGGACTGCTTGCTCAGAGCAGTGGTTGTACAAAAACTCAGGCTGAATAATTTTACTTAAACTGATACATTTTAAATTTAACACAAAACATAAACTTCGCATTTTATCTAAAGCTACGGTGCAATCTGAATTAGAAAATACCGGAAACAAAACCGGAAGGCAAAAAACTGGATTTTCCACCGGAACCGGATAGTCCAAAACATCTGTTATCGAAAAATACTTTTATCACACTTTTGCAGCCTTTCACTGCTTAACCGTCAAATCGATATTTAAGAAATTTTGCTAAATTCTTAGATTTCACCTGTTTCAATATGTTACTAATTAGTTATACAGAAAAACTCAAAAAATGTCAACTTCAACTTTTGAAAGTCAAAAACTCACTGGTTAAACCTGATTGAAGCAACTCAAATACAAAGTTACACCGAGGCAAGATTTGAGGCACCCTGGCTTTCTGAAACAAAAACTCTTTTTGGCTCACTTGCGACCTCAAAACTATCCTCTCTGATCCTTTTACTTGCGTTCAATGCTAATTCCAACAAGTTATATTTTCTATATTTGACATAATTTTCCATCAACGAAATACAACATACAGTTCGAAGAATGTTGAGCTCGAGCAAATATTCCGGATTTGATAAATCGATTTTAAGAAACGGGAACAAGCAGCGCAAATCTTGAGTGACAGCTTCCATTAACCGAACTTTTTCAAGGCCAGAATTGTTTCTGACTTTAATGTGAACTCCGAACGTGAACGTTCGTTCACAATCACTTGGTAAGCGTTCTTTAAGAACTCCATAAGTTGCCGCAACAATTGTCTTTAAATCGCTTGCACGACAGGTTTTTATAACTGGCATTAGTCGAAGTATATATCGAGACTGTTGTTTACTGTTAACCTAAAATGGTAATTTCAAATATACGATTTCCAAATAGAGCCTTTCATAAAAATTTTGCAACGGTTGCGGTACAACTCAAAACTATGCTATGCGGTTGAACAAACATCAAGTTTTCAAGGTTTTCGCTACAACGGTTTTATAATATAACATAAGTTTAGTATTATATGTCGGAATACGCCGTGGACGCTATCTAAGGTAAATCGGCAGATATTTTTGTACCGGTAGTTTTAGCAAAACTGAAATGGCACCATTTTTAAAACTACGTCTGCAATTTAGTCCTATCAGTGGGATTTGATCTCTACGTTTCCCTACCAATACGCCCTTGAAAACGAAGTAAATATTATGATAATTTCGGGCTCAGACTGACAAGATCAGAAAACGTAAAACTGGATGAATAACGGGTGTGTATGCCAACTGGGATCATTCCAAAAACAATGAACTTCAACAATCATTTCAACTCACCACATAAAATCAGACCTACGTACCACAACATCGCGAAAAACTTTGAGCACAACCGCATTTGGATCAAAGTCAGTGTCACTTCGGTTTAGTTCGACGTCAGTTTGCACGCCGCTCAACCGTGAACATTCGTTTGAAGTCGAAGCTCGAGCTTGACCATCGGCGCTACAGCCAAAATTGGACTTGTTCAGGCCAACAAAAACTACATTTTTCACACTGGTTCTGTAGCTTATCAGTGGGGATGCGGCTTCTTTTTTGCCGCTGAAACTACAACGAGTTCGTAATGAGTCACATTCAGATTTTAGAGCTGCTTCAAAGTCTTCACTGCTTTCACGAACAGTCGAATTGTTGACAGTAGACTCTGAAAGGCACAAATTTAATTCAACATTAGTTTGGAAACCATAAACTTGATTTGGCAAATGCCCAACTCGCTCTACATTTGGTTACCCTCAATATTTTGCCCCTGATTCTGCATTTCAAACAATTCAAAACAATTTTCCTGCATTAAATTTATTCATATGTTGATTTTTGCATGTGCACATCTGCACAACGTACAACAGGATATCCGGGTTCAGGTCCGATCTCTCATTGTATAGAATATATCCAAAGTATCTTTACCTGTATCATCAGATGTGTGGTCAGTTTTCTTCGAACTAACTACGACATCCTGAAACCATTGCATTAAAATATTTTACCAACATGATACGTGTATAACTTATATTCGTTCCAAATTTTTAGGTGGCTCACGCCCGTAGCCAGCTCACCTCGCTAGGGGGGCTAAAAATTTTCAAGAGGGCATAAAAGAGTTTTCAATAAGTTGCAAGCAAGGTTGAAAACTTTCTAAGGGGCCAAAATATTTCCAGGAGAGGCAGAGCCCCCTTGGCTACGGCCCGAGATGACTTCTCGTTTGTTTCTTTTAAGTTTGCAACATACTTCTAAGAAACATAAAAAATAAGTAAGTAAGATACATTTCACAATTGAGATTAACTTAGAATACTATTGTATATTCGACAATGAAGTAATAAAGCATACATATAAACTGAATTCAGGATGCAACCGGAACTCAGGTTCCAATAAGGTAAAATGGCACCATTCACTACCCAGTTCCAGCATTAAATCCGGCATTATTTCACCAAAATATTATTTTTAGATTTCTATCAGCCATACTTCATACTTAAATTAAATAATCAAATGGTTACAAATAAAGAAATGAAAAAAAAGCTTAGAAATCTATTTTACTCGTAGGAGATTCTAACTGTTTATGCGCAATAACCTTCCAAAATATACAAATGTAGTGATCGCTACGTATAGCTTATTGCTTTGTCAGAAAATAAATATAAGAATTCCTTTTATAACCTGCGTAGTACATTTAATACATGCAGTAAATAGGATATAAAGGCAATACCGGCCCTAATAACCCGCATATTCGACATTGCCTATATCACTAACCTCTGACACGAGCTCGCTGATTATCTGAATGGCTTCACGAGTCGCGTGCGCTTCTTTACCGTTATTGCACGTAATCAAGAATCCTGCACAATTTGCCTCAAGTACTCGATTTGAACTGGTGCTCTGCGATAATTTACCGCACTTTGACTTGAAAAATTTGGATTTCTTCGCTCGTTTACCAAGTGATACGGGCCTTTCTGAAAAGCCAACCATTGCTTACACTGATATGTTTTACAGAAACACTGAATATGCTGAAAAACATTAACAATGCACTAGAAATTAAAAACACCAACCCATAACGCCCTACACATGTGAATATGCAGCATCATGCTTAATAATTCCGATGGCTGCTCACCATTGTAAGGAGAAACCAGAACTTAACTAAGAACTTGCCTAGCTTAGTAAATATACTGTTCGTGGTATTAGTTTTTACGCTCACGAATATTACCCAAAATTGATATCAACTCACGAAGAAAATGTTTGGCAATAAATACTCATACCTCTCTGTATTGGTTTCTTTAAGGTCTTCGGTGGTGCAACTAGTCAAATTATTTAAATAAAACCACGTGGTGGCCGAAGCCTTTTACAGCTTTTAATCATTTGTGTGAAGTATACCGAAAATTTTTAACGTTTCGTCATAAGTGTACGAATAGCATACTTTTCTGTACAATACAACAGCATAGTGAGTGGTCCTGGAAATATTTTTCGTGTTAACAGTTTCTCATGAGAGTTCACAAACACTTTTCTAAGCTTTTTCTTGGTTTGTTTCTGCAAAACCTCTACCAAGTTTTGCGCATTTTCATGGAGCGTAAAATATTTCAAGAAGGTTTCTGTGGTCAAGTTTTAGTATTAACAGTGTTTCCTTTTTGACCTCTATTATTAACGTTGAATTGTAAGATTAATAACAGAAAACTAAGACAAAGCTTAAGGTTGCTATAGTTAACGATAACTAATAGCTGGAGACACGACATTTAAGGCGATCGAACTAAAGATGGACAGCCGACTTAAAGTCAAACAACCCCTTCTCACATTGAGTTGCCTATAGGCAACTTGCAGTGCATATACGTTAAATAATGTATATCGCACTGTGTTTAACAATTGCAACACGTATACATAGTACTATATCACCACAAGACGTGAGAGCCCCCTCGGGCTCGAGCATCAAGCTCCTATAGCTGAGTGGTGATGGTATACGCCTCCCACTCCAGTCACCCGAGTTCGAATCCTAGCATAAAAGTAGGTCTCAGGGGAAATAGAAAATATTCATGTGAGAAAGGGTTAAACATTTTGACAAGAGCTCGGTTCCCATTACATCAAATTCTGTACTAGAAGCTATTATAGTATGAAATCTGCAACCAACAGCAACTGGCAAGCAAAAAAACTAATTGAAAACCTTTGACTTTATTAGGTCAAACCCGGACTTACGTCAAAATAAAACTAGCCATGGTTTTGCAAGCCAGACACTATATCAACTTTTCCGCCGCTTTTGATGTTCGAAGGTGCCAAATTCTGAAAGTTTAAAAAATCCATAACCTTTTGAACTACAATGCTTTATATTATGCTATTAACGACCATGGGTGAAAAGCTCACGGAGCTTGAGACCAGACATAGAGAGGTTGTTTTCTGCAGAGATGGAAACACGTAATAAAAGCAAGGGAAACAGATGTAGCGAAAGTCAATGTCACCCAGCTTTCTAAATTTTTGAAGAAGATAGGTATGTTGATTGTAGCAAGGTAACAGGTAAAAAATATCGGAGCCGGAGGTCAAGAAATGTCTTTTTTTATATTGAACTACTGTTGCATACCAGGGCACAACCGGAGCCTGCCTCCGGCTCCGATTTCGGCAGAAAATCGGCCTTCGGCTCCTGTAGAATTTTTACCGGAGGTTCCGGCAATATCGGTAGCAAACTTTTGCATGATTGTGCAAAATTTATCTGTTTTATAGCGCGTTTTGTTTTCTGTCACAATTTTTAGAAAACAAATTACAAAATTTCGAAGAAAATTAGCGTAAAATCAAACAACTTAACAACATAATGTAGATATTGGCTAAAATTTAATAATTAATAAACCAAATGTTACCTACTTAATTTCACCTCACCTCCGGCAATTTCGTTGACCTACGGTTCCGGCTGCGGTATTTTTCACGTCCAGTTGCATCCTGTTGCATATATCTGAATGATTTATTGTGATTTTATAACGTTTATCTATGGGCATAACAGTATATAATACTTTCGCCGTGTGAAGCACCCATATATATTCTTTTAAATATTTGCTAAGTTTAATATGCAATATGATCTGACTTCAATATGTTATACCAAAAAAATAACGGTGAAATTTATACCAGCCCATTGAAATTTTGAGTCTACAAAGACATCTAAAATGTTCGTTTTGAGACGTTTTCATCAATATCCGTTGTTCCAATGGTAAGACAAAATTTACAACCATTTCCTGTATCTGTAAATTGAGCTACACGATTATTTGTGCGCCGCGTTTTCAAACGTTGTTTATAATGCAAATTTCACACCCGGCCTTCAGTAAACTTGGTTTTTGCCCACTCCCAAGACCTATACTTACATAATACTACTGTAGTGACCCAAATAAGAAGGGGTCTCCATTTTGAGTAAGTGGATAATCCCTAATTAGTCCATAAATGTCAGTTATATATCCCTAACAGAAGCGCGTTAATGACTAGTGGACCAAATAATCCTGAGTCCGACATTTTAACGTGCACTTAAATTTTGAAAGCAACACTCCAAAGTATAACCTTGCCTTGCATTATCGCTCAAGCATTTGATGCAAGGCAAAAACGTTTAATTCAACGGATAATTGCAGTATCGGATATATCAGTAGGGAAGGGTGGCGGAGGGCTGGTTGAAAATAAACAGTCCGTAACGGAATAACAAGGGTGGTACCCTCTGGAGAGGCCAAATAAATATCAGTCCCCCCTCTTATTCGGGTCAATACAGTATCAGATTGCAATTCTAGTTTAATACTAAATTTCTGAAGAAATAGAAAACAAGCGGGAGGTATTAATAACAATTGGTTTCTATTCTGAGTGTACGTCAATATGAGTGTATTTTAACTTATTCGGGTCACTACAGTACTGGCATCAAGCTAACAAATTGCACCATATCACATCACGTTGCCACACAGAATCATGATATAAATACTTCACTCACGTGTTGTTTAGAACTTTAGGAAAAACTGCATTCATACAAAACCAAGCTCCCATAAACGAGAAAAATTTCTCATTCCCTCTGAATTTACAATCAATTAAGGCCAATTTTATTTCTTTGTAGAAATCCGGTACATTAGACTGTTTGCGAGAAAGTCCTTCAAATTTATTAAAATATGTTCAAAAAAATTCCTCCAACTGAGAAGTTCTTTATGTGACACGACACGTAAATAGACAATTAACTCTGTAAACTTTCACTAAATCCACCATTTCTATAGAATAGGGGCGGAACAGTATTGTGAGAATATTCCTAAGACTAAGCCTAAATCTAAGCATAAGAATGAGCGTATTCCTACACCTAAGCCTAAGAATGAGCGTATTCCTAAGCCTAAGCCTAAGCCAAGCAAATTCATCAGTCTAAAGCTTATGCTTGCTCTCTTCTAGTCCCACAGAAAACATTCCACCCCTGATCTTTACATGGGCCGTTATATTTAAGCAGCTACCAGAAACTAAATTTCTAACACTCAAAAATGTGCATTACTTTTTCAACGTCAATCCAATGTTTAACGAAGAGACAAGTATCATCTGCATAATTAGTAATACAAATGTTTACACCGCAAAGATATTTCGCAGAAAACATTTTTGTGATTCTTATAAAACGACCTATATCTTCAGATGAAACCACATCAATTGACGGCGATTAACATTGGCCGCGGATATACTTGACTAAACTCCGCGACACACATTAAATGGCATTGACACATGACCGTTTACAATCACAGAAGAACGAATAAAGTGCCTTTTATATATATATACAATTCAACTGCCGTAGTAAATTTGGACCAAAGCACATTGTTTTGAAAGTTTTGAAGATAAAATCCCATTCTACTAAGTCATACGCTGCTTTACGATCAAGCGACAAAACGATTGCTTCGGTTACACCAAAAACGTGTATCTGGTGTACTGCCTACTTAATTATTTATATACATATATCACGGGCTTAAGACTTGTGATGGAATGAACGAAACCGTAAATCATTTCTTGTTTGTTACAGATTAGTAAAGCTACGGCATGGCAATACCTGAATTGGAACTGAATAGTTACAAATATCCTAGCCAGTGGTAGGGCAAGTCTTACAGCATTTTATGCAAATGTTCCGCAGACTTTGATACACTAATACGTGAGATTATTGTAAGCATATGACAAATGCTTGTCCGTTATGTGCACATGCAATATAATGCAGTGCGTTGTTCTATACTAGCCTGCACCATACATGTCGACATATAGTCGTCTAAGGGTCTCAGTGGTAGAGTGTTCGCTTAAACATCCGTAGACTGAGAGTTCAATCCCGGCTTTGGAGGCCGCTTTACCAGCTGCTTAACAGTTAAAACGTCTGAAGTCCCAGTTCCTAACTGCTTAAACACCCACTCACGCATACAGTTTAGTTACAATCTGGAATTTACAGATAAATAGCCTAATGCATATTATATTAAGTAAAATATAATCAGGTCGGCTTCTGATACTCCTGATGCAATCTATGTGCGAAGCAACACGACAAAAACAGACACGAAACCTAGAATAAGAAGTTTCATTAATTATTAGTCAAAATTATGGAACAAATTTCGCTAAAGCGTCCTGCAAATTTTCTATAATTACTACTGTGACGTGCATTTTGATGTTGACAACCGCTGTGTGCGTTTGCATCTGCGTCCGACTGCGACCTCCTTCATCTGCGGATGCACTTTATTCTGACCATAACTACAAACCTACTTTTTTGGAGTCCCACTAGAAAACGGTACGACCCTAAAAGCAGCAACATGGACGGTAGGTACTATGTATAATGAACAGTGAACATTAAGCAACCTCCAGTGATTCCTGTTCGTAACAAAAAAGCGACACTATGAGCATTGCGCTAAATTTATAAACAGTGTATTTTCAATATTTCCAAATTTCAAACGAGGATAGATATTATCTATGTATCTTGGCACCCTATTTCAAGTCACACTTGTCTAATAGAGAATCTAAAACCTGTTAGGAACCAATATCAGGGCACACAGCTTGCAAAACGTGGCTTTGTAAAAATCCATGCAGCGATTGTTCTTCAATGACGTTCGACATTTCTAATCATCAAAAGTATAATTACATACGCTTCTTACCTGGAGAACTGCTAAACAAGATGCCACCGCGCCGGCCACTGCCAAATTGCTTCCTAACCAGTTTTTCATTTTTGCAAAACAGCCCTAAAAGTAAAAATGAATAGAATTAAAACTAAACACGTAAAACTGTTATGCTACAAAAACATGCATTATAATATATTGTGATAAATAACATGGAGGTCAGCTAAAACACATAGTGACAATCCAAATATTCATTGCGAGTCATTTGCCTCAAAGAACTAAACGAAGACAAAACATATCGCATACCAGATTAACAATTCAATTCATTCATTATTATAATAAATGAACAATTACGATTTGATTTCAAATTTAAAAAATAAACCTGCAAAAATAAAATTTCCAGTTTCTGGTTTGTGGCACCGAACCGATATTTTAACACAAAGCAGTTTTAACCAACAACAGTATTATAAAAAACTAAACATCGACCAACTAGAGTCATATCTGCACGATGTTCAGTGAAAATTAAATTATTTTTCTGTTATCATAAATTTAAAGTCCAGTGTGAAAAATATAAACGCAATTCGCGTTTTAAAAACGTTTATAACACGACAACCGTTTCTGCCATCTTTATGTTCAGAAACCATAACTCGCTTGTTTAAACTATATTTAAGGCTGATTGCCGATAGGGTCTGTTAAAAGAATTCGCGAACACAAACTTAAAATCAACTAAAAGCATCGTTCACTCAGGCTACTTACCTCTACATATATCGCTTTGACTTTTTCTTCCTCGGTCTCCATACTACCAACATTTTCGCCACAGTTTTGTCGCGTTGAATTGCGGCAACACGAAGGCGGCACGTCGCCTTGTGTTCCTGCAAACGCGTCAGTATCATTCCAATCGCGATAACTTGTCACACCGCAGCATTCAAACTAAAACAAAAATAGGCTACTTGTACACTTCCTTGTACATTTTATGTTAAAATTAACTAACGCTTGGGACTAGAAAAAGGTTCATGCTTTGCTTACGCTGTAGGCATTGGAAAGCATTGTCCTAGGCCTATCTAACAAAAGCTTACATCGTGCTGCAAACGAATCCATCCCATAGTAACTTCAACAGAATCTCCACGTCCAAATCGATGAAGACCATTGTCCGCATATTCAGTCAATATATTTTCCAGCTAAAATATATTACTAATAAATTAAATTTGTTCTAGTTTAAATATGCTTAAACTCCACCGAAAAATTCATTTCAATTTTTTTTTGTTATATTATTGATAAAATAACCTTAGTTGAAAATATGTAGTTACTTAATCTCCTGTATTTTAGATTTTCGTTATCTACAGAATCGAAAAGCGAAATCTGCTTTTGTTGATTTATTTTCGGTGATTGTCAATGTCTATATACGTACTATACTAATGAAATATAATTTATTTTTTACCGTCATTTTTAGTAAAATGCTTAATACCAAAATTTAAGACCGGAATTGTTAATTCCGGTGCAAATTTGCCGAAACCGTAAGGTAAAAATGCCGGACCGGAACAAAAATTTCCGCTGCTCCCTGAATATCACATGCATGCATAACTACATATAGCTACAAAATTAATACATACTGTCTCATCTATACGTACATAAAGAAACAGATACGGCAAAGAAATTTTTGCGGACCTGCTTGTTAGAATATTTTAGTTGGAAATACTAGAAATTAAGCTAAATAAAATCGGAATTTTTCTCGGTAAAAATATTTGAAGGGCCAAAAATTCCTTATGCTGACTGCATGTTTGGTATCTATGTACTTACTACTCATTTCGTGTGGCAAAATACTACATAGTTCATTTCCCACAAACCTAAATGAGTGTTACATACTTTGCAAGCACGCAACTTGCTAACACCATATTCGGTCAGGGATTAAGCAGGAGATGTTGTGTGCGTATTTAAAACATTTAATGCTAAATTTAAAGTTCGCAATTTTGTAACCAATTGCGAGAAAATGTTACAGTTTTATAATTATGAAATTTTCAGTAAAATAAGCTGCGTTTACTGGTATACTTAGTTTTGTCACCTGGAACAAAAGTCAAGGCTACCGGATAATGCAGGGGGGGGCAGAAGCCCCTCTTCACTACTATAAAAGGGGGAGATGCTGAAGAAGGTGATATGTGAAAGTAAAAGAAATAATTTTTGTACCTTAAAACTTATGTTTTAAAGCTATGTATCGTTGCTAGTTACATATCTATTTATCTGGTATATATAACGCCACTGGGGGACATGACGGAGGTTGAGTGGAAGAGCTCAGATGTGGGTGGGGCGCTCACGCTCCTATTAGAGACAATCACAAAAAGAATTGCTTAAAGAATGGCATAGTACATCATGTATATATATGTTCCTATTAGTTTATACAAGCAATTCAAACGCCTAACATTTGAATTTCGTGTGAGTAATCTGTTGAAAACATATATAATTCCTCGTACTAGAACGGCACACGAACATTATTACAAATTTGATTCGCGGAAACAATGTACGTATGTATTATCAAATTCGACTGAAGCATCGCATATTATGCTAAGCTAAATACATTGAGTCGAGCCTGAACCGGCTTTCACACATATAGACTGAAAGTAATATATAAATAAAATAATGCACATAATAGAAGGTGAAGCTAGAAAATAGTGCAGCCGACAAGTGGTATACAAAGTAACCAACACTAAACCCGTTGCCAATAATTCATAGAGAACCAAGTAGTTTTCTCACATAAATGTCAACTAGATTCAGGGTGCAACCGGAATTTCGGTTCCGACATTTTTTCACCTTCCGGTTCCGGTTCCGGTAATTTTTTACCGGATTTAAAAATTCTGGTGTTACAATTTGGCCGTTTTCTTAACTTTGCTAATTTTTAAGAATCTCTTTTGAAAGCCATTTGTACTCGGAATATAAGCCATTGATGGTTGATTTCACGTCAGTCAATGATGAAAATCTAAACTTGCGCATAAGCCTCAGTCTATTGGATTAATCCAGTCATGTTTGTGAAGATAATTTTTTGCGGGGCGGGGCGAAGTAAACAAATACGAAAATAAATCCCACCCAACTTACCTCTGATCGCAAAAAGAAAGCAACAATAAACATCCCGCATTCGACAATAAAGCAGATAAACAAAAGAACGGTATACTGAAACAAAGCAGACAGCATCCTTGTAATTATATATAAAATGAATATAATAGGCTAATGCCAAAAACTACGTATTAAATCTATGACAGAGTGCGGTCTCGGCTAAAACCCGAAACCGATATTTTTTGAGGCAGAGTACGGGACTCCCTATCTCCGTCGTGCTTAAAAATTCAGCGTTTTCCAATTTCTTACTCCAATTAGAAATACTGCAATACAATTTTTTATATTAAACAAAATCGCACATCAGCGAACAATGAAGCAAACGCAGAAATGCTGTTCATACTACAATAACTTCAACACTTCAACAGGACCACTAGATAATCTTTATCTCGAAATTTACAAGACCACCGAATCAGCTGCTGTTTTGACATGAACCACGTTCAGAGGATTTTTATATGAGCTAAATATGGATTCCTTTCGTGAAAACATGAGACGTTTCCCAAACACCCATACCCCGTTTTGATTTAAAATTCTCGATATCTAAAAGTCATGACAGCCGTACCATAAAGCCGGCAGAATAAGAATACAATACTAACCGTTATTATGAGACAATAATTTTCACGTATGGCACCACAGCAACCAATAAGGCCGATCAGAGCAATGAACAGACCAGACAAGATTAAAAATAACGGAAGTTTGAACAGATTTGTTCCAAGGAAACTGACATAATTGTGATAGTGAACTTGCGTCGCAATACCGACTATCATCAGTATAAAGCCAACGATCTAAAAAAACGTTTGTAACATCAAATGCTGCTGCGGGACAGCAACTCAAAAAATATTGCACTAATTACAATCTTGTGTGGGCATTTCCCATAGGATGCCGCAAGCTACTGGACGATGCCTAGCCTGGAGGCAATAAAATTGCCAAAATATATATATAGCGTAACCGTTAGCTTTCTGACACAGATAATGCAAGGTTAGAAATCTTTAATAAATTCTGCAAGGTAAAACATTTTAACAATAAAATGTGTGGCCGTAAACACTCAAAGTACACTGGACAGGATAATCAATGATCACCACCTTGCTCAGGTGACTACTCAATACTTAGAAAATCGGCTAAAAGGGTAGTATGTACTACGTATAGTAGTGTTTGGTGCTTGGTCGTATTTTGAAGTATAAGCCACGGGCGTGCGTTTATGATCCCACTTTAAAACCCAATTTCTATCTAATTCCCACTAAAAACACAATTCGAGCTGTAGATAATCAGGAACCAGCAGATTTGATATATGCTTTGAAGGAATGCTTTGCGATTTATATACAAATTTGTAACTGTACAGTTCAAGACTCATGCGGTTCAAAGTTATAATTAAGGCTAAATTGCATTAACTGTGCAACAATTTTTGCATCGGCTTCACTGCACTGTCAATAAACTGTGGGCCCCAGACGTTAGCGCATTAAATAGACTTACCAGAAAAACAACATTTAAAATCATAATAATGTATTTCAAACAAACATTCTGTAATCGTTTTCGTTCCATAACTACTCCAAGTTACAGTTTCTGTAAGCTAAAACCACGCTATGCATTACATGAGCGTTAGTAACGTATCCAGACAGAAGCAAAGTTGTACTTTGGAATTCTGAATAAAACCATTATTATAACCTACTGTGAGAATTCAACAGATGGAACCATAACCAAAACCAACATAATCTAAAATTTTTAAAACGAATTTACACAATGCGTCAAGCTTCTGGCTCGCGCGGCTTCCGAAAACTATGCACTCTATATAGATATCCCAAAGCCAGAGCCAGATGGTACCGCGGCTACGTACAGAAAAATATTGTGCTTCGAAACCTAAAATGCCAAAGTAATACTGTTCAAACTTAGAACCTGTGAAACTGATCATAGTAATCAAATTAACAAGTAAACAAGACTTTCACATCGCACACATTCACACGATTTTTGTGTGTCATATGTCATAGAAGCCTATCTACACGCTATACAGCTTTTTGTTGGTCTTGCCATCGTCTAAAATATGTTACATCAGAATATCGCCGCATACGTGACGTACGTATACATGTTTCAACATCACCTGGTACACATTGGCGCCAGCAATGCTTCCCACCGTACCAGCCCTAACGGCCTCACGACCTCGTATTGTGCACTCAAAAGTGAAAACAAAGCCTTTAGTAAAATTATTTTTATACGGTCAAAAATCAGGCGGGCCTCAAAAAACTCAGTAGTATCCTTGGCACAAACCTTGTCGGAGGAATCGGCCAACCTAGAATCCCGCACAGAGGAAATCTCGCTACTGTGGTGGAAAACTAAGCTTAACTGTAATAGTTCATTGGTAAAAATTCAGACTTGAATGATAAATTCAGTAAGCCACAGTATACGACGGTTTAATATGTCTGCAGCTAAAACATGTATTGTCTATGGTATTCACTCTCGTGCGCTGACAGATTCTCGCTGCTGCCTTATTTTTATCTCGGGGGGGGCAGCGGACACCTGGGATCCAGGGAAACCGGTCATTCACCCATAAAAATTTAAAATCTTCCATGACTTCAGCGGAATCAATTAGTCTTTGTGACACCAGCTCATGCTGATGCTGTACATCAAAGAAAAGATAACAAATATGTAGAACCACAAAACGGCACATATATCTGTCCATTAGGGATTGACCGGATATTAATTTCATCGGGTACGAAATCCAAATGCAAATATCCGGTAGGTTTATATAGGATACCGGAACCGGATACCGATTTTTTTGCCGGATATTAAACTGGAACCGGAAATCCGGTCGATCGCTTCCGGGCATTCGCCGGGTCGCGACGGAATGGAGAGGGGCATCAACCGAGAAGGGAGGCGCTTTCGCACCGCGAGAACTTTCGGAGCAGAGGGTTGCAGAATTTTCATTAAAGCGTCACTTGCACTAGTCAGTATCCAGTGCATGTTTACGCATACAACTAAGCACATAGTCAAAAATGTGACATGCGGATGATGAAGGCAACATGAAACCTCATGCTAATGCTGCACATCGGTAAAATATTGATTCATATATAATGCCTTCATATGCAAAACCGGTAAAAACACGGAGAACCAAGATACACGTGTATAATGTTGAGGTTCATATAAGGCATATTGGACGGATAATCTGTCCACCGAGTTTGAAACCTCCTGGGAACACCCCTTATTTTCAGCTGCTGAGCACTCAGAGCTAAAACCGTCATATCCTAGCCAACCCAACTTATCACATGGTGACCACGATGAGACCGCAATGGCAAACTGCCGATACATATGAAAATATATCTCGCAAAACCAAGTGACCAAATTCGCCCCTCTATGGGGCGACTATGGCCGGGATCGGAGTGAAATTTAACAGTTGATCTTTCGGAGCATGGTTTCAAAGATAGAAGGTTGCATATTTTAAGACGTATAAAATTTACGACCTTCCCGCTCTGTCTTCAGCAAACAATTCTCACAAGTACCAGAAAGTGAAACTCGCACCATCTCAAACAGTTTAATAAAGTCAAACATAACAAAATAATTAAGCAAGGAAATTCAGAAAGCTATAACAGTGCAACTATGATTTTACCTAAATATATCGGAAATTATTTATGGCGTCAACCTTTGTTTCATTAATTATTCTGTTGTCCATACAAGCAGGTTTTAAACAAATACAAAAATGTGAGCGTTTCCGGAAAACATGTGAATTTCAATGGTTTTATACAACCCCTCTTTTTTTAAAACAGTCAAATGCGCAGCTAAAACTTGTCCAGAAAGGGTAGTAATCTATCAGATTACCATTCTGCTCGCTTATGATCAAAATAAGATTCAATTTCATTTGCTGCTCCGCTTTCTAATTCAAAATCGACCGAGTTCAAGCTTGAAATAGCCAAACATTTGGTTGTGACACACAATATATCGCTGTATGGGACGTCTAAAATATCGTCACGTTTATGCCACCGGTATTGTACTTTCGCTGCTACGTCAGTGCATTTTAGAAACTTAACCGTCACCGTATCTTGCTTTGTGTATCGTTGAGCTCGTCCAAGGTACCTAAAAGTTGTACTTGCGTTAACGAATATAGGCGCGGGGACACTAATTTTAAAATTTTCACGTTCTCCGCGCGCTTCGCTCGCGTACTCTGTAAAACACAGCCTTTACTGCAGCTGATGGCTGCCTAAACTAATCACAACTGAAAACAATGATTACGCGTTCATACATATAAGTACGTAACTCTAAAAACGAGGGACATCGTTCATATACTTACGTACCAATTTAGAGATGCCACTGCTTTAATTGGCTGGTATATGACTGCTACAAAACCTTTTGAATAAGTGATATCGGTCGGATCGTAGACAACATCAACGCATCTCATGATCAGTCCAAATACCTCTTCCTAGAAATATTTATTTCATGTTGAAGCCAGTACCAATATTAGTCTGTTATATACGTATTCGTCTATATACGTAGGTTTTTGTAAGTAAATATAGGTTTGTACGTAGCCAGTCATAAATGTAGTGCGTGCATATACCGATTAATTACTGCTGATAATTTACCTCAATATCCACTATCTCCAATTCCAATACATTTTCAATGGAGCTGTGATGAGAATCGCTTTGATCCGCCTTTTTTGCATCAACGATTTGCTTTTAACTCTCAGTACTTGTACTCGGTTGATTCTGCAAAACAGAACTATACGTATTCCGTACAGTTGAACATTTAGTAGCATCATTACGCGGTCCGGGTATTTAATCCTGCGGTGGAGAAAATAAGTTTTTCCAAACCTGGGGAATCAACCATGGCGGTTTCATCATAATTGAAAATATTCTGTGGCGGGATTCCGTCACAAGTGTTTTTAAAGCGCGCCATGAACTCCATAACCTCCTCAATCGATAGGCGGGCTCAGACACCGCTCAAATTATTACAAATCCGCACAGACAATGCGTTTTTTTGACGTTTCAAAAAAGCATGTCCAGTCTCGGCCTGGGGTGTCGTTGCCGATTTCTCAGCCGTCGTTATCAAGTATTTTTAGCAAACTGCCTAACGCCCATTTTCGATAGCGGGTACCCCCACTCGGAAGCTGTTTCGCAGCATTTGACAATTTTAATTTTAAGCGCCAAGGTAAATATGTGTTGTCTTCCAGGAGATTTTTTGGTCAAATTGGAAGCTTTTGCAATTGCATTCTGCAGTGTCTTTCGAGAAATGACTTGGTCCGTCTGCTGCCGAACTGTTTAAGAGCAACCCGCTGCTCGTTTGTCCCGCTGTCCAGCAATATAATTTCGGACCATAACGATGGAGTTTCGATTTCGCGCAAGACTTATTTTAACCGTTATAGTATTTATCGGAAACGAATTAAGGTACGTTATAGGCATACGTATATAATTAAAAACGGCTACACAGTTCTCTTTATGACTGTGCTACCGGGTGCAAAGCGGATTGGAAAGAAAACAACAGTTTTGTCGGTTTAGATGTTGATGACATTTCAAAATTCTGATTTCGATTGATGTGCAATCGAAATCAAAACTCGTTTTGAATCAGAACTCTAATCAATTCCGGTTGCACCATGGATGCTCCAACACCATTGCACATTTCGCATTATGCTTAATTTATCTGGGTTCCTGCCGCGGGGGGTAACTTTGGCCAGTCTGACGAAACACGCCCATCACATAACATTGGCTACCAACTTTGACCCCATTCGTTATACTGTTAAAAGACGTAAGTTGGCGGTCAAGGGACGACCTTGTAGAAAAAAAACGGGGGATGTGACAGGCGGATGCAAAGAGACAAGCAATAACTTCATGCTGATGCTGCACATCGGTAAAAGTTCCTACTGCATATGTAGTGCCTTCACATGCAGCAGCAGTAAAAACATGGAAGACCCAAGATTCATGTGTATAATGTTGAGGTTCATATAAAGCATAAACACAGAAAAACTCAGCAGTTGATTGTGAGGCGGCGTGGCTCAGTGGCTAGCGCGCTGGATGGATAATCTACATATTGCGCATATATACAGCAGCTGATTGTGAGGTGGTGTGGCTCAATGGTAGCGCACTTTACTGCGTATCTGTCGGTCACGAAATCGCAACCTCGTAAGAATACGAATGCCCTCATTTTCAGCTGCAAACACAGAAAACGGTCGTAGTATCCTGGCCTAACCAACTAATCACAATGTTAAAGACTCATTTATTAAAATATGTACATGACTGTACAGCATGCTTAAAAACTATAAACTTTTAAAACAAAAAATGTATTCTCCCCATTGGAAAATGACAGATCCGACGCTGTGTCAGGTCGACCTTAAGTTGATGTAAACGTACTTACAGCAAACCCTAAAATACTTCGGTTAGGTTCAGATTTAGTATCGTTTTTAATTTGCGCTTAGCGTTCGGAATCTGTTCTAGTCATGCGTTAAATATAGTTTTGTAGGATGCAGTTTGTCGAGAAAAACCATTTTCAACATTTTTTGTTAGCTAAATGAAACTAAATGCATGCGTGATTTTATTATTTATACATCATACGAAACTAGCAACTCGATGAGCACATCGAAGGTATTTCAGAATCTTGTTTCTTACGTATATTACATCTTTTACGTGTATGTCAAGCAAATGTTGCCATGCCTGTGCACATATACCGGTATAAAGTTGTTGCAATGACCGCGTAGTGTAGTGGTAGCATGCTTGGCTCGAGCGCAAGAGGGCCGAGGTTCGATTCCCGGTGTGGTCATTAACTTTGGCAAAACTTCAAACAGGGGTCGTGCAGACCGTATAGTACCAACATGGAGTTCCCACCGAGACGGGCACTGTAAACAGCAAGCCCATGAATTCAGGTAGTTGGATTCACGGTCCGGGACGACCACCTGTAAAAAGAGGGATATCGGTATGTGTGCACGTAACTGTATGTAAAGCAAATGTTGCCATGCCTGTGCACATATACCGGTACAAGAAGTTGTTGCAATGACCGCGTAGTGTAGTGGTAGCATGCTTGGCTCGAGCGCAAGAGGGCCGAGGTTCGATTCCCGGCGTGGTAATTAACTATCGGCAAAACTTCAAACAGGGGTCGTGCAGACCGTTAGTACCAACATGTTACATCTCCACACCTGACACGCTTCGTTTACACTGTTTCACAACAAAATTGTTTACTTCCACACGGGCACTCGAAGTCTTACAGAAATTACATTAAGATATACGTACGTGGTGATTTTTGCTCAAGTTGGATGAAAATTTTTATCCATAACTTTAGACTCGCACGCTACTAGCTATATTATTTCACATAAGCACACAAGACAGCTCAAAATTGTGTCATTTTTCAAGTTTCTGGCAAGATCAATCATTTGTTGGTGAAGAAGTTCTATTGAGACCTACAAAACAATAGAATCCTAGCGTTAAGTAAAGGTGTATGCTTTGGTTTAATAAGCTCTTAGTGAAGTTTAGGTTGGATATGAGTTTATTTTTTATTCTTTGAGTATCAATTTGTTTTTTTACTTCGTTCAGAATTACTTTAACCCTTTCGCTCATGAATTCTAAATAGGCAATAGAAAATTTAATATTCGTTAGTAATATGACGTGTAACATCAGAATATGACAACAAACCAACTCAGCACGCTGTACTCCAACATGATTCAATTTCAAAAAGTTGCTCTAGAGCAACTTTGTGCATGGATCATAATTGGGAATAATTTGCCATATTATGCTACCAAACGTTTATTGTCGCATTATCAACCAATATACCTATATTTATCCAATAATGAGCCAGAGAATTTCATTTAGTGCTACAATTTAGTCAATGTTTGCTACATATTACTTGAACGATCACCGATAAAACACTGTAAACGAAAGCCCAAGAGGTCATTTTTCAATATAAACGCACCTAAAATGATAAAAATTTCACTTCATAAGTTTAGAACGAGCTACAGCAGCAACACAAAGCAAAAGAATTCGTTTCAAAATACGCAGCGAATTTATACAGTAACATTTCATTTTGCATGAAAATCCGTAAAGGAATTTTTACCCTTGACGAGACACAAATAAGCTCCGCATTTAGAGCATTGGATATGACTGTAACCGGGTTTCCGTTCAGAAATTCGCGCACATATTAACCGACATTTTCCTTTATTTTCTTGGAATTTCGGAAAATGACCAACGTTGTCAAACCTTGCGCCAGCCGTTGGCATAGGAGTAACCGCTTTCCTACCTCTTCCAGTTGTAGGTTCTGACTCAACAACACTGCTTTCATTCGAAGGACGCCCCCGTTTGCGTGCTTTTGGCTGTTTGCCAGCTGTACGTAGGTCATTTCCTACTTGGCACTGAAACTGTACCAATGACAATTGCTGTTTTCGAGAAATTTTGCTTTGGTTACAATGACGACGGTATAAGTGGCAACCATTCACGATTTCCACTGTTAAAAGAAAAAAAGGCATCTATGCATTCCAATCTGTCTTATTTTCCGTGAGACAACGTAAACTTTGAAGCTGTTATATTTCTTACGCAAAAATGGAGGCTTCAAGGTGTCCCGAGTACAGTCGTGTTCTCACTTTTCCAGATAGGGCCCAACTATAGAACAGAGCCGGAGCGATAGTATATAAGCTTATTTCAAAACCTAAGTGTAAGCCTACTAAAAGTAAACGTAACGAAGAGCGTATTTAGGATCAAACCTGGTCAATAGTTACATTATTCCAGCTACAATGTAACCTTTGAAGCTGCTCCTGCTGCCCGTTTTCCTTGAAGCTGTTCCTGCTGCCCGTTTTTCTAGCAGATTTGAGAGTGTTGTGGTCGTTTCTCGGCAAATGTATACGCTTCACAGCAATTCCAGTACCTTTTTATTAAATAAATTTTGCTTTTAAAGCTATTTTTATTTGCTTTTAAACTAAAAATGTACACAAATGGCTGACCAAAATGTTAACTGGTCATTTATAATCCAATATTCTATCTACGCAACAGTAATACGTTGAAAGGATTCTTAATTTTTATTTCATGCAAGCAATTTGATTTTCAAAATATGAAAGCTTAAGGTCTATGAAAGTACAAGTTCCATCGACATGTCTCATGCATGTTTCGTTGGTGTCATGATATTTGACCATGTTTTGCCGCATGTAACCGAATACCACTTTGACTATATTTTTTATTTTTTAAATGGTATATATTTAATTCAATTTTTTACAAGCAGTTTGCATATATACCAATACAAAACAGCTAAACAAACAGATCTAAAATGCTTTTATGGTTTTAATACGGCGTATGAAAATTTTCGACATTTATAGTTTAATAGTTTTTGCTATTCGCAATGCGGCATCTTTTCGTATAAAAGCCCATATTCTCAAATGTGTGTAGCACCTAATCACCAGTTGGTGATATGTCCAGTATAACTTTGGATCGAGGTCATGGTGAGTTCGAAATTCAGCATATTGTTCGCGTTAGAATATGAACCAAAAGCATAAAAGTCGATGATGACTCTGAAGCCGGCACGCGATGTATTCGTGCCGTACAACTCTGGTGGGTGATTGCTCGACTCTATCGCAGTTTTACAGTTCCTGTTTTATGAGTAGGAGTTTAGCCTTTTTAAAATGTAATTATCTGAGCCGTTTATACAGCAACTACTAAACCATACATACTCATTATTCATCGTATATATACATTTGAAAGCCTCTTGTAAATGGATTTGGGTTGCCCAAAATCAAATCAAAACGAGCGTAGGGTATTCCTTTGTAACGAAACGTATCACTGTAAATTTCAGTGAGTTGGTTTTAACTCAGAATGAGTGAAATCCCTCAGTCTGAGTTAGGACTATCAGAACTCAGATTTTTGAGTTGATTCAGCTCATTCAGAATTAATAATCAACTACCCAGAGTCAAGTCAACTGAGAGTGAGAATCAACTCATAGTGAGTTAATGTTTACTGATATTTATTCACAAATAACCAACTCGCTAGCTGAATTGATTAATCAACTCATTGGAATTTACAGTGTACTCAGTGTAACACTCTTGTGTTATATGATATATGAGCCTTATCCCCTATGTTAGCAAAAATGATCGCAGCCTGGAGAACACGGAGATTCAAATTAACTTTTACATCGCGTTAAATCAACTTTTAGCCCTAACTCAGACTGTGCGATTCAACTCATTCTGAGCTGAAATCAACTCATTGGAGTTTACACAGCACTGCAAATTTTCTGAATTGCTGCTACAGTTATCCAACCAGCGGCGGATCTAGAAGTTTCTGACGGTGGGGAGGGACGAGCTGGAACAAAGGTTTCATGAAACGAAACTCTCACTGTACGCTATATATGTGCCAATTTTTGATAGGGTTGGAAATTGTAAGTAAGGACTTACCACTTTATCACAAAAAATTCTGATGGAGGCCTGCGCCTTCCGCCTGCCTCTGGATCCGCAAGCGTATCGAATGACGGCGACCACCAACGGCGGGGTAACATACGCCGTGGTTGAGAAACCATCACGAGCGCAGTATAACCCTCTGGAGGGAGCCGGTTCCCGCCTTTGCCTGCTGCGTCTATGAACAAATCTGACTCACTCCGGCATTTTGGCTTGTAAAAACACGTGTGAAACACACCTGTTTGGTGCGGCATCGAAACTGCTGTTCGCATAATTCAGTAACTTAATTCACATTAAAATGATGTTATGTTAATTTAATGGAACGTTTCAATGACAAATAAAAACAGGTTAAGGCGCTCTTGTACACTTTCTTCCACATTTAGAGTTATAAGGCTTAAGCTCAGGCTTTGCTGTTACCCGAATATGAAAGGGAAAGGTTAAAAGAGTCGCTGAGTTCCTTATTAGTGACGAACTTCAATTATCCATTGGTTGCGTCATTGTTTCCGGGATAAAGTTCAGTACTGTAGCGACCCGAATAAGAGAGGGGCTGATATTTATTTGGGCTCTCCAGAGGGTACCCCCCTTGTTATTCGGTTACGGACTGTTATTTAATTTTAACTCACGCTCCGCCGCCCGTCGTTACTGATGTATATCTGGTAGTGCAATTATCCGTTGAATTAAACGATTATTTGCCTTGTGTCAATAAAGCTTGAGCGATAATGCAAGGTTTACACTTAGGAATGTACTTTCAAAATTTAAGTATATGCGCTTTAAATGTTTCAAGCTCAGATTATTTGGTCCTGGAGTCATTTATGCGCTTATCCCAAATTTTAGTGCATAAAAAACTCTACGACCAATATCCCAAATTTTAGTGCATAAAAGACTCCACGACCAAATTAAAGTTGAGTTCGAAAATTTAAAGCATACTTAAGTTTTTAAAGTATATTCCTAAATTATAACGGTGCATTATCGCTCAAACTATTGAAACAGGACAAATAAACGTTTAATTAAACGGATAGTTGCTATACTGCACTGTAAAAAATGGGGAATCAAATTGACTCTCTTGGTAATAGGCTTTTCCTGACTACACGAACTGAGTCAAATTCGACTCCGACAAAGTCAAATTCACCTCACTGAGCGATTCAGTGAATCGAATTTGACTCTGGCGGAGTCGAATTTTGACTCAGTTTGTGTAGTCAGGAAAAGCCTATTTCTCAGAGAGTCAATTTGACTCCCCATTTTTTCCAGTGATATATCAGAAACGAAGTGCGGCAGTGGACGGGTTAAAAATAAATAACTGTCCGTAACCGAACAACAACAGGGGATCCTTTTATTCTGGTCACAACAGTACAGAATTAGGTTCACTAGCAGCACTTACTCAAGTTTTAAATTAAAAGTATATTCCTATAATGTAACTATCTTAATCCATAGGAAATTCCAAGCTAAGTTAAATGTTTGTTGTCCAAAACGTTGAACTGGGTTCAAAAATAAATAATATTCAGAAGCCAAACAACGATGGGGGTACACTTTGGAAAGGTGAAAGGCGAAATAAATAAAATATCAGTCAATCCCCTCTTATTCAGATCACTACAGCAGTCTAGGAAAACCCAATAAGGCTTATTCTAAGGTAAGCCCTATTCTAAACGTAAAACTTGAACCAAAGCCTAAGCCTACTCACAAGTAATTTTTTTATTCATTGGAAATATTGCTTGCACAGGTATACTATTTCAACAGTCAACCTGTTCAAGCTAAATATATTTATGAATAACCGTTTCGAATGCAGAATTTCGGCCCGGAAGTTTTCACAATTTCATATCGTAAAATTTCATTTTCAACCAGGTTTTTCCGATATAAAATTTCTACAAAACTGTTTGTTTTTATTTGTATAGTTTAAATGTTACGTGGAAAATATTTTTCAGGCATTTTCGGATCAAATTATGCTTCATAAAACCGATATGGACCATGTACGTAGAATAGGTTTAGATCCTGGACAAAATTTGGACGCCTAATACGTCTAAATTATGTTTGATTCTAAGCTGGACTTTAGTCTAAGTATAGTAAGGGTTGAGTTGTACTCGTCGCACGTCCGTCGAACGTCGCAGCGCTCGGCTTTGCGCCGGCATGCGACGCCATAAAACCTACTAAAAATTATTCTGCGATGCCGGACGTCGCCGGGCTCCGGTCGCTGGGCTGTAAAACTTATTAAAAATTACCACACGTCGCCTATCGCTATTATTTTGAGTCAATTTACGTCGTTTGTGTTTACATTTAATGAAGTTTTAAGTGCTCAAAGTCACGTACAAATGGTGTTGCTAAATTTCGAATATTTGGGTTGTGGTATTTTTAAATTTACCAGTGATCGAAACGTATCAAATGTCGAGAACCCCTGTATGCAGTTGTATTTTGTTCAAAAACACAAAAACTATTCTTTAGTCTCAACTTCGAGCTGGCGATATATAAGCCTAAGCTCATAATAACTATAGAGACCTGACCACCAGAGCTTATCACTAAACCTAAGCCTAAACCTAAGACTAACCCTAAAAATAAACATCACGGGCGGATCCAGGGGGGATGGGGAACGTATCCCCCACCGTCTGCCGAGTGCAAATTTTTTTCAGGGTTCAAATCAAACGTACAGTGCAAATTTGTGTTCCGATATCTGAAAATTTCATAGTTGGTTAGGGGTTTCGCCCAAAATTCTGCGCAACAAATTTTCTGTGTGCTTTGGCAATAAAATGCGTCTAGCTTCTCGCTCACTTCGCTCGCGAGTTTCGGGGAACCGTCACCCGTGTCTGCTCAGGCACTGCGAGCAAGTTTCTCAATTGTAGGGGAATAAAAGTGCCAATCTGGCTACAGAAGGGCTGCCCCCCCTGCATCCGTCGGCCTATGGACTTTCTAGCATATGCGCGAAACTAAGCGTACGCTTGAACTTTAGCCGAAAGCATAGGCTCAAACTTAAGCCTAAACCTGAGTGTAAACCTAAACTTCTGAATAGCCTAAGCTTTTGAGAAATTTGGATACTACCCGGGAAATTAGAATTTTGGGTAACCGCAGCACCAGCTCTATTTCAAAAAGCTGACAACTCGAGTTTTCCGATGCCCCCCTACTCATAGATCCTACCGCTTCTCCTACTGTAGAATAAACTTTTCGTTAATAGCTAAAAACGATAATTTTGCCACTTATTTTTGTCGCTGAACCTCTCAATTTCAAAGCATCCTTGAAAAACTTATAAACGCCGACAAGTCGGTTCTCACATCTTTAGTAGTATTTAGCTTCGGTTTAGCTTTATTTTATGCGTTGAAAACCTCCGATTGTATTGGGCGTTAAACTGTTTGCATAAAATTGTGCAGTTTTGCTTGCTTTTTTGCACATAAAGTATTGCATTTTGAAAACATTCGAAAAAAATATATAGAACGAGCTTTAAATATCAGTAACCGTTCGCTATCTGACACGAGGTGATATTTTGCCGCATACGTGTCGATGGGAAGATTTCTCTTCATGATCGACTAATTTCAATGCTTGTACACTGTAAATTCCAGTGAGTTGATTTTAACTCAGAATCAGTATAGAATCCACTCAGAAGTCTGAGTTCTGAATTAGGTCTCTCAGAACTCAGAATTCCGAATTGAATTAACTCATTTTGAGTTAATTAATTAACCGACCCGGAATTAAATCAACTCAGAGCTAATTTAATGTTTACTGTTTTCAACTGAGAAATAACCAGAAATGGCTAATTCGCTCTTTGAGTTGATTAGTCAACTCATCGGAATTTACCGTCTAATTGGTGGACTGATAACCGTAACTTGGTCCTGGAATTTTGATGTTAAATTGGCCCGCAGGTATGAAAATTTTTTTGCCACGCCTGTTGTTCAGATTTAGTGACCAACTACTTAAGCAAGCATATCTGGTTCCTATAGTTTTAATCGTATATAAATTGAGTAAAATATTTTGTTTTTAGGCAGTATAAACCTATAAAGTGTCACTTTTTGCAGTTTTTGCGTTTCATTTATTTTCTCAATTAAAAGCATTCTATAATCCATAATTAGGTTCAATTTCTGTCGGTGAATCACAAATTTAAGCGTATATGAATGCAAAATTGCCTGTAATTTTAAACACATTTTTTACATTTTTCGTTAGAATTCATTATAAAAATGCTGCTTAAAAATTGTGTAATTTTATTTTTTAAACCAAAAAGTGATTACCATCAACAACACAATTAATATTGCGTGTTACGGTATTTGTGAATTAGTCACATCAGCACCACAAAGAGTCCGCTGCCAGGAATGGTTTTAACCCTTGAGGGGGGAAAGTACACTGCAAAAAAGGTGACTCAAGTTGACACTCTCCGAAATAGGTTCTACGAGACTATACAAACTGAGTCAAATTCCACTCGGTTAGAGTCATATTCAACTCACTGACGAGTCGCACGTTTGACTATCGCGGAGTCGAATTTGACTCAGTTTGTGTAAGTAGTAGTCCCGTAGATCCTATTTTGGAGAGAGACAATTTGACTCATCATTTTTTGCGTCCAGATATATAGAGGATACAAGCGTTATTATCCTAACATTAAAAAATCTTTCAGTGCCAACGGAGGAATATTTGTGGCCAGCGGAGGCAGTAACGACCCTTATGGAGGTGGCCTTCTACCTCACCGCACAACTCGCAGTTGCAGTGCAAAGTATTGCTACATCCATCGCACCGTTCTATTCTTAATACATGTGTTAAAATTTTAATGCAAATTTTGAAGACAACGTTTCTAACAATAATTTTAACACATTTTTTGTGTTAAAACTCTATTTTTTATTACATTTGTTTACCGATTCTATACTTCGTGGTCCAATTCGTCTTATATATTCACTTTATCGCTATTTTTTGTTGGAGTAGGTGACAGGTAACGAGGTTTGTGCCACCAACACTTTTAATATAAAATATTTTATGCGTTTTTCGCGATGTAAATATAAGTATTAATAGAAAAAGAGATAATTTTTCTAGTTTTTTTGTCATTTTTTCATTTTTTAGTTCACACATACGGTGCAAATATTTGCTAATATTTTGACTAAAACAAACTGAATTAGCGTTCAAGAGCCTCCTGTACTTCTGGTTATTCAAGGTTACGTCATGTTAATTATAGGAGCCTGAACATGGCCTGCCGGAAGGCAGGGAGACGTTGAACTTACAGACTGACAAGCTTAGGCTTTAGGCTTAGAAGATGGGCTCTTGTTGACGTATTTCCTCACATGTTTTTGCGTTATGCTTCGGTTTACGCTTAACTCTTTCTCACATGAATATTTTATATTTCCCCTGAGACCTACTTTTATGCTAGGATTCGAACTCCAGTGACTGGAGTGGGAGGCGTATACCATCACCACTCAGCTATAGGAGCTTGACGCTCGAGCCCGAGGGGGCTCTCACGTCTTGTGGTGATTTAGTACTATGTATACGTGTTGCAATTGTTAAACACGGTGCGATCTATACTATTTAACGTATATACACTGCGCTGAGTTGCCTACAGGCAACTTAATGTGAGAAGAGGTTAATAGTTGCCAGACGCAACACGGGCTCGCTGTTCAACGCATTGACCGATTTGTGGATTTATCGAAATTTTAATTTGAAATTTTGAAAAAAATTATATTCGGGCTGTTTTGTTGTTTAATCGCTTAAAATTTGTCTGTATTTTCAGAGACAAATTTTGCGTTGTCCGAATGTTTTATTCTAGCATTTGTAATTCAGCTTAAACCAGGAAATGTATCTCTCTCTCACAACGAGACACGGAATCCGCCACTGTAGCCGTTCAATTAAGAATTTCGCAAAACCTGGGTGACATATATATAAACGCTGCTTAAAGTCAAATTACGCTACGTTTAGTTGAAAAAAAAATCGAACCTTTTGGTTAATAAATTTGAATTTGTGCCTTGAAGTGCAATTTATGGCTAAACATTTGAATATATGACACATCGAAGTGTAAGTTTTAGCAAGTGTGTTCCCTACGAAATTTTAAAGTTACCCGATTTATATATAGTTCGTGTAAAATATATATATATTATATATAATATGTATACATATTATATATAATATATATTGTATATATTATACATATATAATATATACATATATATAATATATTCATATATAATATATAATATATATTTATATATATGTATGTATATGTATATAAAATTGATACGATAAAACGTTGGCTTTACAATTTATGATATCGCTCAACACGACATTTTACAGAAACATTACAATCTTTAAATATGTATGGCTTCAAAGTGTCTATAAAATTCACGTGCGGCTACCAGGGTGGGATTTGGTTTGGTCGGCAGGGCCAACACCATAAAATGTCTGCGTTAATGGTTCTGTTTTGGTCACTTTCGTAGTTGAAAATGTTTGGTATTTGTATTAAACAATGAAAGTCGATCGCAAACGAATGATCGCAGCTACATTCTGCGTTGTGCAGTCCGGGATGGTTTGTAAGGATTGCGCTATACCCGCTGAGCGCCGCCGCACGCCGCGGACGCCGGCGCGCGGCACGGCAAATGGGGGGGGGGGGGGGGGGGGGGGGGGGGGGGGGGGGGGGGGGTTTGGTGTTTTTTTTTTTTTTGTTTTTTTTTTTGTTGTTGTGTTGCGCGTCGGGGGGCCCAGAGATTATCATAATTTTGTGGTAAGATTTGGTAGTATATAAACTTGCTTTGGCTCGTCGCATGCATCGCTCGCTAGCGTTTTTTCGCTGTAATTTGTGGCATAGTTAGGATGTTGCCGGATATCCGGTTCCGATTTAATATCAGGCAAAAACCGAAGTTCGTGTCATGTTCCAGTATTCGGCCCATGTATAGAACAGGGCCGGATGGTTTTCCGGAGGGGCTATAATAGAGTCAGTTTAAGCTTAGACTAATTTTTTGCTTTAGGCTTATGGCTTAGGAATATGCTTATAATACTGTTTCGGCCCTGTTCTATACATGGGCCCAGTATCTTGTATAAGTATACCGGATACGAGTTGTTTGTGGTTGTGAATTCGGATATCATACAACTGCTTTTACATATCTTAATATCAAACATTTTGTTGCAACTGCATTTCCTGGCAAGTCAAGACACTAAATTTATTGATACTGAATCAGAATGAACAACCCAAGCTAACAATTAAGTTAAATAATTCAGCAGACGTATGTCTACATTTGAGCCACACAAACCCGCAGTGCTTGAATCTAAGTGATTCGGATGCATTGCAAAATTTACTACCGGGTTCCGGTATCCGGTAATTTTATGTACGGTCGCTCCCTGCGAATATCCCGTCACCGCCAAAAATTTCTAAATCCGCCGCACTGACAATACGATTTTATTTCAGTAGTGTTTACATTTAGTATTGAAGACAAGAGTAGAGATGTTTTTCCGGGCGAGCAAAACTGATTTGGACCATTAGGGAGGCGCTATACCTTTGATGACGTACCGAACCGTCCGTCGCTGTCCGTCGCCGTCCGTCACCGTACGTCACCTAGCGGTATCGTACGTGACCTTCTGCCACCGTCCGGCGCCACACGACAAGTATAGCGCCATCCTAAGAATGAACAAAAGTTAATGCAATTTCCACAATAAACATGCGTACACCAGATGACTTTTGACGGGGTAATGTCATGGACACTGAAGCTTTTTTGGCTTCAGTATCCTGGATACCGATGCTTTTTGGCTTCGGTGTCCCAGACACTGAAGCTTTTTTGGCTTCAGTGTACCGCATACTGAAGCCAAAAAGCTTTAGTATCCTGAATACTGACTGGATACTGAGGCCAAAAAACCTGTGTCCAGGATACTGAAGCGTTTTCGCTTCAGCGTTCAGGATACTGAAGCGTTTTGGCTTCAATGCACATGACACTACCCCCTCAAAAGTCACCTGGTGTATGCATGTTATTGTGGAACTTGCATAAGTTTTTGAGTCGCTTAGTCTCATTGCTTACCATAAATTTGCTAGTTTTTTTGACATGCCACTGCATCAATATATATACAGTGTTACCAAATGCAATTTATATTTTGTAGCGCTTCAGTGTTCGTGCCGCGAAATTTCTCAAATTCCGGGACTTGATGATAGCAGCCTCGGCGGCGAAGATCAAAGAGCTAATAGCAGGACAGACCAAGAACCCACGGGAATCACTTGCAATGGAGTCGAGCCTTACTCATGTGAAGGTCTTATCAACAGTACCGTATGTGTTACTACTGAACTTATTCATGGCAGAATGGCAAAGCCAGTATTTCGAAAACAGTCGTGCTTGGATCGGGTAAGAAACGAGTATTTGTGGTTAAGTTTAGGTTTCAGGCTGAGGTTCAGGCTGATCAAGCCCAGGCTTAAGCTTCGGCCCACGCTTATTCTGTGTGGTGGAGTCTTTGTGGTGAAGTAAACACAAGTATCTCGACAGTTTTTGCAGCGAGAACTTAAGGTTACAACTTGCAGCTGAAAGATTTGTTCTACGTTGCATCAATAAGATTTGTACCTTCCAGCTGCAAGTTGCCAATTGCAGTTGTGTTCTGTTTATTCCTGCTCTGGACTGGAAACGGACTTACGTTTGGTGGCAGATAATTTTTCGTCTCGGTATATATCATGCATCATATGAAATATTTAAAATTTTAGCCAGGGGTTGAAGGGTGACGGGGCGCTTGTCCCATGATGTGGAGCGTGACGGGGTGGATTTAGCCGACCTTTGGGGTGTCGTATGATATTTTGACTCTTCTAATGTGTTATATTTTCATTCCCATTATATCTGGACCCACATTATATTTTGACTTCACTAATATACCAGTCGTAGTGGGACTACATTTATTGAGCGAAGCTCGAACACACGTAAGCAATTACGGTAAAAATCCTTTAGTGCTGAAATTATATTGCTTTTAACCTTAATAATTAGTGAAAGATTGTAAAAAGTCCTAATTTAGGCTTATAAACTATGCTAATATGCAAATTATCTATTAGCTAACTGCTCAATTATCGGTTTTGGAGGTTTGTAAACAGTCTACGCAGATTCCTCGCACCCAAAAACCCTTTAATGCTAAAATTAGATTGCTTCTAACTGTAATAATTAGTGAAATATTGTGGAAAGTCCTAATTTAGGCTTAATTAATTATGCAAATTAACCTGTAGCTAATAAACGGCTTAAAATTGTAAAACCCCAATGCGAGGTTAACACCCCAGGATAATTGGCTTTCAAACAAAAAAAGTTTATCAAAATCGGTTCAGCCGTTCCTGAGATTCTTTTCGGACGGACAGACGGACAGACGGACGGACGGACATCCACCTTTTCACCTCCATTATATTTTGGCCCCTTTTGTATTATATTTTGACCTCCATTATATTTTGGCCCCTTTTGTATTATATTTTCACCTCCATTATATTTTGGCCCCTTTTGTATTATATTTTGACCTCCATTATATTTTGGCCCCTTTTGTATTATATTTAGACCCCCATTATATTTTGGCCCCTTTTGTATTATATTTAGATCCCCATTATATTTTGGCCCCTTTTGTATTATATTTAGACGCCCATTATATTTTGGCCCCTTTTGTATTATATTTTGACCCCCATTATATTTTGGCCCCTTTTGTATTATATTTAGACCCCCATTATATTTTGGCCCCTTTTGTATTATATTTTGACCCCCTAATGCATTATATTTTCACCTCCATTATATTTGCACCCCCCATTATATTTTGACCCCCTAATGTATTATATTTTGACCCCCTAATGTATTATATTTTGACCCCTCCATTATAATATTATTTCAATCAAGACACTTCAGAAAGTATAAAACGTCACATGGTTGAAATTTTCCAAATTTTCACGTTTTAGAAATTATATGCAGCAACGCGGGAGCAGGTTTGAAGCTTGGATTAAACCGCTGGCATTGTGCACAACATATATAATATTTTATCACATCGTATGTGTACCACTATCATCAGAACATTTCGCTTACTTTTTTCCTCGTTGCATTGCTTCTAAAATAGCTACCGTCAGTATCGCTGCTGTGTAGCTCATGTAAAAACCTATCTTTCATCTCGCTACCGACCACAACTCTTACTTTTTCCGACTGTAGAATAACGGCTTGCGTCCCATCGACTGTTTGCACTGAAAACCGATCAAATGACTTACGAAAGTTTCCCTTTTATACCTTTGTGTCGTATTCGTCAAAATAAACCCATTTGATAATGTACTCACATATATTATTAAAAACATTAATGTCCATATGATTACATATTGTATAGTATATATAAGGCTATCTAAAAACTGAGTAGATGTGAAATTAGCTCCGCCAGAGTCAAACTGAGTCGAATTTGACTCAGGCAATGTCGAATTTTGCCTTAGTTTGTGTAGTCAGGATAGCCTATTTCGGAGAGTGTCAATTTGACTCACCCTTTTCTGCAGTGTAAAATTTTGGTCAAATTATAATTTATTATGGGGTCTCAATATAATGCGTTATTGGGTCAAAATATAATGGGGGTCGAAATATAATGGAAGGTACAAATATAGTGGTGGTGAAAATACACTACATTAGGTGAATCAAAATATAATAGGGAGTCAAAATATTATACCACAGGGGCAGGCAGCCGTATATGTAGGGTAAAAATGGGTCAAAGCTTTTTTGAAATTTTTACCTGAAAGTAGGCTGTAATTTTTTTCGCACACTATTAACCATCGAAAATCTTCACATCTTTTATCAAATATTTCTGGTTTGCCCCTTGCCAAATCAGTTTAAAACTGCACCTAAATTAGTTCTAAAGGCACGAGGAGATGGAAAAATTGCAAAAATTTGCATATAATTTCAAATTTGTCGGACAGGCGTGGCAGAGGTATCTGCTTAACACCCTTGTAAGCATGTGAGACATGCTTGTCCTAGTGCATAATATGTAATAAATGCAATGCACATTGTATTGTATGCTTGCTGGCAGCATGCAGCGTGGCGAAGTGGTAGAGTGTTCGCTTAACGATCCGTAGGCTGAGAGCTCGATCCCCGCTCCGGAAGCCCGCTTTTCCAGCTGCTTATTTGAAAGGTCTGAAGTCCTGGTTCCCACATTGACTGACAGCCCATTGGTGCCAACTTGAAAAAATCGTCCGTAGAGCGGTGTGAGGCGGAATGGCTACGGAACCGTTCACTTCCATCTCTGGGCTTAAGTCTGTTCTTCCTATTGCACTTTCCAGTAAACTACGACAATTTTACAGCAGTACGCTCTCGTCGTGGTCCGAAGAGGTAAAATGCGGTCAGAAACGTCATTGTAAACTAGAAACCATGTAAAACTGCATAATTTTAGTTCAGCGATAGTAGAGTGTGAAACTTTAGATTAGAATTTAAATATTTGGCCCATGTAAAATTGCGAGGGCGGAACGATTTTCTGCGGGACTGCAATAGAGTAAGCTTAAGCTTTAGTGTAATTGTTTTTGATAGGCTTAGGCTCGGGCTTAGGCTTACGTGTAAAGGCCATTCTTACACTTAAGCCTAGGCTTAAGAGGAATATGCTTATACTACTGTTACAGCTCTGTTTAATACATTGGCAAAATACTTTAAACCGCTACAGGATTTATAACAAATTGGCGATCAATGCTACACACATTTGAGAATACTGATGTTTCAGGCAGGAATGACCATCGGATGCTCACAGTACGAAGTATCAAACGGTGCCGCAGTGTTATACATATACGCATGTATTACCGATGATTGCAATACTGTCGAGTATGACCAAGTATGTACTCGAGACTCTCAATTAAAGCTTGCACCCCAACCTACTGCCAGTCGTCTTTTCAATGGTGCCACCAGTTTACATTTGACAACTTCACCCAAATATACCCTGACCTCAAAAAGTGGATTTGAGTTGACTTCAACTGCATCTACTGGGTCTTCTGGTGGTAGTCAAACTGACCAATCGTTACTGGTTATGCCAAAAGAAACGTTAGACACAAGGACGATTGTTAAAAATCAACTTTCGAATAGCGGAAATACGTTTGGCGGAGATGAACTTTTCAATGTCGATGCAAACCACCGTTCCCCGATATCAGGATACGAATCCAACGTAAAATTAACACCAAATACTACCAATAGCTGGAATGAAGGTATAATTGAAACCAGTTCGCCGAACCGAGAGCTGACTCTAGGCACCATGGCAAGCGCTCGCTCGAGTACCAGAGTATCGCTAAACAACGATAATGGGTTGAAGAAGCAGTTAAACACCAAAAGATCTAACAAATTCCAGTCGTCAAGACAACAGCTTAAATCTCAGCCTAAACAAACACGCGACATTCCGTTAAACGATGACGATCAAAGACAAAAAGAGCATAATGAATCAGAGCAACTCGAGTTGAAGGAGCAAAACCGTGCCGAATACGAAACAAAAGCTGTGCATGAAACGCAAAACAGCCAATTGAAATCGTGTCATTTTGTTGGTCATTTTACTAGCTATGCAATTAGCTACGCATTCCTTACAATCCTGATTTGATTTTGTTGCAATAAGAATATTAAAATTGAAAATGTTTCCATGAACTCGTTCATCCCATGAATATTTTCTATTTTATTCGGGTTATCTAAAGTTTTGTAGAGATTTTGTACACTGAACATACGCGTAGTTATCGTTAAACAGCGCTCGTAAATGTGCTCTATTAGGAAAAAAGCTAATGTCACTTCGGAGACGTAACTCTATATTAGGCATATTTCTCAGCCTAAAAGGTTAAAGCGTGAAAATAGTGCTAATCGTAATCCTAAGTCTCAGCCTGGGTTGATGCTAAAGCGTAAATCTAAGCAAAAAAATAGTCTGAAAAGGCCCGCGAAATAAACAGCAGCGGTTTAGACATTGCTCTTGCGCTTAATAAGACACGGCCAGTGAAAAACGTTCCGCCGCTGATCTTTGCATAAACCTGAGACACGAATATCAAACCAGCCAATCGAGATCGGCAAAGTTTGGTAAAGATCAGGGGCGGAACGTTTTTCTGTGGGACTACAATACCGTTAGCTTAAGCTTTAGACTATTTTTTCGCTTGGCTTAGGTTTAGGCTGAGGCTTAGGCTTATAGGAATATGCGTATCATGTTGTTCCGCTCCTGTTATTTTCATTGGCCAGCAATTCAAAAAAACCGCTTATCATGTCTTTAAAAGTCGTGGCCAATGTATAGAATAGAGTCGTAACAGTAGTATAAGCCTAATATTCATATTGAGCCTAAGCTTATGCGTAAGAATGAACTTGCCTAAACCTAAATACAAGCCGAAACCTAAATCTAAGTCTAAGCAAAACAATTAGTCTAAAGCTTAAAAGATTTAACTCTATTGCAGACCCACAGGAAAGATCCGCCTTGATCTTTACATGGGCCAAATTGGAAAACACAACTGTAGCCCACTGAAAGCTGATTTCTAATTTAAAACTTTAATAATACAGACAAGTCTTATATAAAACTATATTCCAGACCCGTAAACAAAGATGAACCAGGAGGGCTCCGCTCTACTATCAAAACATTGCCCCCTAGAAAACAATCCACTTCGCTTGGAAGTTATCGAAAATTCTTGTATGCCCCTCCTAAAATTTTTTTATTTTTACCAGTCCCAAGGTAGACCCACTTAACAAAATGTAACAGGAAACGTTCATAAACATTAGTTATAGGAATGTGCCACTCGGTAAAATTATGGTTAAAAGAGTATGCTTTACTACAGGTCAGGGCCGGAGCCGCCACCCCCCATACCCCCATTTGGGGGGCCCCACCCATAAACGGGCCCCACCCAAACCGGTTGAAACAAAACCGCGTAAGTTTTAAAATGCGTCTTGCTTCTCGCTCGCGAGTTTGAGGGCCCAAACCCTGGAATTTGGCGGCATCTCCCACCCGTGCCTGATTCGGCACTGATACAGGTATGAAAATCAGTGCGTCCTAACCTAGGCCCATGTAAAAAACAGGGGCGGAACGTTTTTCTGTGGGATTAGAAAAGAGTAAGCTTAAGCTTTAGACAAATTTTTTGCTTGGCTTAGGCTTAGGCTTAGGAATAAACTCATTCTTACGCTTAGTCTCAGGCTTAGGCTTACGCTTAGGAATATGCTTATAGTACTGTTCCGCCGCTGTTCTTTACATTTGCCCTAACCTATAAGCCTAAAGCGTAAAGATGGATCTACGCCTAATATTTCTATACTGTAGTTCCGTTTTAGTAGCTGGGAGACCCCTAAAAGCAACACCGTCCAAAGTCTCAAATATCCTCAATGAGATTGTCCACGTTATTTTTAACAACAATAGATTCTATTCGGAAGTACAGCCTTCGTAGAAATAATAGCGGTAGCTCTTATCTTAGCCTTGATTGCGTCATAAAATAAAGAAAATTTTAAAACATGACAATACTTTCTGGTAATCATCATACATTTCAAAAAGGCATTTAGCCGAAAACGACCTGAGCGCTTAAAATCTGGAACAGTTTTCTCAAACGCGATAATATTTAAGAATAAAAAAGTGTAACATAATCACATAACTATAAACTGAAAACTATTATACATTAAACAAGCAACTCGAATGGAATGGAAATAAGGTTAACCTTGACATATCCCCCAAAAAATTTTTGAGAAACTAGAAAAAAGCACTATTACCAGGAATTACCTACAATAGCCCTTACTGGATCATAGAGACCAGATAAGTGGCCAATGTTACATTTTAGGGCCGTAACAGTAGATTAGCGTATTCCTAAGCGTAAGCCTAAGCCTAAGCAAAAAAATGTATTCTGGACTGTAAGCACCGTGCTACAGACCCACCAGAAATCAGGATGTCCCTAAAAAGTAACATGGGCCACATAAGTTATCCCTCGCTCGAAAATACTTTGTTCAGATGTTGATTTCTCAAAATGAAAGCTACGCCCCACTGGTTACCCGATACCGATTTGAGTTAACTTGCAACTGAACGAATTAAAAAAGTTTACAATTTTGTTTTTGATAAAATAATCTTTGGCTCAATCTTCCCAGTCAGCGTTGTCAGAATTAGAACCAGCATCACTGCTTGAATCTGAAATACTTTCAAAATTTAGTTGGTTGTGTTTTAAACCTTGAGGGTTCGGTTATTAGGTTTAGGTTCAGGTTACACGCAAAATAATATTTCTGATATTTAAGAAAAATTTATTACATTTAAGAAATATAATTAACAAGGTGCACTTGAAAAGTATTTCTGTTATAAAACAGAAAAGTTTTCAAAATAGTTTTGAAATAAAGTCTGAAAATAAACGTTTTCCTGTAATATTTTACAAAAATTGTTTTAAATATCAGAAAAAATTTTCAGATTTGCCACAAAAAATACTTTTCTGAATAAATTCAGAAATACTTTTTTGTGTGTAAGATCCCCGGTTACCTACAACATGCAACTTTAAAGTCTTAAAATTATAGTATACTGAAAAAATGGTGAGTCAAATTTTTTCTCTCCGAAATAGGCTTCTCGGGACTACACAAACTGAGTCAAAATTCGACTCCGCCAGAGTCAAATTGTGTATAGTCCGGAAAAGCCTATTTTGGAAAGAGTCAATTTGACTCACCATTTTTTGTAATGTACTTTCTGAAGGAATGTTATACTGCATTCAAAATATGAAATTGTGCTGCATGTCCGAGAATCACATGAGGTAGAGTTAACGAGTGGTACCATTTGTGACACGTGTTAGGGTAGGGTTAGCTCGCAGCAATCTCTCGAGTATATATTTACGTCTATTACACTGCAAAAAATGGTGAGTCAAATTGATTCTCCCTGAAATAGGCTCTACGGGACTACACAAGCGAGTCAAATTCGACTCCGCCTGAGTCAAATTCGACTCACTGAGTCGCACGTTTGTCTCGGGCAGAGTCGAATTCGACTCAGTTTGTGTAGTCCCGTAGAGCCTATTTCGGAGAAAGTCAATTTGACTCACCATTTTTTGCAGTGTACGCGCAAATTGTTGTGTGAGTCGTACACTTCAATCACAAATAATTAAGCTGTAAACGTTACGATTTTCGTTGACCCTACCTTATAACAAGTGAAATTTGGTAAGCCCATATATAGCATGACTCCGAATTTATGTAACCTAAACCTAAACCAGACGCTTATTTGCTTGGTAAATGCGGAAGCTATACAGTAGTGACCCAAACAAGAGGGGGGAAATAGGGTCCCGATTATGAGTCTCAATAAATACAAGTCAGTATCACTAATAAGAGCTCGTAAGCGGACAGAGTCTTTAAACCCTAAAATAGGGTCCTGATTTTGAGTCCCAATCAATAGAAGTCTGTATCACTAATAAAACACTTCGTAACCGGACAGAGTCTTTAAACCCTAATTAGAGTCTATAAATGTCAATTGCATTCTCAAGAAAATAAATCTACAGTCTCCAAAACGCGTAGGTTTTGGCTCACTGTAGCATACGATGGCAACAAAACGTACTTGAAGTTATTGAGTTTTGAAATGAAATTTGAACTACGACGAGTGCAACGAGGTTGCGTTTATGGTCAACGCAGCGTTCAGTATTGAATCGGAACCTTCGAGTTTTCAAATTGAAATGTGTATTTTTTGTGAAATAAATTGTCTTAAAATTAAAAAAAAAATGTTTTTTACCATTCGACATTGCTTCGCGACGATCAAACATCGCACGCGCGAGAGCTCCAGCGATGCCGTCCATTGATTCAGCGGTTTCTGCAGGAGCTGATGCCTGGAAAACAATACAGCATTCAAGTTTTTAAGTGTTTTGATGAAAGACAGTTTGCACAAAAATATTTTTTTTTGGTATGAGTTGGCGCAAAAATGTTTCAACCTTCTAAAATTTCAGTAATTTTTTATATATTTTCCTACTTCCATTTCAGGCGATAAAGATCTTCGAACAGGCAAGAAATAGCTAGAAATTATTTGTTCGGAAAAAGTAAGTAAAACATTAGTTCAAGTTTTTCTCTAAACCTTTTCCTAAGCCTAAGCCTGAGCTTCTTAATAGCTTTTCTCCAAACGTTTTCCTAAGCCTAAGCCTGAGCTTAAGTCTAAAGCTTTCTCCAAACATTTTCCTAAGCCGAATAACACCAATCACTCTAATCACGAAGTGAAATTATTGAACTGCCTTGGTTATACCATCTACAGCCTCCTGCTAAGCCGTTTACCTTTGTGTAATTTTTGTTTCAGAACTTTTACATGCTACACTGCATACAAGTAATGTAGCCAAAGAATGCCTAAGCTAATATTGTTAATTGTATCTTTAAAGGATATCAAGCAGGCGTAAAATGCCACGCGATCAGGGAAAACAAATTTTAGAATGGGTATCTGGGGAATTTACGTGACTTACAAATGGTGCTAACGTTTTCGACGGAGTGGGGGCCAACTGTTTCTTTGGAGTGCTGAAATCCTTTGTCTCATCGGTTTACGGGACCGGTTTATATAACAAAACAGAACCTCACAAACATATTTTTTACAATTTACCGGATTAATAATTAAATTCGAGAACAACCAGCTACGTGTCTACAAATTATTCGCCAGCAGAGCTACGAAATATATTACAGCGAAAAATAACACAAACGAAGCGAACGAGAAGCCAAACGCAATTTTAATACTAAAATCTGAATGCAAAATTTTGGTTTTCATCTCTGGACGAGGAATGGCCTGGCGGGCGGATTCGAATCCGGAAATGCAAACAACGACTTACTCGTCCTGCACTGCTTCCACCAACAGAATCCGGAGACATTGCTTGTTTCCCAGCGCCTGCCGGTTGACGGCGTGGCGCAAATCCGGCAGCGATCAACGGATCTGACCGATCGTTAACGTGTGCAACATGCTTCAATCCGGTACCTTTTCGAATATCGGATAACAAATTTTGTCGACCATTATTTCCCCCTGCACCGGTGGCCGAATCTGATTTGGAAACTGGAGCAGGTGCTGGCGGGGGTGGTCCCGCATGCATGCTTCTAAAATATATAATATATATTTATATATAATATATATTTATATATAATATATATTTATATATAAATATATATACACGAAGTATATATACAAGACGTGGTTTGGTTTACTAAAAGTATAAATCCTTAGAACTATGCGCAATACTTTTGATTATAACATTCAACAAAAATATAGGGAATAGATCGCATAACAGAAATATGGATGTTCGAATAAGCGGTTGCCGGACGCAAAACAAATAACAGTCTATAACCGATTAACCGGGTCATCAATCACCTTAGTTTTCGAGTTACTACAGTACCAAAAATCAGCTAAAATTACTCTATAATACAGGGCCTAAGGCTTACTTTCGGCCGTAAGAAGCATCAGTCCTTGCTGGAGCTGGTGGCGGTGCGTCGCTTACTGAAAAAAATGTAAGCTTACAAAACAGTATGTCAACAACAGTGTTTTAGCACAGCAGCAAAGGATACTATTTGTAATTGAAGCAATAAACTGCAGTCTACTGATTAGGACATGATTCCACGGGCGGATTAAGATTTTTTCGGCCAATGTTACTTTTAGGGCTGTAACAGTAGATTAAGCGTATTTCTAAGCCTAAGCCTAATCCTAAGCGTTCCAAAAGCGTGTTCCTAAGCCTAAGCCTAAGTCTAAGCAAAAACGTAGTCTAAAACGTAAGCCTACTCTTTTACAAACCCACCAGAAACCGGGACGGCCCTAAAAGTAACATGGGGCGTTTTATCAGTAAACAGCCGAGTCAAATTATTAGCTTTAGTACCGATTTGTATTTTTACCACTTATAGAATCACTCATGTGACAGCATTATAGAGCGATCAACGCCACACCGCGTTGCTCACAAGTATCAACCATGTATATTGAAAAGCCTAAGCCTAAACCTAACACCTCCGTTTAAAACCAGATTTTTTGATATATTTCCGTATTCAAGACCTACAACCGACTGTTATAAAAGGTGCTACACGCATTTAAAAATATGGGTGATCAAAGCAACTCGACTATAAATCCATTCAGTGTTTCTTGGGACTATACTGGTGATGCAGTAGCAATGTTTACGTTTCGTTTCTACTAAACATTCTACTGCAGTTTGGCAGGCAAACTGGCTGAATCTAAGTCTAAGACAAACCGTCACCTTTCGATTTAGGCGTCTTTTTGCCTTGGACTTCGCGTCGTAACTGTTCGACGCCGCCGTGTTGTTCGAGAAATGCCGAAACAAACTGTTGATCGCTTTTGCTTTTTACTTTGACTCCAATACTTTTTAACAAATCCTGCAACATTGAAATTGTATTTTAAATCGATATTTGAATATGGTTTGAAACGCGAATTGAATGGCCATCACAGAAGTTCAGTTGAAATACAAGTGCAATAAATTCAAACGACTTGCAGGTGTGATTGTAACCTGTGCTTGATAGGTTTGCGTTCGTCGTGTACAAGGTCAGCGGCAAATCTATAAAAGGACGAGGGTGGTGCGCCCGCGTCAAAAATTTTTTATGGTAAAATGGTAAGGTCCCTACGTTATACATTTTTACTTTTGTGTCACGAAAGTTAGGGTTGGCTTGACGCTCGCTTCTTTTCCGAGGGATCTTTAGCTATATTCTGTTCGGATCCTGGTTAGAATATTTTTTAAGAAAAATTGCAACATCCATACCTTACAAATAGTTCATTTGTGCCACTACAATGGCGTATAGTTTCTCGCTCGCGAGGTATTTTCATAAAATATAAGCCACCACCTGCCTGAAAAATTTCTTGACTCGCTCCTATACATTCGGCCTCTATATAACAGGCATGAAAATGTTAGGCATAGTGTACGCTAGTTATTGTGGAAGATGCATTAATTTTAATTCTCAAAGCTTTGCCAACAGTTGGCGTAGTGTTGATGGCCTAAAGATTCACTTACCTTGATTTCTTTACTAAGCAGGTCTGCTTTATCGGTTCCACTGCTCGCATGCTAAAAAATTTTGATTTCTTAACTATCAAATAGTAGATTCAAATTGTTAAACAGCCATTAAACAGAGAAGGATGTTAGAAAGTTTTCAAAGTTTAGAAAATTTCAATTTATATTTGCATTTAACGAACCCAAGAATATAAAATTGTTTAGCTATTTACGACTCGCGGGCAGATCAGACATCGCTGACAAACGGTATTTGTAGTCTGGTAAAGTTTCAACGTGACAACAAAATGGTTTCACAATTTATCAGGAGTAAAAGTTTGATTCAAATTCAAATATTGTCGAAATCGATGTTTCGGAAGTTTAATATTTTTAATGATTTAAAAATCAATAAACAATGGATATCACGAAGTTTGAACAATAATGTTGGTTTCAGTGCCGAATCCATGTTTCGTAATTCCCTATTTATGAAAAGTTTCGCACCATTAAAGCTGTTACCTGTTTACGTTAAGCTGTATATGGATGGTCGGTTTATACGTTCCCCACGTCGTCTTATAAATCGATCAGGGGCGGAACATTTTTCTGCTGGACTGCAATAGAGTACGCTTAAGCTTAAGATATATTTTTGCTTGGGTTTAGACTTAGGTTTAGGTATAAGCTCATTCTTACGCGTAGGCTTATGCTTAGGCTTGGACTTAGGCTTAGGAATATGCTAACATACTATCACGATTTCGTTCTATACATTGGTCCACACATCTTTAGGCAAAGATTTAGTCTAAAATGTTTAGGTTCAGGCTGGCATAAGCTTAGGCATAGTCTTATTTCAGGTTCGAAAAAGCCTCTCCATAAGCTAAGCTTAAGCCTAAGCCTAAGCCTGAGCAAATCAAACCTAAGCCTGTGGAAAGGCAATGTACAAGAACCGATACATTTTAGCTTTTGTGCTGGGATTTTCTAAAAAATTTTGAGCCGACCCCTCTGTCTGAATATCCTGGATCCTTACTGCCCAGCGCCCTTCTAAGTACTTCAAGGACATCTCAATAGGTATTAGCTTGACTGTTGTGGATATTTTACCGAATCGCTAAATCCTTTGTTTGGATCCCATCCGACGTGGACTAAGTGGCTGAAAGCACACTAAAAACCGTTTTAAACAAATATAGCGGTTGAATTTAAATACCCGTAACTTTGAACTTTTTAGTTAAACCACTAAATACAAAAAATAAAATATCCTCTAATCTTGAAATCCGTTTTTTGGTTCCGTTAGTTTGGAAACTATTGTGCTATACGCATTTGAGAATATGGGCATAGAATATAGCATTTTCTGTGTATTTTTACTTACTATTTTTCATCGAATGGAATTTCGTAATTTTTTGTCACCACTTGGGTAACTTGGGATATGTGTTGGTTTTTTGAGTAAAGATTTAGCAACTCTAAAAGATTTTTTCTAAAACTTTTACACCGGGGTTAGGCATACCTGGCCCTACTTTCACCAGCTATTGATTTGAATACTAAGCCACCAAAAGTCTTGTTTTAAACCATCATTTAAACGCGTTTTAATCAAACCCGTAACCATCTCGACATACTGCAGGCTATAAAAATTCATTAAGTAGGAAGCATACAGGAATTTCATCAAATTTTGCTAAATATGATCAAAGACGAGGGGGCAAACTTTTTTCTTGAGCCTGAGCCCCTCTCGCCATCCTCCCGGCCGCGGACCCGTTTTCAAACTGGGTCTTACACAAAATCTTGCGGTAATCCAATATCGTCTTTGTTCAATCGTTGTTTTCCTTTCTGCCGGACAGTTCCGAGTTTTTTTGACTTTGACTTTGGAGGAGCCTGCGTCACGGGTGACGTCACCGTCGGTTTCGGAGGCTGAGAACTTTCTTGTTGAACCGGTCGGGATGTCGGTGCTAAAATGCATTTTTCGATTTTAACTTCAAAGGGTGTGGCTAAATGCCCTGGTTAATTAGAGCGGTGTGTGTGTCCAATCTGGTGGTACAGCGTAACGTAGAAAATTAAGAAAAAGGGAAGCTTGTGTTTTGGTTAGGCTTAGGGTTAACCTAAGGCTTATGTTTCGGTTAAGCTTTTGGTTTAGTCTTAAGCCGTATTTATACACGTGCAAGTATTTGCAACAAGAACTCGCAGCCACAACTTGCACGAATCATATGCAGCAGCAAGTATTAGCAAAGGAACATTCGGATTGGCCGGTCAAAATGCAAGTGCAAGAAATTCAAGCAACTTGCAACTACGTTGACAGGTGCGAATTAAATTAAATAAAATAGCGTGAATTCCAGTGATAATTTGCAGCTGCACGAACTGCAAACCTTTTTATTTGGGGCCGCATTTCGCATGCAAGTTGCACGTGCAATTTTTTACTGCAAAAACTTGCACACGTGTATAGGGCTTTAATGTTTGCTAATAACTTACCGTTAGACAAATGTCAAAGTTTAGGCGTAGACGTAGGCTTATACTTATCACACAGGCTCCATAAAATATGGGACAGGTTAGATATCTGAAGAATAACAGCCAAAGAAGCAAAAAATGTTATTGCGACGAAAAATAATTGAGTAACTGCACCTGTAAGCTCTTTTACATTATTGCTAAGTCTGCTAAGTTTAGTGTCGAAAATGGCTTGGAGTAAACCAATTGACGCTGTGATAGTTTGTAAGCGATTTATAATAGAAAAGCTAATGAATACATTCTCGGTCACTTTTGTAGTTTCTCCCCACACAGTGGAAATGTTTTGAACAGGCTTGAGCTTAGGAATATGCTTATACCACTGTTACCGGCAGTAACTATACGTGGAACGTTTGCGGTGGAAAGACCTTTACACTGTATGGAGAACCATAAAAGTGCCCGTGTTTTTATGCGTCCTATACTCACTTAAATTTTCATCCGGTTCATCGGATTCCAAAGGCGGTGGTGGGTGAGGGGGACCAGGCGGGGGTGGCGGCGGAGGTGACCCTAAGTTTGTCGCAGGAGGAGGTGGTGGCCCCGGGGGTGGAGGGCCTGCGGGCGGCGGCGCGGGAGCCGAAGGCATCGATTTAGCATTCGGAGACGTTGCCGGCTTCATTTGCGGAGGACTCGGAGGCAGCGGCCTCGTTTCATAGTCTGGCGGATCCAAATTGTCAAACGATTGGTACGTTGGGCAGATGTCTCCTTGATCTGCCGATCCGCCTCGTTTGCTTAAATAATTGAATACCTTTGCTGCGCCACCACCACCACCACCACCACCGCTGATTGTTCCTCCTGTTTCGTTGTCTCTGTCTCGTTTTCCTTCACCCCTAAGGTTGTTTCGTCCTCCTAACCCTCCAGCATTCGATCCACTGTTGTTGGCTGTATGTTTGGCAGGCGGTGATTTGTGAGGACTACCAGGGGTATCAGGCAAGCGACGGATGTTTCCAGCAGTTTGCGAGTGTTTTGACGGAGGAACAGGGGGCGACGGGGTCGACAGAGTAGGAGAAGATTCTGAAGTGCTTAGACTGAGCAACTTTTTTGGTGTCAACGGTGGTGGTTTACCAGGTGACGGTGGTAGTGGACGACTACGACTATCGATAGATTGTCCGGGTGGTATGTTGGCAAGCTTCAGAGCTCGAGTCGGAGCTTTTCCACCCCGGGATGCAGCTATATCTGTTACCGGGGGTAGTACTTGGTGCCGTGCCGTGGTTTCCTGATCTAAATCAAACGAAGCACCGTACGACACCGGCAATGCACCAGGCGTATACCTGTGAAAGGTAGGTGATTCTTCTGTCGATGTATTACTTCCGCTTCCGGCTGATTTTTTCTTACCCAACCGCTCGTGGTGATTGTAGCCGTTTTCAGTTGAAGATGACGTCATTTTGGAGTCTCCAGTCCCTGCTCCGGTCCGTGACATCATATTTCGAGCGTTATGCCACAGTTTTTGATGAAATTTTCTTGTATCCCCGTCGCCAGCAGTTTGTTTTTTGTTTGCTGAGACTAAATCGGGCTGTGAGTCAAGCACTGGAGGACTTTTGTCGTCTTCGAACGATGAATGATTTGCAGGTGATTCTACGCCAACTACTGTAATATCGTTTGTTATGCGTTGATCAGGTTGTTGTTCGTACATTTATTTTTTTTGGTGGACAGCAGATTATTTGTCGTTAACAGAGCAAACATAATATAAAATAACGAAAAAAAGTAAAACATAAAAATTTCAGCATTTGGCTGTCTTTATTAGGACGCTTACAGCGTCTGATTTGCCTAAATCTTCTAAACCACTTACGGTGTGGTCAACGATTTAACCCTTTAACTTTAGAGTGTACTATGAGCAACTAAATACAAGTAATATACAAGCAACACAGACACTGTGAGCAGTGTTTAAAAATTCTAACATATATGTGCAGCGCAAAATCTCTACAGGACATGAGTGTTCCCTCGGCCTCTAGCGTCAGGCTCCTGTAGATGTGTGGTCATCGTAAACACCTCCCACCCGAGAGACTGAGTATCGAATCTTACCTTGAAATTTACATCTCATATGAAATTGAAAATATTCATGCGAGAATGGGTCAATGGTGACGCTATACTTTTCAGGCTGCGACTGACCAGCGCCGCAAGTTAAAAAATTGCTGTTTACAAACACGGCACCATGCAGCAAGTCACATGCAATTGATATGTACGAACGTAGATCTTAGTTCTTCGTTCGATAAATTGAGAAATTTTTTTGAACTGGAAACACACCCACGCATTTGGTGTAATTTTTCATGAATTTCTATGCGTAGTTCGGCCAATGTAAAGAACAGGGGCGGGACAGTATTATAAGCATATCTCTAAGCATAAGCGTAAGCCTAAGCCTAAGTCTAAGCCTAAGTGTAAGAATGAGCATATTCCTAAGCGTAAGCCCAAGCTTGAGTCTAAGCCTAAGCGTAAGAATGAGTATATTCCTAAGCGTAAGCCTAAGCCTAAGTCTAAGCGTAAGAATGAGCATATTCCTAAGCGTAAGCCTAAGCCTAAGTCTAAGCCTAAGCGTAAGAATGAGCATATTCCTAAGCCTAAGCGTAAGCCTAAGCCTAAGTCTAAGCCTAAGCGTAAGCCTAAGCCTAAGTCTAAGCCTAAGCGTAAGAATGAGCATATTCCTAAGCCTAAGCCGAAGCGTAAGCCTAAGCCAAGCAAAAACTTAGTCTAAAGCTTTGCTTACTCTATTCTAGTCCCACAGAAAAACGTTCCGCTCCTGATCTTTACATGGCCGCGTTTGATAATTTGGTATTAGTTAACCACTGTTATCTTTATCTACTCACGTAAATTCAAATTCGAGATAACAAATTAAGACTTGAAAAGACATGTTTTAGGTTGCACCCATATCTGAGATATTGGTCGTCGGCACTGCAAAAAATTGTGAGTCAAATTGACTCTGTCCGAAATAGGCTCTACGGGACTACACAAACTGAGTCAAATTCGACTCCACCAGAGTCAAACGTGCGATTCAGTGGGTCTAATTTGACTCTGGCGGAGTCGAATTTGACTCAGTTTGTGTAGTCCCGTAGAGCCTATTTCAGAGAGTCAATTTGACTCAACATTTTTTGCAGTGTGATTTTCACATACACAGAAAAGGGCGTAAAGCAGTTGAACGGGGGGATATATCTCCGTAATTAAAACTTTCGCTGGATGACAACAACAGCCAAGTGAGCAGACTTTAGAATATACTCTCATCAAACGATGATGTCGAAAACGTTTTTCTGCTCGTTGCGTTTGCTCGCTGACTTTTCTGGCACGAGCCTAATATAGCGTTCTTCAGTCCAGAATGGTCTACGTTCCTAACTGCTATATATAATCCTTGCTGTTACCAAATATTATTCTGGCCACAACTACAAAATATTGTGGTGTCTGATTTTGACAATTTGTATAAATCAGCTCAAATCCTGTAGTGAGTTTTAAATTCTCATGCTGTGGTTGACGTTTCACACGGTCGCTAACACGGTACTTTGTACAACAAAGGCTTTATATTTTTCGCCTAGAATATTACCAGAGGTGTTCGCAGAAACTGATTTTGGGGAAGGGGGCTTGGGTACCGCCGAATAATTTTGGGACCGACTACAATTGCAATTCAAGGTTGTTTGTACTTTTAGACTCAATGTTTGAGCGTCAAGCTGAAACAGAACTTTGAGTTGTTTTAAATGTTAATCAGACTCGAGGGATTCAACAGATTTCAAACATTGGTTTTTAACAAAATCATAAATTTCTATAAAAAAGGCGTTTTGCAAACAGCGGGAATACGGATACTAATCGGCCCTTAAGCTTACTCTATGGCAGGTCCGCAGAAACCATTCCGACCAGAATCTTTTACATGGATCCAAATAATTTCAATATCGAACCATTTATGGCTCAGGAGGCACTGCTAAGCGGACGTGGGAAGCAATCAAAAACAGAACCCAAGTTTTGAACACGTTTCGATTGAAATTTTACGCGTAAATTTGATGAACATTTTTGAATTACGTAATACAAAACATAAAACTCATCAAATATTTGTGCGAAATCGTTTTAGCCCACTCAATTGTGATACGAGAAATACTTTTCTGTTTTCATCAAAATACCTCCACAAAAATAAACCAAATCATCAGTTCCAAGCGTCGATAATGACTCGTTACCATCGACAATGAGTTTCTGTGCCATTTTTCCGTTTTCGCCAGCAAACATTTGCAGCTGTCCCATTTTCGCCGTTTAAAAGAGTGTGCAACTTCGGACATTCTATGTACAAAGAAAGTACCCAGCGCACGTTACGTTTTTACTTTACATCCCCTTTATTTAGAGAGGGTACAATGTGTGCAAACCATGCCGCTTTATGTATCTGGCATCAAAAATACTCTGCTTATAGTTTTAATTTTGGGTTAATACATGCGACAGCGACACCCTCTAAGTAAGAAAGGGTCGACAAAAAACGGAACGTCCGGTGGTACAATTTGTGAGATGCTTAACCAGTAGAGTTGCATACGCTTGTATCATGCCATGTTGGAGGTACAAAGACTGGATGATTTATATTTCAGCATGAGTATACAAACGCCCGGTGGTAGATTTTGTACCATGCGGTACGCCGTGCGCTGCACGTTCTAGTATCATGCATTCTTGGAAGTACAAAGGGACGTTGTAGTGACCCAAATAAAAGGGAGGTAATAAGAGGGGGTCCACATTTTGAGGTCCTGATCAATAGGAGTCTGTATCCCTAATAAGAGTTCGTAAAGCGGATAGAGTTTGTAAACCCTAATTAGAGTCCATAAATGCCAATTATCCCTAATCGAAGTGCACTAATGACAAGTGGACCGAATAATCTTGAGTTCGAAATTTTAAAGTGCACTTAAGTTTTGAAAGCAACATTCCAAAGTATAACTTTGCATTATCGCTCAAGCTTTTGATGCAAGGCGAAAAACGTTTAATTGAACAGATAGCTGCAATACCGGATAAGGATCAGTATGGAAGGGTGGCGGAGTGCTGGCTGAAAATAAATAACAGTCCGTAACCGAATAACAAGGGAAGTACCCGCTGGAGAGGCCAAATAAATATCAGTCCCCCCTCTTATTCGGGTCACTACTAGGCAGAAAGGTTGTTGGCTTATGGTGTTTAAGTTTCTTAAAAGGACACATGTTGGCGTATATGCAGCCACAATTTAGTACAAGTTCCTGTAGTAAAAAATGAGGGTCAAATCTAAATTCAGCCATTTGAAATGGTGAAATATGTTTGGGAAAAGTGGGAACAGCGATATGGCTTATAAAACAATTTTTATATGACACCGCAAGACCCAAAAGACAATGTGTTGTCAGGCACCCAGGAACAGGGGTGTCTGAGGTGTCAGTCGACACCCCTAGAAAAATATAGGAGTATCGCGGTGTAGTGCCGGAGCAGATAGGGGCGGGTAATCCACACAAACTCCAGGGTTTTGGCCCCAAACTCGCCATCGGGAAGCCAGACGCACTTAAAAATTGGCGGTTTTTTGTTTTATCCAGTTAGGGTGGGGGCCCCTTTAGGGGTGGGGCTTCTAAATGGTGGGTATGGGAATGGCTGTTCCGAACCTGTCGCTGTGACATGGCCACCAAAACTAAGGTTTCGCGCAAGAATACAAAATACTTATTAACGCAAAATTTTTGCTTGCTTCTCGTTTGCTTCGATTGTGTAGAATTTCGTTTAAGATTTGATACCTCCACCGTCCTGCTAAGCTCCTGCATAACAGTCTTTGAAAAAATCGGTCAATGGCGTAACAGTAGATTAAGCGTATTCCTAAGCCTAAACCAAAGTGTAGCAAAAGTGCGTTCCTAAGCTTAAGCCTAAACCTAAGCAAAACATGTAATCTACAATCTAAACCTTCTATTTTATGGACCTACCAGAAACCTGGACGCCCCTTAAAGTAACATGGGCCAAAAAAGCGCTCTGCGCCCAAGTATATTGTGACATTGAAGACAAACATAATTTCTATACAAAAACATTAGACACAACACAAAACGTTTGGACCTGGTTAAAGCTTTATATAACGTGTTTTACTTTGAGCATTGAAAAGTTTCACGTTGAAATTCAACGATACTAGGTGTTTTAAACAGTACTTGTTTTCAGAGGAAAGAATTTAAATACATTGAATCAAATTCCGCGTAATATCGAGCACGCAACAGATGCGGGTTGTTTTGTTCGATTTGTGCAATATAAGTGTCGTGGACAATGTTTACAGTTATCTTTGTTCATGCTTTTTAAAAATAGTCAAACGGATAGTAAAAATAACGGAAACCGATAGCGATCTACAGAATATTAACTAAAACGGATATTTGGAAAGTATGAATACGTATAATTTACGGTTCATTAAAACTGCCAGTGGCGGTTGAAATAAAAGCATTACTTTTAACACTCAAGCCGAAAAGGCGAATGCTATATTTCTAGGTAACCGCATATCATAGCATATTTAGGGATCTACCGATTGCCCAACAAACAATTGCCCAAGCGACAATTGAACAAACGACAATTGCCGTAACGGCAATTTCCCAATTAAATTTTCGAATGAGAAAAATTAATACCAAAAATACAGGATTTATTATCGGAACGGGATAGTAAAAAATACTGGATTTCCCTATGGGCACCGGAATTCCGGTTGCACCGTGGTACGCACCTAAATTGATACACGTGCTAAAATTTTTAAGGGAAGTCAAAATACCTACGTTTTTAAAAAGCGAGGGGGAATTGCCTTTCCCGCAGGTTCCTCCCCACTTGTAGCTGCCTGTGTTGGATCTCAAAATGGGGCAAAATTTCACAGGTAATAAACTTATTTTTGACCCACACACAAACCACGAACTATTGCCATAAAATTGACTTCTTTACGTTCGTTCAAGTTGAGATTAATCACAAATAAAACTAACGCATGAACGCAATTTAAAGATCTAGGGTGGCAACATAAAAGTTCGGATTTGGTTTCAAACAGGCACAATTTTAAAGGCTCGGATTCGGAAGACAATTCAGTTTTGAAAAAGCAAAATCCAGTGACCTTCAGCAACATCTGTTTCTGTTTTTGATTGAGTTAGGACAGCCTGCTTCTTTCGGAAATTGTTTTTGCATTCGCGGTTATGGACTTCAATTTATTTTCAATGAATTTTTCTTCTCAATATTTCAAAATTCACACTTTCCGTTACCTGCATATTTTTTGGCTTTTTCTGTTGGCATTGGCCGCTGATGATTTTATAGAATATATAAATTTACTTTTAATTTCAGAACCAAGGTTCGGAATTAGTGAAATTATTGGTTCAGTGCCACCGTGCTTGGTGACGACAAAACATCTAATCATCTGAGACTGCTCTAAAATACCAGGGCAGCTTATTATAAGCAGCATATACTATAGTGTATAACCAGAGAAATAAACAGCATGGAACAGCAATTGACACTGTATATATACACAATTTTTGTCGAGGTGCTGTTTGGGGGGACCACGGCCGGGGTGGCCCCCACATGGATCCGCCATTGTTGTTACTAAATCTATTATTTCAACGTTGAATTTTGTTACATTTTTATAACAGAAAACTTAAAAAGGATTTAAGCGTGCTAAACACAGCTAACAGTTGGATAGTAAAGATGTGACTTTTATGTCGACCTTAGACGTAAATCGAATTCGAACTTACGGCTAGCTGGTCTTAAAGTTTAAAAGCAAACGTTTTAGAGCACAGTTCAACTTCAAGAATTCTACCTACCAAATCACAACTAGAAGCTATAAATTAGTACAGTGTCTGTCATCATCAGCTTAACTGGCCAGCAGAAAACATAATGAGAACCTTAGACATGCGTCAAATCCTGAGTTTTCAGTAAAAATAAACTTATGTTTCTGCAACCCAGCCAAAGGGTGCCGACGGTTTTGCCACACTTAACAGTACTATATCAAATTTATTCGTATGGATGAAATATCCGAAATTAAAATCTTCACACACGACACACACCTAGATTCGGCTGATATATATTGACAAAAATGCCAGAAGCGAGCAACTTAAAGATACTTGGCTAGTGGTTTTTTCACATGATCCTATGATCAGTTGAACTTTGTTTTTACAGGTTACAATGGGTTCCGTTGCAACAGCTTATACCAGGGCGCAAGAAAAATTCTGATTCCGATTAGTATTCCGATTTAATGCAAATTACGATTCGTTTTAAAGTTTAATCGGAATTTGAACTGGAGTTTTGAAAGTTTTCACTTTGTAATCTAGCTGAAAAGTGTAAATTAGGGATGTGCGGACTAATCGGCATCGGAAATAATAGTAATAATCACCACTTTCCGTGAGTATCGGCACTGCAAAGAAATGAGTGATCTTTTTGCACATAACAGTCAGTTGGAATGCTATCAATTTCACTTCTGAGGTATATATCGGTGAATGTACCATTGTCATAAAATTGCTAATCGTTTATGTTGGCTAGGGTTTAAGTTTTTGCATATTGATGTAGTGCGGTAACCTATCTATGTGTTCTTTAGCATAGTGTTCTAAAGTTGGAATTGGCATCGGCATATTTTCCAAATAGAATCGGCATCGGCAAAAATTTTGGTATCGGGAAATCACTAGTGCAAATATACAATTATCCCTTTAAATCATACATACAGTGCACTGCACTATATTGCATGTGCACATAACGCACAAGCTTGTCTCTCATACTTACAGGTTCGAACTATACTCCGGTTAAGACTTTTAGAGTAATTTTTTAGATTTTATCACTGACAGCTCACGGGCTCTTATGAGAATTCGAAAAAGTTTTGCCTCGGAATATAGTCAATATTACAAGCAGACGCAGGGGGACGAAAACAGCTAATGCCGATGGTGCACATTAGAGGGCGGCTACTGCTTTAGAATTGACATTTTTGGTTGAAGGTGTTAAAGTTTATGTATATAATAATTATTTACGTAGTACATACGCGATATGTTTAAGAACCGGTGGTCATCTACTTCTGGGTTATGGAAACCGAAAAATCCCCACTCGCTTGAATATTTAAAGTGAGCTAGTTTTATACTTGGATCATTTAAGGTTTGGTTGCCGTTCGCAGTGCTTTTTAGCAGAGTATATAAATCGTGCGTGACGCATGTATATACATATTTCCAAGGAGCGCTCGGAACAGAGATTTGGTTTCAGTTTTGTATCCGGCAAAAACGACAACCGTATCCGGCTTCGGTATCCGGTGTAAAACTTTCAGATACTTCTGAATATTTTGTGTTGTTATCGATTACTGTAAAACTGCCTTTTACAAGTGAACATAAGCTGAATTTCCGAGACAGTCAAGAAATTATAATGTTTCATTAAGCGAAGTGAAACTCCGAGCGAATCGCCAAGCTTTTTATGTTTTGTACTCTGGGGTCGAAAGGTGGATGTCCGTCCGTCCGTCTGTCCGTCGAAAAAAATCTCAAGAACGGCTAAACCAATTTTGATAAACTTTTTTTTTGTTTGAAAGCCAATTATCCTGAAGTGTTAACCTCGCAATGGGGTTTTAAAATTTTAAGCTGTTTATTAGCTACGGACTAATTTGCACAATTAGTTTAGCCTAAATTAGGACTTTCTACATTGTTTTACTAATTACAGTTACAAGCAATCTAATTTCAGCATTAAAGAGTTTTTGGGGCGAGGAAGCTGCATTGACTGTTTACAAAGCTTCAAACCGATAATTGAGTAGTTAGCTGATAGATAATTTGCATATTAGCAAAGTTTTATAAGCCTAAATTAGGACTTTTTACAATATTTCAATAATTATTAAGGTTAAAAGCAATATAATTTCAGCACTAAAGGGTGTTCAAGTGCGAGGAATTTGAAGCAATTGTGTACAAACCTCCAAAGCCGATATTTGAATAGTTAGCTAATAGCTAATTTGCATATAAGCATAATTGATAAGCCTAAATTAAGCGTTTTTGCAATTTCACTAATTATTATGGTTACAAGCAATCTAATTTCAGCAATAATCGGTTTTTTCGTGCGCTAAATCTGAATAAATTGTCTACAAACCTTCAAAACTAATTATCGAAGAGTTAGCGAATAGCTAATTTGCATATATTTTGCTTAAAGGATAAGCCAAAATAATGGCTTTTTAAATTATTTCTCAAATTATTAGGGTTGTTGAACGGTTTTTAGTGCGAGGAATCTGGATAAATTGTTTACAAACCTCCAAAACCAATAAATGAATAGTTAGCTAGTAACTAATTTGCATATTAGCTTAACTGCTTAAGTGTGTTCGAGCTTCACTCAATACACGTATATAGTCCCACTATGACTGGTTTTTTATACCAAAGTAAAATATATCGTACGTGTAATGTTATGAGCTTTAAAATTTTCGATAATTTTTCTATCAGTGTGAGGATTTAATCCTAATTAATGTACGTGGGAATGGCTTCAGATCATGTTGTCTAAATTCGGTTGATTGTTTATCTATTTTTCACGTCCATATTTTTATGTCCGCTTTCTTTTTAGATATCTTTATGGCGTTTTATCGAAGAACACAACAGTTACGGAGCAAAATCGCGGGATTCTTGTCGAAGCGCTGCGCTCGATATCGGAAATTTTGATTTGGGGCGATCAGAACGACAGCAGTGTTTTTGAGTACGTAATGTTGCTCACACACATATATAATATAGATGTAACAAGATTTTCATTTTAGTTTAAATATTACAGTCAACCGTGAGAAATAAATTTAGAAATATTTTAATAGATGTCTTCTGCGGTAATTTTTCTATCTTTGTTAGTGTTTGGGCATGGGTTTTAGTTTGTGAATCAGGTGTAAGGATAATCTTGTGCGAATGCGCGTGTGTGTTTTCAATTTGGTGAAATGTTCGCTTTCCCAGTAAGGGTGACGCTATATTTGTGCGGCGCCGTCCATCGCTGTCCATCTTCGCGCGGCATCATACTCGCTTAGTTCGCGTGTAATACCCAGCGCTGACGAACGGTGCATCCGTAATTGTATTTTATTTATGTTTCAGTTTCTTTCTCGAAAAGAATATGATTTCATTTTTTCTACGGATTATGAAACAGAAATCCGGCCGATACGTGTGTACACAGTTGTTGCAAACGTTGAATATTTTGTTTGAGAATATTCGCCATGCAACTTCGTTGTGTAAGTAACTGATCCTGGGCTGTAAGTTAGCTTACGCTCGTGTACTTTTGTATTACAATACTTAAGTAAATATCATGTCGAAGGCGAAATCCTCACATAAAATCTGTGCTAAGCAGAAGTTTTTTATAAAGGAATACGTTTTTGATATTTTTTTAGATTATCTTCTGTCGAATAACCACATCAATTCAATAATAACTCACAGATTCGATTTCTCAGACGAAGAGGTTAGTATTATTTTGACATGAAATATTTCTTATTGTATTTATAAACTTGGGAACCTTATGTTTGTTTTTTTATTGTGATTGGCGCACACATTCCGTCATGATTTACTGAAATTGAAATTAGTTTCATTTTGCTTGAATGAAGCATGAGGGACATGTTTGTTACGAGTACTAGCGGTCCAGGTGTGCTTTTACGCTTAATATTACGTTTATAAATGACGTTTTTTCAGATCTTAGCATATTACATTTCGTTCCTCAAAACGTTATCAATGAAGCTGAATACCAATACTGTTCATTTCTTCTTCAATGAGGTATATAGTTTAACGCGTTGGGTCTTTAGGCCACGGCCAAGGTACTGTGATGTTTGTAATAGCAGTGCCCAGTTTGTCTTTTAAACCTCCTACTAATATCACTCTGCGAGTATGTATTAATCTGGTTACTCGAAAATTGATGATGTTGTTTATTTCATAAATAGTAAGAGAAATCAGTGCGTAGCCAGTATTTTGGACAGTTGGTTTGGTGCGTTATATAACAATCTCCACGGGTGGGTCTCTTGTCTTCCTGTTTGAAAAGTTACTAAAAATCCTAAATAAAAACACAAGGTGGGTTTAATTTCATCCTCAACTTTATTGACTACGCCTTATCTGATGACGAGATGTATGTGTTGCTTCTTTTGGTATTGAGCATAGTGTATTTTTGTATCCGTTTACAGGAAGCATAGAAGCTGTAAATGCTAATAGTTTTATGTTAATTGTTGTAGCATACGAATGATTTTCCTTTGTACACAGAAGCGATCAAATTTTTCAATCATTCAGAAAGTATGGTACGCATTGCTGTTCGAACCCTAACTCTTAATGTGTATGGAGGTATGTTTGGGTATTGATTTGACAATCACGTTGCAGCTTTTAATACCCGTCTAACAAAATGGTAATGATCAATTTAGTTTTCTTTTTCTTTTCACCGGTTGGCCTAGCTGTATTATATTCATTTTCAAGCAGATGTGTGTAACGTAGTTTGGAAATAAACAAATTGTGAGATTTCTAGTGTTAGCAAATCATTTAATTGAGTTTTTTTACACTGGATGAGAGCTAATTCGTTTCAGCGTGCTTTCACTTACACTTTATGTGTGATACTATTGTTGTCGTTTTGTTATTATTGCTATTGGACAAATTACTGCAACGAGCAAATTTTTGAGTAATAGAAATTATAAAGTTATCAGGCTTAATAGATGGCTTTTGGACGCAGTATTTGATATAGAATTTGGTGCACGAATGTCATTCTTTCTGAATCTTATCTGTACCATTTTCTTTCTGAATATACGTCTACCTTTCTATCTGTTACTATAGTCTTGTTGTTATAGTCGACGACGAAGCAATGATCAAGTTCATTTGTGATCGAACTGCGGCGCCATACTTTTCGAATCTCGTATGGTTTATATGCAACCACATTATTGATGTGGATATCGTTGCTCAAGCTGACGCGAACGAGTATGTCAATATTTTTTGTTGTCTTGACACTGGTCAGCATAGTTTATTGTTGATATAGTTTCTGGCGGTTGGCGTTACAACCGAATGTCCGGATTCTGGCAAGCAATTGACATCCGGTTCCGGTATTTTACTTTTCCGGGTATTTATGGCAGAAAAGTATATCATAACTTTATATGATACTGTTATTTATCACCAAAATATACAGCTCGGTATTATTGGTATCCGGTTGAATTCTGGTAGCGCCTAACAATATGTTCAATGTTATAGCTATGGTGCCGTTGATAAACTGGTAGTTTTGGTCGCAGAATACTTGGATCATATTCACTATGTGAACGACATTTTGTGTCTCAATATTCACAGCCTCAACGTTGTACTCACCGATCAACTGATACGCAAGCTGTTTTTGCGAATTTGTCTCGGCTCGTTGGTTCCGAATATATTTGTTAGTGAAAAACGTTTTAGTTTAATTTGATTATTTATTCTAAGCTTTGATAGATATAGGGTGTATATTTGCATTCGTTGCATGGTTGAGTGTGTATTTATCAATATTGTTGTTGCAATTTTTCTTAGTACTACGGAATAAATGTGGTCACTATGCAAAATATCTTGGTTGCACACTCTTGTCTAAGAGTTATCATCGACTTTTGTTGATATGAATTTATTGTTAAAAGCGCACTATGTTGACTTAGTTTCATTATTTTCAGATTGACGGAATACACGTGTCTATGGTGGTGGCTTTGTTTTTGCTGTCACAGGTGAGATTTACGATACGAACCATAAATTTCTGAACATTGGATATTAATATAGCTACAAATTTGCACCAATGAAGTGGTCGTAGGTTCATATTTGCAGAATGTAATCCATCTCGCCGCACACCCCTTGAAGATTTCATTTCTGCCTGTTTTTTTGCAGTACGAGCCGCTAGGCTTGAGTTTTACACCATTGCAATGTTTTGTTTTGATGGTTTGTCAATATGTTAGTATTCTAAATTAGGTTATTTTTGTTTTATTGTGTTTCTGTAGTTTCAGGTGTTTATTATTGTTTCACATCAGCCTTTGGTTGATCAATTGGCACATATGCTTTTGTACGGCGATAGTTCCATCTTTCTGGCAAGCCTTAGTCCCCAAAAAGCGGTAACGACGTGTTTTTGCTTTTACTTTTATGTTTAATTGTTTAAGCTTTCATTATCTGTAATACAGAATGTTTTGCCGTTTTGATGTTTGATGCGGACTCAGCTAAAAACGTTAGATCACTGAAACCATCGAATGAGCTAATGACGAAAATTTTGTAGATTACCAATTTTATTTCACTAGTTCGCTTTTGTTTTAAATTATATTTTCGTATGGTTGTTTATCAACAGTCATTCGTATTTATACTGATATGCTAGATTGCAGCCACCAGGTTTGCGAGGATTTCGGACAGGAGAAGGAGGTTACGGAACAATATTTAACGACGTTTTTAACAACAATCGCAAAGAAGTTTTTGACGCTAACAACCCACCCACCGGTGGCTACGCCCTTGATTGCAACCTGAAACGTTAGCGTAGCAAAAGTTGTCGCGATGCTGTGAATTTGCTGCGTATTATATGTCGTGGTGGTTGTTTTTGTGGTAGATTATCAACTACACCTAAATTCATTTTAAAGTTTTAGATGAACGTTTTTTGTAGATTGTGCAAGATGAGGGTGCGAATTCTCCTGCAGAGGTGCTATTGTCACCGAAACAGTTGGTATCGCAACACCAGCAATACAAGCGTGGCGCAGGTATATTGTTTAATTAGCCGATTTTAAATTGCAGAAGCGCAGGTATATAGCGAAAGGTAAAGATAAAATTGTGGACAGTTAAAGATAAATTCGTTATCGCCTACCGTGAAGTTTTCAAATCGAATTAGCTAAAGCATGGCACAAAGTAGGACAAAGCAACTGAAAAAATATTGTGAATTTCGAAGCTTAACATTTAATGGTTCGAAAGCTGCATGACCTATCACCAAATTGGTGATCGGCGCTGCACACAGTGTTAAGAATACGAGCTGTTCGTTTAGATGGGCCGAACGAAAATTGTACGGACGAAGAGAAAATGCAACGGCTACAAATTAGAGCAGGTGAAACCGACGAAAGTGAAGATTTTCCACAAGTTAGCAGGTAACTAAGTAGGACGGACAGTCGTATTCAATCAGATAAAAGTAAATAATTTTGTAATTGTTTCAATGGCATTTGGTTGGATTAGTACCGTTTTCCTCGAGTATTTAAAATTAGTATTCACGGCATAAATTGTATATTGTACTTAGCGTTTTTGGGTATGTCAATACTGTTTTCCCAGAGTAAAACGTAACGCGTAATAGAACTTTAAATCGTCTATGCAACCTTGAGGTAGTTGTTTTGTAAAAGCTTCTGTTTACTATTTTTGCTTTTCTTCGATCGATCGGTTACACTTGCTCTATTCGTTTTAAATTTGATTTTTTAATTCTTTCAGACCACTGTATTGTGCAATTTTGACGACGTTAAATGCGTCTGCGACTGATCATGCCACGTTTTATACTTTGTGTTTATTATATGCTATTATTCATAACAAAGGTTAGTGAGTGCGTAACGGTTTTTTTATCTTTACTTTTTGTAATTGATGTTATTTAGCTTATGATATAATGGGTCTCGTCGATGTCTAAGAACTCGATAAGGTAATATGTTGGATTACAAATTTCGAAGAGGTGAAACGGAGGAATTTATGATTTTTGGAAACTTTATGGTTGCTTGGGAAATTTTCAAACTGTGTGTTGTTAGTTGATTAAAGTATTAAGCGGTTTCGACGTGGTTATCGTTTTAGATACGTCGGCTAACAGGTATTGGCAGAATGTCTTTTTTGCTTAGTATATTTGTTGCTGTTACACTGTATGAGGTTTATCTAAACTCACTGATTGGTTTGATCTATCACGTGATGGAATTTTAGGAATCGATAATGCGCTTCTGGAAAGCAGTGGGATTAAGATGCCAGAAAAACAGGTGAGCAGGATCAGTCGAGGATCAGTTAAATTTTGAATAGAATTTCTCTGTGAGTATATTTTTGATTTTATCAGCAGCTAAAATTATTTTTCAAAGTTGCAGGTATTACAACTAATTTAAAGTGTATTCGAACCACAGTAAAACGCAAAATTTTCAAACAACCTCTACCGTTCCGGAGGAAATGTTGTTCACATGTTTGTTTTGGTGTCTAATCTGAAATTGGATGTTAGATTTCGAAAGTTATATCATTTAAATGTATTTTCCAGGCAACTAATCCTCAATCGGAAGCGATGACTTACAACGAGGAGGTTATTAACCGTTTGTTGTTGATTTTACGATGCAGCTCTGAGCGAGGTTAGTAGTTTCAACACAGGCGCTGCGTTTTTACCGCCCTCTATCCTTTATGATGCTTTTAAAGCTTTGAGATAGTGCCGCGCGAAATTAGGTTTTTAAGTTGCGTACTCTTATCCAAAGTCAACAATGACTCTTGGTAGTATCAAGAGTTGGTGATGACATTCGATAGGAGTTTGTATTTCGTTATCCTCCCACTTGGACAAATCCGCCATGCTCAGCCCCAAAACATGAAAACAAAAACACGAGTTAGCATACATAATCTAAGCAAAATTCTGTTAAAATACGCAAAATTTATCAAACCTAAAAAGTTTTTAGCCCCTGATTTTTGTCTCAGATGCTGTCTAAATAGGTCCCCCACTAATCAAATTCCTACTGTTGAACCCGGTTGCACTTCCGCGAAGGCCCACTCAAGATTGGTCGTGCGAAATGCAAGAGGAGTATGCAATATAGGTGAATTATACGTCCGAAAACTTTTGTGCAGTTGGTAAAATAGTTTTCCCAATTATCGGAGTGGGGTTGGCACTTAACGCAGCACTTATCTTTAATATTCTTTGTGTACAGAATTTGCCAAGTTGCTAACATTTTGCTTGAACATGCTTTGAATTGAAAATGAAGTAACAGCGCTAACAGTGCGCTAATTTTATAGGTTCACGTAACCATACGGTTTGTAATTGTGGTTCTATACTTGACGTCTCCCTTATTTGTTTTAGATAATCAGGTGCGTATCTGGACGGTCGAGCTTGCATGCCGTGTGCTCGAAGATCTCGTTGGTAGTTCTGCGCAATTGAAAGACGATCATTTAGCGATGTTATATCAAATTTGGGAGCAATCAATTCGAAGTCTACAACAGTATTTTCAGGTTAGTTTTTGGTTAATTTTGTAGGGATTTCATTTACGTTTTTAATTCAAAATATGGTCGTTTACATTATATCAAAACGTAAAGGTTTTATTTTTTTGTTAGCCAGATCATGCAAATTACTAGCGGATGTATTGTTGAATGTGACACGTTTCAGTCTGAAAGCTTAGAAATCATACTTTATGGCTTTTTTAATTTTTAGAAAGAAGATTTGTTTCTTGATTTTTTCGAAGACGAACACAATACGTATAAGGTATGTATTTGGGTTGTTTTACCGTTTGTGAAATTAAATTTTTAAAATACGATGCATGGCTCTAGAATCGAAGACTGATGTGTCTGAAAGCTTAGGTGCAGCGTTGCTATAGTTTGTTAGGATACTGTCTGCTTCGCTAATTTTTGGCTATGCTAAAATCATCTCTCCACCGAGTTTACTAGCTTGAATTTACATTTGCTGAAGCACTTTTGCTGGTAGAAATTACTTGGAGTTTAAGTGATAATTGTTAAAAATATAAGATTAATAACCCGCGTTCTGTTGGATGCACCCTAGAATTTGATAGGCCAGTGTTTAGGTGTTCGCTCATTAGCTGCAACTCTTGGAAAACCAGCCCTCCAGCAGGAGTTGTGCTAATTTGAGAATATCGGTCTTGTTGCATGTCTTGAGTGCTCAAAAGGTTTGCCGGCTATGAATTGCGGCATTGTTATGTTTTAGCGTAGTCGCAATTGGAGTATCGCGTTTTTAAGCTCGGATGTTTATTTTTTGGTACCGCCGGTATCAACACCATTGTCGGGTCTTGATTTTCAAAAGCGGCTCCCATGTGGCGATCATGAACAGTGTCGACGGGTAAGAACGGTGTCTAAATTTGGAATATATGAGCTCAATTTGCTGTGGAAATCAGAGCTTTGCAAAGGTATATGGGTTCTGGTATGATTGTGGGTGTCGTGAACGTGGACCATTATTGTTATATTTGACGGCAATTGTGTGTTGGTTAGAAAAACCAAGCAGCAACAAATATCCCAACTTGAGAGGTGTAATGTGGGGTGTGTCCATGTAATTACTATTGTTCAACTCTTAATTAGCCTCAAGAAAGTATGATTCAAAAATTTCTAATCAGTATCTAACCTCAGTTAAAAGATCGTAGGTTTATGTGGTGGTCTATGTGTCGACAAAGGTTGTGGTATTTGCTTATTTATATAGCTGTTCTGTATGTTGAATTGACACTAGCTGTTCTGTATGAGGAATTGACACGAAAATACAGTATATACCAATAATAAGTTAGATAAAATTTAAAACGAAGTTTTTAGTGGGGAGGTGAGAAAAACACAAAGTTACGCTCTGGGTGCATTTTGTTCTGAATGCAATCTGTTGCATTTTTGTGAAGTTCACTGATAAAAACCATTCGGAACATGGCAGAATTCTATAGTTGAAAGGTTACCGGGCCGCCAGATGAGGTGCGAGTGGTTGTTATTCGAAACGCATTTCTACAATATCAAGTATGTGTATTGGTCGTTACGAGTATTTACTCTGATAAACTGAATTTTCAATACTGAGTTACAAAGAATAGTCATTTTTTTGTTTCAGGCAATTCGTGTCTATCTGTGTTTGCGTGCGTTGTTGCTTCAATTGAACAATGAAACGGATTCAAAATTGCCGTTAATGCAAACCGATGATATTGTCAACGTTAATGATAGTTTGAATTTAAGTAAGTGGCATTTTGAGTAGCGAGTGTTTCTGTGGATAATTTATTGAGGTATATCAACTATTTTAATTACAAGAAACTTCATTGAAAAGCCACTGAGTGTAATGCTAGTGGATTAAGCATGTCTAAGTTGTACTCCTCCTAAGGCGACGTCTGGTATCGGCCGGCGCCTCAACTAAAAATTATTTGTTTATTTGATGTTATGTGGTGCTGTACGACAAATCACGTGCGTTACCGCACAGTGCCGAACGAAATCCAAGCGGCACCTGAGACGCTGGACGACGGCGATTAAATAGTAAAAAAAGTATATGTAACGCCACCCTTATGATTTGCGAATATGTAATTAGAAGGGGGCAATTGACTATTCAGAATAGTTTGTGTGGCTTATTGAAGACTGATGTGAATATTTAGTCTGTTATCTTGTTATCGTGGTCTGTGTTGTTAAGTGTGTAGCACCTATCACCAGTTTGTAATTCGTCTTGTAGTTTTCAAACCAGACCGCAATTGCAGAAGTTGTCGGTGTGAAATCAGAAGTCGTCGGTGTGAAATTTATCGCTAACTGGTTATAGGTTCTATACTTATTCAGGAATAGGGTCACCGGGTTGAAACAGAGGACCAGCATCGTGATGTAATCTTTATTGAAAACTTCTTGGCTCCATTTTCTTGGCTTATTTTGCAGAAAAAGTGGCTTATTTTGCAGAAAAAGTTGTGTAGATGTCTAACTGGTTCTAGTTTTGTTTTAGGCAATAGCGACCTACTGTCGTGCACCGTAGTACAAAACGAAGCGTAAGTGTGTAGGCTGATTTAGTGTAGTTCTTCAACAGGTTTTGTTGGATGTTTTTCGCTGTGCCATGAACTTGATTTAGGCTAAGTTGAGAAGGGGCAGTGCTGTCAGAAATATGGCTGATTTCGTATTCTGTGTATTTTTTATATTTATATCCATAGAGGTTTTCGGTTTTCCATTCCCAATTGTGTTCGAAAGAACTTATGCTTTTAACATCCATTTAGCGGCATCAAGAGTGCATGATACAAGAGTCTCTAACTCAAAGGTTTCCGCATGGTAGAAAATGTACCACCGGTGTTGCGTTTTTGGCTGACCCCCGTTGTTTAGAGGGGGGTCGCTAGCGCATGAATACCCCTAAATTAAACTATAATGGAGCATGTTTGACGCCGTATACGTAAAGTGCCATGATTCGCATCGGTTGTACCCCCACTAAGCAAAAGGGGGGGAGTAGGGCAAAAACGCAACGCGTGCCGGGTACATTTTTTCTACACAGAATGTGCCCAGTTGCACACTCTTGTTGATTAGCGATTATCCACTCTTGGTGGCATCAATCACTTTAAATTCAGAGCCGTTAGATACATCGCATCTATTGATCGACTGGGATTTAAATAATGTACCATTATTTATGGTTGAGCTTGCGGTTTTATGTGTCTTTTTGCGGTTTCAGAAAATTAAAACGGTTTCTAGTCACTGATGGTCTCCAAATGATACTGGTTGAGCCGGATGCCAAAATGATGGGATGGGGGGTTGTACGGTTTGTTGGATTTCTTCAGGTTAGTTTACTGATTTTGTTTACTTCGGATAGCTAAGATAATACACATTGGTACAGGCTTCCAATAGGAACTAAATTTTGCCGGAACAGGAATTCAATTTTTTTGCAGGAACCGGAACAGGAATTGAATTTTTTTGCAGGAACCGGAACTTCATCACCGAGTTACTGTTGGCCTTTTCTGAAAACTTTGCCAAAAACGGCTTAAGCCAATTTTGAACTGTTTTCTGCGAAACATAACAGAAACAGTTCATTAAATTTGAAGTAATTGGAAAACACTCATGTCGAAATAGCAATTTTTGAATGACAAAGTTTTCAATGTTTAAATGATTAGGCATAATTTGCGACAAAACCGTAAAAATTCCGGTTCCTGCATCTTTAAATGCAGGAACAGGAATTGAATTTTTGCAGGAATTCCGGCCGGAACAGGAATTCCGGTTGAACTCCGGTAGTTAGTATATTTTACACTGTAGTTTGTTGATTTTTATTATGATGTAGAAACAAGGTGTTGAAATACTGGTGGTGCTCTAAAATACAAATTTTTCATTTAAAAATTGGATTGTTGTACCGTCTGGCGTCTTAGGGCAATTTGCGTTCAATTTTGTACGCTGCCGACAACCATTGTAATCATATCAAAAAGTCTAGTTCATTGTTTTTTTCGCAAATGTAGGGGCCCTAGAAATTTGGGGTTGGGGGCCAATTGTCCCTTAAATTTTTTTCAAGCTGTTTTTCAGAATTAGGTTGCAATTTTATTCCCTGGTGAATACAAATTTGAAAACTTCGCCTGCGGCGCTACTTGATTTAGTACTTATTATTTCACTTCAATACACCATATAATGTGAAAAATAGTATTATTTGATTAAATCAAACTTCTTACGATTATGTGCTTTTTTTAAAAGATTGAAATTTCACATATAATAACACTTTTCACAGTTGGCCCCTAAAAATTCTGATTTGCCCCTAAAAATTTGTGTTCAAGGTCCAATTGGCCCATAATTTTGAGATGAAAAAAACCCTGGTCTAGTTCAGCCATTAGTTTACAGTGGTCGCCCCAGTGCTATGAATTATGTTAAACAAAGCATGCTGGAAACGTGCCGAAAATACGTTTTTATATTACAGATTGAAACACTGTGGTAAAGAGTTATTGTTTTGTTTTAGGACTTAGAAGTCACTGGTGATAAAGAAGACAGCCGTGCACTTCATGTGACAATACATCAGCCGACGTCTGTTGCGAAAATTGCGAGTCGAGGCGGAACCGCTGGGTTGCCCCCATCGGTACATGTAGGTAGACCAGTTCTTGCCGCGAAATTGGTATTTGACGATCATATTCGTTGTATGGCCGCGAAGCAACGGCTAACGAAAGTAAAACAGTATTGTGTTCTAGTAGATTTTCATGTTGTTTTGTTTTACCGCGGTGGGCTTGATATATTTGTGACTATAAGGCTATCTTTATAGCAAATACGTCGAACGATAAAATCCAGTCATAATGTCGGTAAAGCAAGTTTTGAGTTAAGCACGGTCACTGGAGCAGGTATTTCATGATTACTGCTGTCTGATCGTTGTAAATCCAGACGGGCGCCGCACGACAAGTATACTTCCACCCCAACGATATTGATTGGTTAACCGCTGAATAGGTTTTTCATTCTATTGTTACTGTAAGTGCTGGGTGTCGCTAGAAATTGGTTTAATATAGCGCCAATCATACTCTTTCAGGGACGACAAAAAGCTCGTGCGTACAAAATGGATCTCATTGCTGATTTGCTTGAAATTAAAAAAGACACAGCGTCAGCCAGTGCGGGCCATAACAGCGGCAGTGGCCGAAATTTGAACAGCAGCAGACAACAGCATGCAGGAAACGCGTCGAATGTGACCAAACAACTAGTCTATAGTATGTTTTGATTTTAAATGCAGGTTTTATTTTTAAATGTAGATTTAAAATATAGGTTTTGATTAAAAAGGTGTGTTTTACATTTTTTAATTACTGCTGTTATGATTGATTTTTATGCATATTTTCGTTATGATGTACGTTGCAATTATTTTTTAATGTTGCGTTATTTCGTATTACAGAGTTTCTTTGTAATTCTTTGTGGTGCGTAAGTAAGTATTTTTTAAATTTGCGAAGTCAACTTTTTAAGGCTGAAAATAGTCGCCGCAGTTTTTTGTTCAGCATTTTGTTATATTTGTTTTTAGCGTATATTTTTGCATTTTGTTTTAGGAACATCTGGTATGGGAAAAGTTCCGGGTTATGCTGCAAAGCAGTTGGTAAGTGGTATGTTTGGATAATAGTGTGCGAAGCATAAATTGAGCCTTAACAATTCGTAAAGCTGCTTAAAATGAAATATACGGGCACTAAATAAGGCCACTATTCCAGTGGAAACAGAACAGATATTTCTAAGCACGCTTCTAAAATTTTCTTAAGTAGTTACATTTTGATATTTATATTTCGAGGATCTGTTGCTGGAAAAGGTGTGCAAAACTGCGTACATTTTCGTTCGCTGTCTGATACAAAGGACAAGCTGTGCTTCCCATATCACGGCTGTTGCGGTCAGTCGGTATGGTTGGCCGGTTGCAAGACCCAATATGAGCTGATTTATCTGCTGACATTAGGTCTTTAGTGCCGTATTAGGTTACAAGTTTTTTTGCTTATGTGCCCATCATAGTACGTCCTAAGAAGTTACTTCGTGTCGCACGATATTGTTGCATTCCTTTCAGACTGTCCATGACACTAAAAACTCAGGTGCATCTACGGACACATCAGCGTCAAAACCTTCAATGTTCAAAAAGAAACTCATTTCAACCAGCAATACAACGTCTCCGGTTTCGAATGCTCTTTCAAAAGTATTTTCAAGCAATCGTTCTGGAAACGATCATCCGGGTGACATTACAGCTGATGGAAAGCACAGAGTTTCGCCAACCAAAAGCCCAAACAAATCCCCAGGCAGCAGTGGTAGTCGTAGTTCAAGGATTCGTGAAAAACAAAAGCAACGCGCCGGTTCAGCGTTGAAACGGGTCCGAGTTTTGTCGATCGGGTCGCTGTTGGGCAGGAATCGTACCAGCTTTGCGACAACAGGTAAAAGGCTTTCATGGGAATTCTTGCAAAAATTCTATTTCGGTTCCTGTATCCGGCTTTATGCGATACAGGAACTGGAATTTTAACTGGTTTTTGCAAAAATTATTCATAATCATTCGCAGTCACTGCAATTTTTGTGCAAGTTTGAAAAATTATTTCCAAACGAATGTCTTTGCGACTCGTTCAATTTTGTCAATACGTACTCAGAATAAATAACTCTGCTGCGCTATTTTAGATTGATAAAAACTTAACACGTAACGAAATAACTAAAGATTTGTTTAAGAGACGCTTTTTCAGTTAAAAAGTAAGTCTAATGATACATAATTTGTCTAATTTTTCGACAAAAAATTTGGGGTCCAATTGGGGAAGTTGGGACCTTAAAAATTCGAATTTTTTAAAAATTTAAGTTTGTGCGTGGAGTAATCGGGGATGGTCATCAAAAACTAATAAGTGCAGCGTGCTAAACTTGTCACACTTGTTTTTTGAAAGTATATTAAATTCCAAGACACTTGGGTTTTTTCTAACATCAAAGCTTCTGAATTGCTGCAACCTAGCGAGCAAAGCGAGGTTGAAGCTAGACGTATTATTGTGTTAAATCATACGGTAAAGGCAAGCTTTCAATTTTGAGCGCCTAACTTTGGCCCCGCTGTCGACGAAACCTGGTGAGTGAACCGAACGAGATGCATGTAGTTTTACGTTAAATGTCGTGGCAAATTTTAATTCAGAAATCCATTTATATATTGCGTATTCCTAAGCCTAAGTCGCGTGATACTGATAATTCCATAACTGAGCATAAGTCTAAACAAAGAATTAGTCCAAAGCTTAAGCTTTGAAGTATGTGCCGATAAAGCGGTGGTTTCAAAAAATGTTTAAAGGTTTAGAGACATCAAAAAGCAATGTACCGTACAGTGCACGTACAACCGGACGTGAGCGTTCGCATGCATTTAATGGCAGTCTGGAGGACGAGTCTACCAATCAAATTGCGCAAAACCATAAACTGACGCAACGTTTGGCGTCATCAATGTTCAATAAGAACGGCGAATTGGACGGGTGTTCATATGGTGAATGTGTTCAGCATGAATCGGTTTTGGAACGTTGCTCGGTGATTGTTGGTGATAGAGGTGGTCGGAAATCTAGGAATACAAGTCGAAGTGTAAGATGGTTTAAATTTACTGCAATATCGGCTTCGATTTTAGACTATATTTTTGCTTACGCTTACGTTTACACCTTTTCAACACGTACGATTAGGCTTAGCAATGTGCATAATGTACAATTTCAGCCATAAATGTAACATTGGCAGAATTTTTAAGTTGTTTTGGATGGCGACTGTGAAGCACTGAATTATGTGAAGTTTTTAATTGAAGTTTATAGCGGGTTTATATAAATTGGTAAATTGTGGCCAGAAAAATGTTCCAGTAGCAGAAAAATGTGAGGACTTATACATGAATATTAAGGGTTGATGCATAGGCTTGAGTTTATAGGACAGTCTTTGCCAAAAATCACTTTTTGACTTTCCTTCGTAGAAGTTTCGGAAGTGCTGGTTTAATAACCATTGAGTTGACTTTTTGTGAAAAGTTTTGCTGCTAGTTGTGTATACAAATCTCGCATAGCGCCTTGAACAAAACATTGCCAAAAAATAACACAGATTCTGTGAAAAGTACATTTTCAATAAGATATAAGCGGAAAAGAGCGAAACAGCATCGTGCGATTGCACGAATAGTTTTCAAAGTAAAAAAGTATCCATCTTGGTTAGCGGCGGATCACGAGATTTCTGAAAAAAGGGCGCATGAGATAGAATAGTTAAAGAAAACTAGCGTGCAAGAAGCCGAACGCCATTGTAGTTCTTAACCTTGATACAAAATCGTGGTTTTGATCCTTGTTTTTGGGCCAACAATAGGATGCCCCTTTGAATCCGGTAGTTATCTTGGTCTACAGATTGACGTGTAATTTTTTAAAGCAATGAAATGATCGCGTTTTAGACCAAAATTTAAATATTGCTGATGGAAATCTCTGAAATTTTCTGTTTTATTATTATTTTTTATTGTTATGTTTAATTTTAGCGACGTGCAACTATTCAATGCAACTCTGCGCGTGACGGACCAATATCTACTACAATCAATAGTCGCCCAGATTCAGACTCAACCGATTATGACAGTGATATTGATGGCATGGAGCAGACAAAACTGCAACGAAGTGTATCGCTTAGTCCGACTTTGTTAAGGCACAAATTTGGAGGTATATCATTTATTATTAACCCCCACACTTATAGCAGTGACTTTTGTTTCAAATGACGCAAATAAATATACGAAAAGCACAGTTAAGGAACGTCAACTAAGTATTACGAACTTAGAATGATTAAGCATTATTTTTGTGGAAATGTGCACTCAAATATCCGGTTTGTGTATTTTATTGGTATCCGGTTGTATCTTGATGTAAAAGAGTGTTTTAGGTGTAACAGACAGTAGCTGTGAATCAACCCCACAGCATGCAACAGGAGCTACGTCGTCCGCGGTACTTAATTTCGAACCAAAGTCAAGCCGGTCACAATTACAAAGAAACGTGATATTCAATAACCGTCATTCAACTGCAGATCCAACTCAACCAGATGAAGATGATATTTTGATCGCAAGCACAATGATGCCTGGTTCGACTGCTGCGAGCAGTACCAGTAGCCCGTTGAAAGCTAGCGCTCGATTAACTTCGGTTGAGCCTATAGTTGATTTAAGCAATGTCGTATCGGGGGGCTCATACGGAAATAGAAGAGTGGATCGGAGCAAAAAATATCGGATTCGTGTTGAAAATCCGATGGAGTTGCGTGGTATTGCAAGGACAACAACATCGGTTGACGAGGTAGGGTATGAAATGCGAGAGGATGAAGATGAACAGTGGGCAGACGCACCTGGCGGTCCGCAACCGTTGAGCGGGGACATGGCGAGTAACGTAACTGGGGATGAACGGCAGAGTAAAGCCGGGCAAGCTGGAATGTCAAGCTTAAATTATGTTACAGGGACGCCTGATGCTGATGGACCGAAGGCGTCTCCTGCGGCAAGGGATAGGTACTGGAAACCGGTAGTACATGATTTATAGCCTGAAGAACGGAGCAACAGGATTTCGTTCTGTACAGCAGAGGGTTGTTACAATAACTTACTAAATGAGAACGCGTGTGTATATTTTATTCGGTGGTCCGTAACGGAAAATAGTAACGAGCAGTAAGGGAAATTTTTGTAATTTCAGCACTAAAGGGTTTTTAGGTGCGAGGAATTTGAATAAATTGTTTACAAACCTCCAAAACCGATAATTGAATAGTTTGCTAATAGCTAATTTGCATATTAGCTTAATTGACCAGACAAAATTAGGACTTTTTAAATAATTCCAATAATTATTAGGGTGGCTGAAGGGTTTTGGGTGCGAGGAATCTGAGGAAATTGCTTACAAACTTCCAAAACCGATAAATGACTAGTTAGCTAGTAACTAATTTGCATATTACCTTAATTGTTTACGTGTATTCAAGCTTCGCTCAATAAATGTAATCCCACTACGGCTGGTTTGCTGTACTTTTGCGTTATAGCAATTTGATCACTAGTGATAGAAGCACTTTTGAAATAATATTGTACACAATGGTTGTCAGTGCTGCACTCTTATGTTTATTTTCTTAGCACAAATTGTGCTTGTATGTTAGGCATGCATGTTCATGATAGCATTATGAGCTTATTAAACACATTGATAGATTTATGTATCCGGTAATATTGTGTTTGTATTCAATGTTTATTTGTCTCGAAGCTGTATATTCAGTTCAAAACTTGTCGCAAGTATCACGTTTGTTGACCTGTTGATAATTTACTAAATTCCAGGGTGTTGCTGGATATTATGATCGAGGAAAAACCAATTATGCGAGCCAAGACACATTAGGAATTTGCGCCTGCATTCAGATTTTTCCGGTATTCAATTGCACCTTACTATTAATAATGTGTAGCTTTTAAGCAATGTGATGAAATGTGGACAATACCGTATCATTTTGTTAACGTTAACCCTTTCACTCATAGAGTATACAATGAGCAACTAAATACAATAATGTACGAGGAATATACACTCTGTGAGCAGTGTTTAACAATTCTAAAATAATTGCGCAATGCAAAATCTGCACAAGGCGTGAGAGCCCCCTCGGGCTCAAGCGTCAAGCTCCTATAGCTCAGTGGTCATCGTAAACGCCTCCCACCCGTGAAACTGGGGGTCGAATCTTACTTTGAAATTACATCTCAAATGAAATTGAAAATATTCATGTGAGAAAGGGTTAAATACAATTCTAGAATAAGAAGAATTATTTAGGTTAATGTACAGTCACATTTATAGTGCTTGCTGCACTTGTTTTGCGTAAATTTTTATACTACCACTATTTTAATTACTTACATTGTGTTTTTGTGTTCTGGAAGGATTGTATGGATTGTATGCCAACATCAGTATAAAAAATCTCACGATTTATGTTTGCACATGGACCTTTATGGAAATACAGTATAATATGTTTAGTGATTTGTAACATGTGCCATTCGCTTACTGAATCTAACTGTACCTTTTTTAAAAATTCGGCCCATGTAAAGATCAGGGGCGGAACACTTTTCTGTGGGACTGGAATAGAAGAAGCTTAAGCTTTAGATTAAATTTTTTGATTGGCTTGGGAGTAAACTCATTCTTACGCTTAGGCTTAGGCTTAGGCTTTGTAATAAGCTTATAATACTGTTCCGCCCGAGTTCTTTACATTGGCCAAAAATTCCAATTTTTCTGCAAATTGGATGCGTTTGAATTTTGAGTTTTTATGTCAGCGGGGTTTTCTATCGTTCGCACGTTTGCGGCAACAGGGCGTAAACTATCTTTATGGTTGCGAATCTAGGTAGTACCTACTGTGCGGCTTAATTGAAAGTGTATTAAGATTTCGACCCAAATGGACGGGAATTGCTGCAGTATTAAAAGTGAAAACTTCGTTTATCTCTAAATAAACCACCTGCGGTTATTTTAAAGTGTGTGTATTTTTGCATTGACTTAGACCTATAGAAGTTTGTATCTGTCTCATTCCCTACTGTCGCATTTTATATTTATTCAGACCACAAATAAAGAACTGTCTTTCGGTTCATGACACTTAAAATTGAACTATAAACAAGTAGTTCACTGCCGATGAGCTGATAGTTTCAACAGTTTTGATATCTGGCTTCCGGATTGCAGCCGGTGGTGAGAATACCTAAGCATGAGCCGAAAGTCGATAAAATTTACCAGAGCCGGGGGTGATGGGAAATCAGGGACCTAGCTGCTTAACCCCTTCTCACATTGAGTTGCCTGTAGGCAACTCAGCGCAGTGTATATACGTTAAATAGTATATATCGCACCGTGTTTAACAATTGCAACACGTATACATAGTACTAAATCACCACAAGACGTGAGAGCCCCCTCGGGCTCGAGCGTCAAGCTCCTATAGCTGAGTGGTGATGGTATACGCCTCCCACTCCAATCACTGGAGTTCGAATCCTAGCAAGGTCTAACGGAAAATAGAAAATATTCATGTGAAAAAGGGTTAAGCGAAAAATTTTCAGTTTACTATCTATAACCCCTTCTCACATTGAGTTGGCTGTAGGCAACTCAGCGCAGTGTATATACGTTAAATAGTATATATCGCACCGTGATTAACAGTGCAACACGTATACATAGTACTAAATCACCACAAGACGTGAGAGCCCCCTCGGGCTCGAGCGTCAAGCTCCTATAGCTGAGTGGTGATGGTATACGCCTCCCACTCCAATCACTGGAGTTCGAATCCTAGCATAAAAGTAGGTCTAACAGAAAATAGAAAATATTCATGTGAGAAAGGGTTAATCATATAAATACCCTAAAATTGAACAATAACCAAATTGTTTTTAAAAAATCGGTTTGAGAGACAGAAATCGAAAGCTTCAACAACAATTTTACGGGAACAGCAAACAGATATCCGGCTACACACCGAACGGCACAACGTTTGTGAACATACTCATAAATTTGCTATCGAAATACTGAAAACTGGTAAAAATTCTTCGGAGCCGATCTATTTTTAGATTTAGCCGTAGACAGAGCTCCGGTTGCACGCTGGTGGCTTTTGATTATGCTGGTTTACTTCCAATTGGCTTCTGATGAAGCTGGCTTACCTCAACACTCCGCAGTGTTTGACAGGTTCTTTTGGCTGCTACAGGTAAAGCATTGGATCGAATTTTTTTAGTAAAGTTCCCAATGAACACTGGTTTCAACTAGGTGCAACCGTAATTTCAGTTTTTCCCGCTATTCTCGGTGCAGTAACATTGTTTCAAAAAATCTGCACTTAACGAATTTTTTGTTTGAACTAATCGATAGAAGCTCAACGCAGACGAATTATAAGAATCTAAAATAGCTCATTTTAATAGGTTCGTATCTGGTTCCTGTTGAGAATGCTGTATTCGTTTCACTTTCCGGTTTTATTTCAATTTCGATTGCACCCTGATTGTATGCTGCAACTTTCTGTTGTGGTATATGCTATAAATGTATGCGTCTGTTTAGTGTGCAGATTTTAAAATAGGCTTGGTGCGTCGTAAAGGAATGTGGACAATCGTGCAAAAATTCTTTTAGATTATTAATCATTGAAATAGTTTGAGAGTTGGTCAATAAACATGGCAGATGCAACGTCTCGCCCGTCGACTTCTACTACTGTTGCGACTGAAGACGTCGACGCAACTTGTCCGAAACATCCTCAGACAAGTGGCGATGCTGAAGCAAAACAGCCAGTTTGTTTAATTGTGCTTGGTATGGCTGGATCTGGAAAGACGACGTTTGTTCAGGTATCGTTTAACGCCTACAACTCAAAAATTGTGTTACTGAGTACGTAAATTCCCAACCTACACAGACTCTGTTCGAGTCACAGTGTGTGATTTCGCTTAAAATTTTTTAGCTATGATTTGAATGACCCATGTATAGAACAGGGCCGGAACAGTAGTATAAGCATATTCCTAAGCCTAAGCGTAAGGACCAGTCGTAGTGGGACTGCATTTATTGAGCGAAGCTCGAACGCACGTAAGCAATTAAGGTAATATGCAAAATAGTTGTTAGCTAACTATTCATTTATCGGTTTTGGAGGTTTGTAAGCAATTTCGTCAGATTCCTCGCGCCCAAAAACCTTCAGTAAACTCTAATGAAAGTCCTAGTTTTGTCTTGTCAATTAAGCTAATATGCAAATTAGCTATTAGCTAACTATTCAATTATCGGTTTTGGATGTTTGTAAACTATTTATTCAAATTCCTCGCACATAAAAACCCTTTAGTGCTGAAATTATATTGCTTTTACCTTAATAATTAGTGACATATTGTAAAAAGTCCTAATTTAGGCTTATAAACTGCTAATATGGAAATTATCTATTAGCTAACTGCTCAATTATCGGTTTTGGAGGTTTGTAAACGGTCTACGCAGATTCCTCGCACCCAAAAACCCTTTAATGCTAAATTTAGATTGCTTCTAACTGTAATAATTAGTGAAATATTGTGGGAAAGTCCTAATTTAGGCTTAATTAATTATGCAAATTAGCCTGTAGCTAATAAAATGCTTAAAATTTTAAATCCCTAATGCGAGATTAACAGCCCAGGATAATTGGCTTTCAAACAAAAAAAGTTTATCAAAATCGGTTCAGCCGTTCTTGAGATTCTTTTCGGACGGACAGACAGACATCCACCTTTGGACCCCAAGTACAAAACATAAAACGCTTCGCGAAACTCCGAGCTTCTCTCGGAGTTTCGCTTCGCTCAATGAGACTAAGCCTAAACCTAAGCCTAAACAAAAAAGTTGGTGTAAAGCTTAAACTGACTCTATTACAGCCCCACCGGAAAACGATCCGGCCCTGTTCCATACATGGCCATTTAAATTGTGATTGGAGAAGTATTTTGCGATACCTAAATAAATGGATGCATGGAAACAGTGTTAAGTTTGAGCTTCAAGGTGTAATTCCGAAATCTATCTACAGCCAGCAATATATTATGCTAAATGGCCGAATGAAATTTTATCACTAGCGAGATTTGACATTACTTACAAAAGGAGTAAAATAATTTTAAGGAAACTACAAAGTTCTCATGGCACCCTCTGGTTGCAACCCTGTTAATTTTCTACTGCAGTTATAGCCTTTATCTGTAGCTGCAAAGTCGCAAAACAAACTCACCAGCAATGTTTGGTCGATTTTTTGTCCGTTTCTGGGTCAATTTGAAGCTGTTATTGTTTTCAACTATTTTCTTTTATTGTTTTGAAGTATAATTTTTCATTTATCAAAAGCCTGTCGAGAAATACATATAATAAATCGTGGTAGAATTTTTGCTAACGTCTTCGACTACTTGCCGTGATTGTACGTCAGAATGCAGTTTGCTTTTAGCGATTTGTGTCTCATTTGAACACGATCAAAAATAAACCGTATGTGGTTAATATGGATCCTGCTGTTATGCATATTCCGTTTGCCGCAAATGTTGGTAAGTTACAGTGTATTTATTATAATTAGAGACGGAATCACTGTTTTGTCGAGGCGGGACAGAATATTCAAAGGAGCTTACCAGTACGAATAGTTTTAATGTCATATGCTGTGGTTTTTTTCAAAAATCTCGTATGATAGTTTTTTCTGCAGTTGCTGTCAAAAGGTGCAGGTTTAAATTTTTTTACAGATACTTGGTTACGCGCGAAATTTTAATTGAGGTTCGTTCGATACAGAAGTTTGCTGTTCAAAAAATTTTGTCGTAGACGCAATAAATACTTTTATAGGTTTATATTTAGCTTTTCAAGTGGCCGTATATTAACGTAATGTTATATTGGTTCAAGCGGATTCGTTCGTCAGACCGAATGCGCTATTCTTGTATACAGCTGGCGATATCCTTTTGATTGTTCCGAATGGTTTTACTGGGTTGTATGTTTTAGTTGTTTAGCATTATGTCTGCTTTACTTTAATTTGCGACGGCTATGTGGAGAAAATATCGTGTGTTTCTAAGGCAAAAACGCGTTCGGATTGGAACAATTTTATATAACTTCCATGCAAACGTGGGTGTCTTTGAAATAGGCGATGCTTGTTTTTCTTCGATATTGCAATCGCTATTTCTTCGATATTGCAATCGCTAATTTAGTTAAGTCATACGTATTGCTAAACGGCTAAAACTGCACCGTTAAAAATCACTGCCAGTCTAAAGGGATATAGACAGACGAATAGTTTAAATAACCTTGACGTCGAACATGTTTTTGTGTGCAAAAATGAAATACGTGGAAAGGCTTTTTATATTTTGACGAGGTTTTTTCGCATGGGTATCGTAAATTATTGAGCGAAGCGAAACTCCGAGCGAAGCTCGGAGTTTCGCGAAGCGTTTTATGTTTTGCACTTGAGGGTCGAAAGGTGGATGTCCGTCTGTCCGTCTGTCCGTCCGAAAAGAATCTCAGGAACGGCTGAACCGATTTTGATAAACTTTTTTTTGTTTGAAAGCCAATAACCCTGGGGTGTTAACCTCGCATTGGAGTTTTAAAATTTGGAGCCGTTTATTAGCTACAAGCTAATTTGCATAATTAATTAAGCCTAAATTAGTGCTTTCCACAATATTTCACTAATTATTACAGTTAGAAGCAATCTAATTTTAGCATTAAAGGGTTTTTGGGTGCGAGGAATCTGCGTAGACCGGTTAGGAAGCTCTAAAACCGATAGTTGAGCAGTTAGCTAATAGATAATTTGCATATTAGCAAGTTTATAAGCCTAAACTAGGACTTTTTACAATATTTCACTAATTATTAAGGTTAAAAGCAATATAATTTCAGCACTATAGGGTTTTTAGGTGCAAGGAATTTGAATAAATAGTTTATAAACATCCAAAACCGATAATTGAATAGTTAGCTAATAACTAATTTGCATAATAGCTTAATTTACAAGACAAAATTAGGACTTTTTAAATTATTTCAATAATTTTTAGGGTTCACTGAAGGTTTTTGGGTGCGAGGAATCTGAATAAATTGTTTACAAACCTCCAAAGCCAATAATTGAATAGTTAGCTAATAGTTAATTTGCATATTAGCTTAATTGACAAGACAAAATTAGGATTTTTTTAAATTATTCCAAAAATTATAGGGTGGCTGAAGGGTTTTTGGGTGCGAGGAATCTGAGGACATTGCTTACAAACCTCCAAAACCGATAAATGAATAGTTAGCTAATAACTAATTTGCATATTACCTTAATTGCTTACGTGTGTTCGAGCTTCGCTCAATAAATGTAGTCCCACTACGATTGGTTTGGAGGTGCTTTATAATGGATGCAGTTGGTACCTCTGGTGTTCTTATCAGTAAGGTATTTATTGGTATATACTTACCTAATGCAGTGTATATTGTTTCAGATATAAGAGATACTGTGAAATACAAAGAAGTTATGAAACAGTATGTTGCTAGTATATTATTTGTTGTGATTTGAGTTAAACAGATGCGTTAATATATTATATAATTTGTCCGAAAAAATAGCAAATTCATGCATTTTACAACAGAATTATGTCAGTACAAATTGTGGGACTGTCTGAGTGAGTTTTATGATATTTTATTTTAGGTATGAACTTGGACCGAACGGAGCAATTATGACGTGTTTGAATTTGTTCGCTACAAGATTTGATCAGGTAGGAATTATGTCGAGTTTTGAATTTAAATAGCCGGTTTTAATTCGCTTTTTATCTTGTTTTGGGACTGCAAGGTGGCCACCAATAAGTTTGTACTTTTTTCGTACCAAAATATCAACAGGAAATACAACTATCCCTGCGGTAAAACAAAATTTTGATCTGTATTACTGTTAACTGAAAGTCAAAAAGGATGGCATTTTACTGTTTAACAACTTTAGTGCCGTGCGTCGTTAGGCGCCGTCCAACGTATGCGAATTGCTGCAGATGTGCCAGTGAAAGTTTTCTGTTTGCAGCGCTATCCGGTGCGCGAGCGGCGCCGCAACCTAAGTGTTCTACACCATAGAATAGTTTTTGAAGTTTGTTTTACGTACTGGTTTTTCTATACTTACCTCCGCAGACGTAAGCTCAAGTATAGGGTTACGTTTAAGAAAATGGTTTACCTATTCCTAAGCCTTTGCTAGCCATTACGTAAACCTGAGCCTAATCCTTAACCTTAAATGTGGACGGTTGCTCAACGGCATAATTGCACTTTCCTGCATATTGTATGCACATTATTGTACGCTAGTTTTGTTCAGGTTCTCAAACTGATTGATAAACGCCGTTCGGAGTACGAATACGTCATTTTTGATACGCCTGGACAGATAGAAGTATTTACGTGGTCGGCTTCTGGTAGTATTATCACTGAAGCTCTTGTAAGTAATTATGGCGAATAATTAACCATTAGTATAAATAAACCATAACGTGGTTACTGTGATCTCAGAATACACGGTGACTATACTAGATATTAGCAAGGTAAGGCTAGATTTGTAAGAACGTTAGACCTCTCATACACTAAGACTTGGTTTACCGTGCAACGTTTGGTGTATGTTTTGAAATTTTTGATGTTTTTTGTTTTCTGACGCTTAACTGAAACTTCGTAGCCTGGGTTTCTGAAATTTTACGTAAGTATAACTTTATACTTAAGTATTTGCTAAAAATTATCTTCATCAATTTGCCACTTCTTAAAACGTAGTTCAGTTAGGTACGTAAGGCCTAAGTGGCAGAAAGCACATATTTGACCTGCTACCGACTAACAGTACTAAAATCGTATCTTCTGTCTAATTTTGATTAGAGACACAAGCCACTTTTATGATTATATAAAGCGAAATAGCACGTTCATTTTAATCGCACTGGCTTAAAATTAGCATTTTTCTGATTTCGTGCAAAAAATTAATTATTTACTTAAGTCGACAACTAACGTAACCACATATTTATAGCAAAACAAAAGTAAAATCGTGGACAAATTATCAAAAACGCAATTTTCACTTATTTTGACCAGATTTGGTGAGTATTTGGTAAAACAATCGCTTCCTTAAGTAATTCTAACCTTTGATTGAATGTGTTAATGAGTGGAAGCCTTACAGCTGGAATGGTCTCGATTGTATACACGTCGGATCCGTCTGTCACCGAACGTCACCGCGCGGTATCGTACACGAATACTCACATACAATACCGTACGGCGACGGATAATGACAGACGCGCCTCACGATAAGTGTAAAGTCACTTAATAATGAGCAAACCAGTTGCTTTTAATTATAGGACAGTTTAGCTGGTAAATTAGTCAGTTTCAGCTTACAATTAATGTATTTACTATTCCATGTAATTGAGAAATATGATCGATTTATAGCTAGCAACTAAGGTTTGAGTTTGTCAAAAAGCTGAGAAGCCATTCCAGTAATTTTAAATTTTCATAGAATAATTACTACATGTGCATTATGCGAATAGAGAAAATTGATTTCAGGCAGCTCAATTTCCTACGGTTATTGTCTACGTTATGGATATTGCACGAAGCGTCAGTCCAGTTACGTTTATGTCAAATATGTTATACGCGTGCAGCATTTTATACAAAACGAAGCTACCATTTGTTATCGTTATGAATAAGGTAACGATCATATTTACACGTGCAAGTTTTTGCGACGAGAACTTGAACCTACAACTTTCACGTGCAAATTTTGTTTGAGAACTATGGCAAAAACTTTCCACTGATTTGTAGTTGCAAGTTCTCGCTGAAAAAGAGTGTTGTACATGTAAATAATGCTTTAGCCAAGTTGTTTTTTGCTGTAAATATCGTAGGGGTTTTTATTTTTAAATATATTACAAACCGATTTGTATAGAGATCTTTGTAAAATATTGTTTGTAGCTTGAGTTTTTGGCGGACACTAATCATTTAGTTGAAAAGTTGAGGTCGAACGGTGAATTTTGGATAAAGTGTCAGAAACTTGATTATCCTGTGTTTCATTTAAAAAGATGCGTCTACTTTTGTAGGCTGACGTGGTACATCCACAGTTTGCAATGACATGGATGAAAGATTTTGAAGCTTTTGGCGAAGCTTTAGATGCAGAATCGTCAACATATATGCACGATCTCACGCGGTCATTGTCGTTAGTTTTGGATGATTTTTATTCGGATATTAAGGTAATGAAGCCGAATTGCCAGCGGTGTGTCGGCCTGTGGCACCAATCGCCAGTTAGTAATAGGTTTTTAAGCAGGCGGTTAGTCGTCGCTGCGAATCTTCTGTGTTTGATAACTTTAGCAGGTGTCGCAATACACGCAAACTGTATACATTGTGTGACACGTGTTAACGTGAGGTTAACAGATAAATTCAAGATGTAGTGTCTACGAGTGGCAATTTTGAAATGGCCAATGTTGTGGTCAAAGAGCGGCAATTAACTACAACCGGAAGTTAAATTTCATGTTGCAATTTTTAAATAGGTCTTTAAGTGCAAATAAGGGTAGTAAATATTACCATTGTAACCCTTTCAGTGCGTTGCGTTTTCGGCACTTACAGGGGAAGGTATTGACGAATTTGTTGATGCAGTTGCAAGAGCTAAACAAGAATACGAGACGTGAGTTGTGTACAAATTTTAACTACTATTCTCTAAGAGCTGTAAGAATAAAGTCCAACTATTGTGCAACCGGAATTTGGGTTTGCGTAGGAAAATTCACGGTATTTGGCTTTTTAGTTTCAGGTTAGCTTCGTTTCAGGTTTTAATTCCGGTTGCACCCTAACTAAAGTACGGCTATTTTGAACTATTTTCTTTTAACTTGGCAATTTCTTTAAAATCATTGTTTCGATGGACATAACTTTGCTTGTACGAAAAACAGCTTTTGTTTCTATCGGTTTAACCGTTTTAGCGACTACTGGCCAGAATACGACCGTTTACGGCGTGAGAAAACAGAAGCAATGGCAAAATCACAAGCCGAACAACTGGAAAGGCTTAAGATAGATATGGCCAGAGCGCCGGCGTCAATAGGTAAGAAATAGTGTTTGAGTGTGTTTTCAGATAAAGATCGATCTAACTGAATCGTGAGAAACCGAAGCCCCAATCAGACAGTTAGTTTATAAGAAAAAAATCGTAAGGTCTCTCTACCTTCTAAGTTGTTACATTTTGCGACACGAAAATCATTGCGTTTGGTTTTTTTACTATTATGAATGTCCGCATGGCAAAAATATCTGGATTTGTCGCTGTTTTGATAAGTTTTCCATCCGTTCGGTTTATATCACAATCAGAAAAACATTTTCCGCGAAAATAACAGCATCGCATTTAGCACATACAGTGCTGCGTTTGCAATTGTTTTTCGTTACTAATTGGGGTATATAAGTAGTGATGTAATATGTATGCGAAATATTTCAGGTACAAGTGCGCTTTTGAAAGCATCTGGACAGCCTCAGCGGATCTACTTGGGCGGATCGAATATTGAGTTAGAACCTGATGATATTGAAGCGCAATGTCGTACTGGTTCGTGCGATGAAGGTATGCCGCAAAACAGTGCAGGACCTAGAAATTTCTGAAAGGAGAGCCTCGCAAGATATAATAGTGGACAAGAACTTACGAGCGAAACGAGAAACAAGCCAAACGCTATTTTAGCACTAAACTTTAACACAAAGTCTTGGTTTTGATCCGTGTTGTTGGGCCAAGGTTGGGTGCCCCCTTGGATACGGTAGTGATTTTGGTCGACTACAGATTCATATGTGTGTGCTTTTATTTGCAACGCTTTTAATTGTTGCAAGCTTGTTTTGTTGTATTGTGTGTGAGATACTAAAATAGTAGTTAACAAAACTGCAAAACTTTTCCATATGAAAATTAGCCAAAATTTTGTGTTTTCGACTGGATTGCAGCTATGTTTGTGAAAACAATCGTACCTTCGACAAAATATTAATATTATTTTTAGGAGCTCTGTGCGGTAGAGACTTGCTTGTGATACATGTCTCACCAGGCTTCTGTTTGACTGCCTTTTGAACTTTCTTCAGCAGCAAATATTCGTGTATTATCTTCTGGACGCATTTTGGCTTTCTCGTCTTTATGCTTTATGTTTAAGTATGTCTCAGTTACCACATTTGCGAAAGATACATATTTCAAACAAAATTGCTTATTTGAAAACATATTGTGGCTTATTTTTAATTGTCTAATGATGTAAGAAAATTGTTTCAGATGAAGAAGAGAAAGCTGAATACGAATCATTTAAACGATACCTCAAGGGTGCGACTTCAAGTCAGATACCAAAGTCAAAGGGCCCGAAAGACGAAAATTGAAACTGATTTGAACATTAATGACATTTCTGTGTTTTGTTATATCATTAGGTATTTTTCAGTAAAATGTTTTTGTATTAAAAAGTACGTCGTAAAACTTCACAAATGCTGCTAAGTCCGGTTGGCCTGATATGTTGAATTTTATTATTTTGTTCTTGAAATTTTATTTATAGGCGATTTTGTTTTTTATATATAGAAGATGATATTGATACATCGACCCATGTAAAGATCAGGGGCCGAACGTTATTTCGTGCGGCTGAAATAGTATAAGGTTAAGCTTCAGACTATTTTTTGCTTAGGTTTCGGCTTAGGTATATAACCTCATTGTTACACTTATGCTTCGGTTTAGGCTTAGGAATATGGTTATACTCCTATTTCGCCTCTGTTCTATACCTTTGCCGGCCGATATAATATCTGCGATTTATGTACACAAAGTTACATTTCGGGCAATAAAGTTGGAGGAAAAGAAAAATTGCTCAATGTTTGAAAATGTTTTTATAAATTAAGTAGTTGCACGATTGAGTAAAAGTTTTATTTGCTGTTTGGTTTTTGAGTGTGCTATGTTATCTACTTATAGCGAACTTTATTTGCTGAATCGACCAATACAAAGAACAGGAGCGGAACAGTATTATAAGCATATTCCTAAGCCTAAGCCAAGCAAAAAAGTTAGTCTAAAGCTTAAGCTTGTTCTATTCAAGTCCCACAGAAAAACGTTCAGCCCCTGATCTTTTCATGGGCCGCTGAATCGTACACGTATTGAAAACAATACTGCAGACGCTAATTTTATCATTACCCATGAACGTTTGCAAAATGTTTTTATTGAACAATATTGCAAGTAAACAAAACGCTACAAAAGCATAGAGTTGTAAGAATATTGTCGTTGTTAAGGTGTTAAATATTCATTGGCGTGAGATGTTAAGCTTTGTTATGCAACGCTTTGGATACCTTTACAGGCCACAGAAGGTAGAACTGTTTGCTACGTTCTGATATTTAAATGCCATCTAAGATTTTAATTAAATATCCGGTTCCACCGGATATTATAAATTACCCGGCTCCGGCATTTTTTGGTATAGGATCGCACCCTGATATATACGTATATATACTGTTTAGGTATATTGTGTTCTTCAGGATGCGTATTGGCAACTAACATCAAAGTACAATATTTACATTTGAGTAATGGATGATGACATACTTCAATCTGAACATTGTGGGCCAAACACTACATGTAGTGTAAGGGATTCGATTCTAAATGCAATATTTAGCAAAATTGAAAACGAAGGCAAAACTGTTGGAAAAAGTAAAAGCAATTTGTGTTTACTCGTGCTTTTGGTATATATAACCAAGAGTGCATGATACCCTTTAATAAGAGTATGCAACTGGGTACATTCTATGTAGAAAAAACGTACCCAGCGCGCGTTGCATTTTTGGCTTACCCCCCTTATTTTTTTGGGGGATGTGAAAATGTTCATAGATGCTGAAATTCATGTGCTGTTTTCATATACTGAAAAGTGTTTCGATTATATTTTCGGTGTTGGCTGGCGGATACACGTGTAATGAACGTAAAATTGATCCCCCCAAAATGAGGGGGGTAGGACTAAAACGCGACGAGTGCTGGTGCATTTATTTCCATGCAAACAAGGCGTTTTGCATACTCTTGTTTAAGGGATCATCCACTCTTGGTATAACTGAACTACCATTGAGGTTTGGGTGCCGATTTTTAAAATACTCTGTTTTGGAAAAGAAGGTTTCAAAATGATTGAATTTTTTTATTTTAGAATCGGATCCTTCTAAATCTAAAGCATTCTCCTGAGTTGCTGCCATTTCTAGTGTACAATATGAAAGCTGGAGCGCCCCAATTACGTATTTTGGGCAACGTTCCAGCAGATTTGTATATCCATACGCAAAATCTGCTTCTATATTTCTATATGAAAAGTTATGAAGATAGAAAATTGTTGTTTACTTTTTCTTTGTGTTGTTATTCTATAAAACGAAGAACGTTTGCTTTATACGTATTTTAACATGCATGTAATTTGTATATTGTCTTAAGCAGGTATGAATTTGTAACGTTGATTTTCCTTTGCGGATGGTGGATCCCAGGGTCCATCATTTTTTTCCCGACCCACGCATGCTAAACATTTGTTTTGGAATTTAATACAAACATAACGTTGGGTTTTTCTCTTACTTTGATTTAAGCTCGGTCGCACCTTGACGGATAGAAACAAACAGAAAAGTGTCCAAATAGGATTCCTTACACATGATCCTCCATCCCAGTACGGTCTAAAGGGCATCTCGGTATACCGATCTTTCCGACCAGGTGTCTATAAAACAAGGAAGATACGAGAATATATTCGTTTCCAGCAAAACAGATACTTTTATCGGCATCAGAATTGTTTAATTCCAAAGGTCATTAAATAGTTATTCCATCCGTTTACAATCCTGCTAACATGTTGTTTACATTGAAATATAAATTTTGTTATTTTTTAAATTGTCAATTTAGTTTCACGGCTTATGTCACGGACTTGCTTGAACAAATCCTCCTAAACATATTCCAAAACATTATATTAAGAGAGTTGCACAAGTGTGCAACTACGGATTGCTAGTTTGTTTTAAACGTGTAAAATTATTGTGTTTTATTAATATTTTTCGTATTTTTTCAGTGTCAGACTCGACGATGTTGATGTAAGCATGTTTTATGATTTAGATTTTGTAGTTAACAAGTTTGTCTTTACTATTTCACAATTAAAACAAAATACGTCGAATGGTGTGCACTGTAAAAATGCTTAGTCAAATTGACTCTCTCCGAAATAGGCTCATCGGGACTGCGCAAACTGAGTGAAACTCGACTCTGTCAGAGTCAATTTCGTCTCAGTGTGCCGCACGTTTAACTCTGGTGGAGTCAAATTTATGCGTCATCCATTTTATCGTGTGCCCGCCGTGTGGAAAATTGACGCAACCATTTCCAAGTACGGTTTTGAAAAACGCTTCAAGAAGGAAATTTAATTTGAAAAAATTGGTCTAGTGGGAAATTGAGACAATTTGCAAACCGTACTAGTAAATCGAAATGATATTTTGAGTGTCGATTTCCCAATAGGGAATTTAAATAGGACAGCAGTAGGAAATTGAGACATTTTTAAAACTTAAATAGGAAATTGATAAGCTAAATTTGCTGTCAAAAAGGACTATTTTTTTGCAAAATTTGGTAAACAAAACAGTGGTTTTTCAGGCTTCATGATTTTTTCGGCGCATCCGCATTGCTTGCATTCGATTTAATTGATCGCGGCTTTGTTACTGAATTACGTTCGTCGACAAGTTCACGAAAAATATTTCAAGTAAAATATATTTTTAGTAAACCACCAATTTTAATTTTAGAAATTTGACTCAGATAGCTTTCGTTGTCACTTACCATCAGTAAGGCTACTAAAACAGTAGAGATTAGTCAGTAGATATAGCTTACCGTACACTCAAAATAAAATTTCTGATATTTAAGAACAAATTTCTTACATTTAAGAAATATAATTAGCAAGGTGCACTTGAAAAGTACTTCTGTTATAACAGAAAAGTTTTCAAAAAAGTTTTGAAATAAAGTCTGGAAATAAACGATTTCCAGTTAATTTTAGAAAAATTGTCTTAAATATCAGAAAAACTTTTCAGATTTGACATAGAAAATACTTTTCTGAATACATTCAGAAATACTTTTTTGTGTGTAGGAATAGTGAGCAAAATACAAAAGTTTCATTGCGTTTTGAAACGCGTTTGTATTGACGCTGAAATAGCGTTTTGACAGTTGAAATAGCGGTTTGGTAATTATGCTAAAAAGCGTTTACTTAATAGCATTTTAAGGCACTAGCGATTCATCGTATTGATATTCGTTATTTGAAACGAACGTTGAAACCAATCTATGAAACACTGCCGTAACAGTAGCATAAGCATATTCCCAAGCCTAGGCGAACGTGTAAAGAATAAGCCCGCACCAACGAGTAAGCCTAAGCTGAAACCTGAGCTTAAGCGAATATATTTGTCTAAACCTTAGCCTTACGCTATTGCAGCCCCACGGAAAAACGATCCGCCCCTGACCTGTACATGAGCCAACGGTTAAATTGGTGTTTTGCTTATGATGCGATTCCTCAGTTACACATGGATCAAGTGGTCCATTATAGTCTGATACAGCTTTCTGTTTTACATATTTGCTTGCGAAGATATTTGAATTATTCTCAAATGTGTGTAGCACCTAATCACCAGTTAATGATAGGTCTTGGAACTTTCAAATCACTGAACGGAGAGCTTAGGAATTCATCACAATTTGCATATTTCATTTACCCTCTGTTTGTGCAAAATTTGAGATTTGCAACCGCAACAGTTTGTGAGTTTGAAAACCTATTACCAACTAGTGATAGATGCTGCTATAAGCATTTCAGAATACCGGCTCTAAAATGAAATTGAAAAGCTGAATTGCTTACATATGCATGAATATGCGCTGAAAAAATTGTTGTAAACTACTTGAAGTTTTGCCTCGTAATTTCTGGGCTTGCGTTGAAAATGATCGAAGGCGGTAAAAACTTTAAAATCAAAGTCCAAACTCTGATAGAATGATTTCGAAACTTTTTTCAAAATTCATTAATCTACAACTGAGTCAATCATTTGCGAAGTACAAGCACCGGTCTGAGTTGAGCACTGATTTTGCTTCTCCCCTGTCTCCGGATCCGACGGTATTTGCCGATTTCTAGCTCCGGTACATTTCACATGCGGCTACGCCATGGCAAAATGACAACAATTGTGTTAAAAGTAAAATATGTTGTTTCAGTGCAACAGCGTATCATCTCAGTTTAATTTCCACTATGCATTTTCTGAATGCAACTATTGTTCGTGTCCGTTTTTTGCCGAAATGGTTCTCAAACAAGGATCTGCTTTAACTGTAAGTTTAAAATTGCTTTTTCTGCTTTAACTGTAAGTTTGAAATTTCTTTTTCTGCTTTAACTGTAAGTTTGAAATTTCTTTTTCTGCTTTCACTTTAAGTTTGAAATTTCTTTTTCTGATTTAACTGTAAGTTTGAAATTTATTTTTGGGATCAGCCCATTACAGCTCTAGATGACGATACGTACATGGATGTTTACTGTTTTTTGGGCCAAGGAACGTAAGGGAATAGAAGCGGTTTCAGAAGTTGGAATTGTAATTTGAAATTGCGGTGAAATTTGACTGGCTTACAAATAGATGTTTTAATAAATATACTATTGTTCCAGCTAAGTTTGTTGTTTATATTAAAATGTAAACGTAAAACAGAGCAAACTTATTTGCAGCGATAAAGAATATCATCGGTAAGCTTAATCAGCTTAAAGACGTTGCTTTTGCTGATTTTGCAATTAATTTGTTGAATATATATTTTTTAAAAAGATATATTCATGAAAAAATGCATATATTTTTAGTGTAAACACCATCTGGCGATAAAGTTACTTCGAGTTGCTCCATGGTTGTCTTCCGTGTCAAAAATTGACACACGTGTGATTGCTGATGATCAGCTGGTTGATCTGTTAGCCAAAGCTGTTTCAAATTATAATTCATAAGAAATTTTAGTCGGTCGGCATCCTCAACTGGCTCGGTCCATGTTTACGTTTGGCTCGGTCCATGTTTACGTTTAGGGCAGTCCCGCTTTGTGGTGGGACTTATAATAGTAGCGTTAGGTTTTAAACTATATTTTTTTGCTTAAGCTTAGGCCTTTGGCTTAAGTTTATACTTTTTCACCGCTTATATATAGGCTTAGGCTTCGGTTTACGAATATGGTTAGTTTTAGGGCAGTCCCGTTTTCAGGTGTGACTAAAGCTGCGTTACAATTTAGACTATATATAATATATTTTGTTGCTCAGGCTTCGGATTTAGGTTTAGGTTTATACTGTTTCAACTCATTTAGGCTTAGGTTTATACGTTTTCAACTCATTTAGGCTTAGGCTTACGAACATGCTTAACCTGACATTAGCCACCTTCTATAACGAAAATTAGAAATGTCGTGAAAATTTTGTAATCCTTCTTTATATGTTTATTTTTAAATATTTGGACATATCAAATAAACTTGTAATGTCTATGTTTCAGTGATTCTTCGTGTAAAAATCGAAGTGCGATTTTTTTAAAAAGTAGGTAAAAAATTTTGTATTTTGCCAGAAAAGCATAGTCCGCAATAACTTAAGTTGAACGTCATTTCTTGATAATTTTTACAAAATTGACGTTCAGACTGAAACCTATTTTGGTATTTTTCCTTCGGTTCACGTTTTCATATGGAAATAATCGGACATATTTTGTAAAAATTGTCCACGACTTTTGCGGTCTCGTGCATATATGTGGCAAAAATTGAATGCAACAATGCGCAGTATTCATTTGGAACTCTGTCGTGCTCCGCGCACCTTGCGGCGATGTTTCGGCGACCGAATTCATGACTCGGGCTCATGTATAGAACAGGGCCGGAACAGCAGTGCCATGACTCGTTTATATGAAAATAGTGACATGGTGCACGCAAGTTATTGTGGCAATAATTAGTAAGTTGCCGATTAATGCTTTGTTGCTTTAATTAATTAAGTTGCCAATTAATACTTTGTTGCTTTAATTAATTAGTAAGTTGCCAATTAATACTTTGTTGCTTTAATTAATTAGTAAGTTGCCAATTAATACTTTGTTGCTTTAATTAATTAGTAAGTTGCCAATTAATACTTTGTTGCTTTAATTAATTAGTAAGTTGCCAATTAATACTTTGTTGCTTTAATTAATTAGTAAGTTGCCAATTAATACTTTGTTGCTTTAATTAATTAGTAAGTTGCCAATTAATAATTTGTTGCTTTAATTAATTAGTAAGTTGCCAATTAATACTTTGTTGCTTTAATTAATTAGTAAGTTACCAATTAATACTTTGTTGCTTTAATTAATTAGTAAGTTGCCAATTAATACTTTGTTGCTTTAATTAATTAGTAAGTTGCCAATTAATACTTTGTTGCTTTAATTAATTAGTAAGTTACCAATTAATACTTTGTTGCTTTAATTAATTAGTAAGTTGCCAATTAATACTTTGTTGCTTTAATTAATTAGTAAGTTGCCAATTAATACTTTGTTGCGACCATTATTCAGTTCACTTAGATTGAAATACTTATGTAAAATTTCTTACGTATGTTTTAGGTAAAAAGCACATTTAAGTCCAACAGAATTGACTTCGTGTACGATAGCAAGCGTCGGACAACAAAATTGACATACAAATTGTCACATGGTATACCCACGCAAGTTATTGTCAAAGATACACCACATTTTCGCAAAAGTTTCCGCACGTGTAATAGCTCGCGTAGAACAAGGTTAGGTCTCAAGTTCTAAAATCAGTCCAACAGTGACCTCCCGGTAGCCGGATCGTTTTCAGCGAAATACGCACCAGGTGGCATACTAGCGCTCATCACTGAGCCATTACTGCGGCGATTATACGTTTGTCTCTGAGATCCGCCTAACGGATTTTGGCCGCGGCCTTTGATACTGCTCAGGACTTCTGCGGTTGGTGCTCCGTCTTCATTCACAATCACTAACGCAGGCAGCCCGGCCGGACCGGAATATTTAACTACCGGCGGATACGGGGGTGGATAGTTGAAAAATTGTCCGGGATCGGCCATTTTCGCCCCAGCCGCTAGGGGTCCGCCAATTTCGTGCAGGGCTTGATCAGATTTTGATATTTGAGAATGCGTCGTTTCGTCGATATATCGCCACATATACATGTGTCTGGGGCAGTAAGGACGGAGTGTTAATTGCTGATGCAGCAGAGATTTAATTTCGGCGAGGGTTAGTTTGCCCCCTTCGCGTTTGCGGAGCGCTTGTAAAGTTTGCATCATACTGCGAACGTCTTCAGAGAGCCCAAGGAAATGTGCGTGGGCGCGACCAAAATAGTGGATTCGAGTAAAGTAAGCCTTCAGTTGAGAGCTTGCTAGGTCGACGCACATTGTGACAACTGCTAAACCTGAAATTGGGAGCTCGTGTAAAGGTTTTGACCCTATTGCATCATTGTGTAATGTGTATGAATCTGAGAGTAGTTCGGCTGGCGACCCATAGGGCTGTAAATATAAGGCATTATATATGGACTTCCATCCCACATCCCAATCAGTTTTTGTAACATTTTGCTGCATGTATACGTGTAAACGAAGGTTTCAAAATTAAATATTAATTTCAAAATTGCTTGCAGTATAACAACTGAGGATAAACATCAAAGTTAATTTGAAGGCGCCCATGCTCAACATGTTTTGAGAATTTTTGTGTAAGGTAGTACGTAAAACAAATTGGAAATGCTTTAGTATAATATGATCAAAATGAACTAAATTTTGAAATATTTCCCGTTAGAGTTTATTTAACATTAAAAGCTGCGCTATACTTTACTGTGCCGGACCCGTGCCGCGCACCACCGCACGCCGGTATGCGTTGCTAGCAAAAAATATAGACAAAATCTATATATTTGGTGGCGTAGTGCAATTTTAAATCGTGTCGCGTTTTTTGGCGTCGCATAGTGACGCCTGTCAACAAAGAATTAAAAAAAGTTAATTTAATAGCGGCGTTGATCGGCAATTTGCGCACATTTTCGACGGCGCCGAAAACCATTGAAATATGGGCACCAAAAAGTATAGCGCCATCGTAATACTTTTTTTCCTGAATGTGACTATGATTTTTCATAAATATGGACTTCTTGCCTTCGTAATGGACTTTAGCTTATAAAGCAAGCGTTCACTCATTAATAGTCATTACTTGCGTACCGACAATAACGTAAACAACGTTGAGTATCAAATACGTTGCGTGTTCGACAATAACATTACCCAATCCGACAGTTGTAATTAAATTGAACGCAAAATAAAACGCGTAAATGAAATCCCAATCCGCTTCCCAGGTCATGTACATCCATGCGCCAAGTGCACAGTATCCGCAAACCATACAAACGTACGCTCCGATCGGAAACCAAAGACCTGAAATCGTAACGTTGAACGCAAAATTATTATCGCAACATTTGAGCCTGTAAGTTGTGCTCTCAAATACGTCGGCCCATGTGCAGAACAGGGCCGGATCAGTAGTATAAGCATATTCCTAAGCCTATGCCTAAGCCTAAGCGTATGGATAAGCCTATTCCTAAGCCTAAGACTAAGCTTAAGCCTAAGCAAAAAAATTAGTGTAAAGCTTAAACTAACTGTATTGTTGCCCCTCCGGAAAACGATCCGGCCCGTTCAATACATGGGCCAATGCGTCTAGCAGTTACCATCTGTTACGTCTTGTCAAGTGTGAGCCAGTTTAACACTTTCCTGCATGAACATTTGAAATTTTTTGTGACATACAATTTCAAGTTAGAATTCAAATTCGGGACTCTTGAATGGATGGCGTTTAGCATCGTCGCTCGAGTCTAAGAGCTTAGCGCGTGAGCTAGTGGGTCTCTCACGTCTCATGGAGCTTTTCTACTGCATATACGCGTAAGAATTGTTAAACACTGTATGTTGTGAATGTATTTCTGCGTGCACAGTTTTTCAATTAATTGCTCACAGTATACTCTATGCGCATCACAAGACTAATTGAACCACCGTATTTACTTCGTAGACCGGCTGGAATATAGAAGTACAGGTAGCAATTTAAGTGCAGGTCGCAAATTGGTTGTGAAACGTTTTTGTATGGTTGCAGTGCAATAAAATTTTAAATACTTGTATACACTTTATTCAGTCAACTTTAGTTAAGCCTTAATATTCTAAGTCTAATTTTCTACAAAAGGTAAACGTTAGTTCCAAGATCGGTAAATTTCGAAAACTGTGCGGGGGGGAAGTGTTCGAAAACCAGAAAAGTGTAAAAAGTTACGCCATCAAAATTTGCCAAATTTCAGAAAACTGTTGTGAGAAAGTTTACAAGACGCAACGTTGCAGTTTACTGTTATGCGGCTCTTCGTCCAACATATCCAAAAGCTCTTGATCTTCAGACGGAAGTCCATGCCGCGACGAAAGAGACGACGATGTTTTGCGTGAGCTTTGAACTGACGATTTACACGGTTTGTAGAATCGAGCTCTGAAACATACTGTCCGTGGTTGCAGAAACAAGTGACTTGGGGATATTTCGCTTCCCGGTTTCGTGGATTCGAAATTTTGCCGACTGTTGTCTTTGTATTTTAACGATTTCGAAATGCTGCGAGAATCGTGGAAACCTCGTTGTGGTTGAATTGTCGGATTTTTGTAGTTTCAGCTTGTAAACAGTTTAGAAGCTGGGCTTATTTTCAGTTTAAGGTGAACATTTAATTGATCTATAGTCATGCGACAAAGTCCCAATGGATCACGGACCGGGCCTCGTGAAATCGACTACTGAGGGAAAGAAAAATATCAATATCAGTCCGAATCCTGATACAAAATATTAATTCTTGATACATTGGCTTGTTTAAAAAATAAGAATGTAGCCAGGGTGGTTTAGGTGTCAAGCCACCTTCTTGGGATTTTTGTTCAAGGATTTTGTGACAACGTACAGGTTGCAACTTCAAAATCTTTCCCCACTGTTCGAAAGCTTTATAGAACGTAAACCCTCCTTTCGAACGTCTTGAGTACGGCATATGGTGAAAATTGCTCGTTTCATGGTAGGATTGAATGCGAGTTATAAAACAAAAATAAAATTACCTCACGTTATCAAACCATTCGCTGGACTGTCGCCAAAATATCAACACTCGTTCGGATAAAAATTTGCCAATATCCGCTGCCGTAATAAACATCAAAGGAATGCCGAGAAGTGCGAATCCGATGGCGAAAAATTTTCCACCAATTGTTGCCGGTTCGATGCCGGCGTAGCCTGAAAGTTAAAATTTACCGACCGTCAATTGCGGATCTTCATAGGCGGAAGTCAATTAACGACGCTAGGGCCGATAACCAGGTGGATCCATTGGAGACGAGAACGTTTTTGAGATGTACATTTCTCGATATTTACGCTCAGACATATGCCCATAAAAGCTTAGGCTTAAGAAAACGCTTACCTATGTCTACGACGAGGCCTAAGCCTTTTGCCTGAGTCTAGGCGTTCAAACCTTAACCTTGAATGTGGGGGAAGTGTTCAAGAGCCTGGTGGTGAAAACTTTTACATAATGGTGTTTATGTATAAATCTAGCGGAGTCGAATTTTGACTCAGTTTGTGTAGTCATAGGAAAAGCCTATTTCGGAGAGAGTCAATTTGACTCACCGTTTTTTGCAGTGTACGCAACTGTTACTTTTTGGGACAAATGGGTTTTCGCTTCGAGTGGAACTGAATGTCAAAACCAAACTAACGCTTCTACCAGGAATTCTTACGAGGGTAAAACGATTTCCAGAAGTAACAAGAAGAAAGTTTTTTAACAATTTATTTTTGGCCAGGTGGGGCGAACCTGTTCGGCGTAGCCCATCCCCCCGCGCCTTCCTCTAGTAGTTAAGGGTCTGCAAGCTAGTAGTTGATATATAATATTTTATACACATCAGTTATATGTTTTGAGCAAATAATGTGTCGCCCCTCCTGGTATACCAGTTGCACATGCGGTTCTATAAAAAACGATTATATAACCAAATGCAAGTATTTCTTCATTTTTTGGTCCAATCAGCCTAATCGGCTTAAGGCCAGCCTTTGTATGTGTAGTGAGTACTTCCCATTGTCAACAGTCCTTTGCCGTGTGTTCGTTTAATCCCTAAGGGTATGTTCCTAGTCATATTGTACAGGGTTCTTAGTAAGCATTTCATTTCGGCAAGGTATTACTTCAAGAATGTGCCATGCAGGTGTACCATCCCATAGTTTCAACGTTGCCCATATTCTCAAAGGTGTGAATAGCAACTAGATTTATTTAACCAGTTTGTGATAAACATTGTAAGGTTATGATCAGAAAATTGTAAGACCGAAAATTTGCTCATTTCTTACACTTTGTTCGCCATAACGGCCAGTTAACTTAAGCGTAAGAATGAGCTTATACCAAACCTCAGCCGAAGCAAAAATGATATCTAAAGCTTAAAGCTTACTCTATGGCAGTACCACAGATAAATGTTCCGCCCCTCAGCTTTACATGGGCGAAGGTAACTGTATGCAATTTTTGCCATTCACAGCTTCTTGTTCGTTCACCTATTACTTATCGGCTAAGTGCTACACACAGTTGAGAATATGGCTTCTTTATATATTCCTATACTCACCACAAGTTGTCAACACAGTCAACGTATACAATACTGCAGTTGGAAACGTCCAGCGGGATTTTAGTGTCATTTGTGGATGAAATGTGAACCCAACGTGAAGTGAAGAAAGATTTTCAAGCCGATGCCGAATAATTTCATCCCATTGTCGTCTTAAAAATTCAAATCTGGTGATCAAGCCTTTTAGCACAGCGCTTACGGGCAGCAGGAAACGTTGCAAAAACGTCTAATGATTTTGAGAAAAAAATTAACGCTATTTTGTTTAATACTTTAACAAAGTTCAATTTCACAGATAGCGTTTCAAGTTTTAAAACTGCCGCACTGATTTGACATGTGAAATTATAATTTTCACAAATCTTAAACGGTAAATGGGCATTTTAATTAAGTAGCCTGTTTCGAAACATATGATTTTAAAAATGTTTCGAAACATCTGATTTTAAAAATGTTTCGTAACATCTGATTTTAAAAATGTTTCGAAACATCTGATTTTAAAAATGTTTGGAAACATCTGATTTTAAAAATGTTTGGAAACATCTGATTTTAAAAATGTTTCGTAACATCTGATTTTGAAAATGTTTCGTAACATCTGATTTTAAAAATGTTTCGAAACATCTGATTTTAAAAATGTTTCGAAACATCTGATTTCAAAAATGTTTCGAAACATCTGATAGCAAAAATGTTTCGAAACATCTGATTTCAAAAATGTTTCGAAACATCTGATTTTTAAAATGTTTCGAAACATCTGAGTTTAAAAACTACAAAGTCTAAGCAATATGCATCGTTTTAGGTTCCGGCCATGGCTGCTCAGCCACTGCATAGCCCTGGCCAATATCACATTGGCCCGTGTTAATATATCTAGGAGGGAGCTCTCCGTTTTGTGACGAGATTGGCATAGGGTATGTTGTGGCTTAGTAATTTTTTGCTTAGACTTAGGTTTTGTATTAGACTTAGCGTTTACGTCGAGGCTTTGGCTTACCTCAGATTCAGACTTAGGAATATGCTAACCGTATATATATACATCTATATATAGATATATATTTATAAGTATATAAAGATATATATCATTCAATGTGTGCAAAAGCCTTACTTGTTAGCAGCATATTTTGCTTTACCGGCTCCAAACAGACCATCGTTTTGTGATATTATATTCCAAGTTTCGTTCACAATTGCATTATACATTGCCCCAATATCTTGCATATGCGCGTTACGTAGTTGCATATCTGGTCCGTCTTCAATTAATACTAACACTGCAGCACCCATTGCAGTATAGAACAGCAGCGAAATGATGAGAAAAATGTGCGGTGCAAGAATTTTCATTAACTGAAATGTTTGAAAGTACAAATTGGTAAACGTTCAGTTTAAAAGCTGCAGTAAAGTTGCAAAATTTTAGCTTTGAAACCATTCTATTTAAGATGTATTCACACGTGTAAGTTTTTGCAGCGATTACTCACAGCTTCAACTTGCACGAAATACTTGCACCTGCATGTATTTGCAAAGAAACATCAGTTTCATTCTGAATCTTGACATAAATTTGTATGATTAATTTGGAGCTGCAAGAACTTCAAAGATGCTTTTTAACCAAATTAGCACATGCAGGTTGCACGTGCAAGTGTTTAATGCAAAAACTTGCACGTGTGAATAGGGCTTTAAATTAAAAAGTAGGAGGAAAAGCATAATTTTAGCTGTAAATATTTGAAAAAAGTTTTTATTAACCTGGCTGAAGGATCAGAATTCATATCAATATAGTTGAAAATTTTCAGCAACATACAGTATAACTTTCACTGGTCTCAGGTTAAAAAACTTTAGGGATACTTAGCATAGGTTTTCAAATAATCGAACATCAATAGCTGCGTATTTCAAATTCAGCTAACATTTAGAACGAAACGAATATATACCAAAAATGTGCTAAATTTCATAGATCTCGATTGGTTGATTTAAAATTTAGAACACATCATCAAAAGGTGACAACTGCTATACACATTTAAGAATATATGGGTCTAAGGACTTACACGTTTTGGTTGTTTCCAAATCGGAATTTCTTCTTCTTCCTGTCGGCTTAAATCGCCAATTGTCGTTGTGTCTTGTCCGAACACTTCGTTTAGATCTTCATGCGACGGAACAGATTCCCATCGAGATGCAGTGTCTGAAACAAACGACAAATTATAAGCCGAACTTTCAAAATAAAATAAATATTTGCGATTAGTGGTGGATTCAAGTGAAGCACAGATATCTTGAGATTCGTTTTTGTACGGTTTAAAGCAAGACTTTTTGCACTATTAATACTATAGCATATTTCAGGTCTTGTACACCTTGCAACTCAAGTTTAGACTTCCGTTTCGGAAAAGGCTTTCCTAAAACCCTGTAGCCTTTGCTCCTAATTCGTTTCCTAAGCCTAAACCTGAATTTTGGCAGTAATTACTAAAAATCATTATTTTTCAGGTTATACAAACATGTACTTTTAGTTAAAAAATTGTGTTCGCGTTGCAAAACGCTGAACCGAATTTTGAAACTAGTCCGCAGCGTTATTGTCGATATTTTGCTAGAGTCTGTTTCTGAGAAAAGCTTCCGTTGCATCCAAATTATGAAAACATAGTCACCGTGACATTTTAAACAAACCACAAATTGCTGACTGAGTTTCAACTTAAAACCGTAAGCTTTAAAGACCTGAAGCCTCACTGCGATGCTTTAATTGTTAATATGCGGCGATGTCCGAAGCCTGACGACGACGCAAGTCAAAAAATGTTTGTTTCAATCTGTTACGCGGTCCGATGCGGCATTTCACACGTATAGACGTATGGTGCCGGGCGGAATTAAAATAGCCAAAACGTATAACACCGTTTACGGCTAAGATTAAAAAGGGCCCATGTAAAGATGAGGAGCGCGACGTTTTTCTGCACGACTGCAGTAGAGTAAGCTTAAGCTTTAGACTACATGTTGCTTTAGGCTTTCGGTTTTAGGTGTAAGCTCATTCGTACGCTTACGCTTATGCTCATGCTTTACTGGTATGTTCATTTTTGTATACAATAGCCAAGTAGAGTGACGATAATAAATAATAAAGCACGATAAAAAAACGGGCCCATGTATAGAACAGGGCCGGAACAGTAGTATAAGCATATTCCTAAGCCTAAGCCTAAGCTTAAGCTTAAGCGTATGGATGAGCCTATTCTTAAGCCTAAGCCTAAGCCTAAGCGTATGGATGAGCCTATTCTTAAGCCTAAGCCTAAGCCTAAGCAAAAAAATTTGTCAAAAGCTTAAACGGACTCTATTATAGCCCCTCCAGAAAACGATCCGACCCTGTTCTATACATGGGCCACAAAAGAGGTATCTCGGAAATGGTCAGAACACATACCTGGTGAAGTTGGATAAACTGGTAACGGTTTTAACACGTGCATTTCACGCAGTTTTACCACTAAATACTTTACTAATTACTCAGCTATTTTTTATACTTAAATTAATTTTTATAAAACTCGCTTTTAGAAGAACATTTTAGCGCAGTGTGAAATAGAAAACTTACCTCGGTTTTATCAAGAGTAGATAATAACAGGAGTGTTAAACTCTTTGGGTTCCGCATGGTACAAAATGTACTACTGGGTGTTGCGTTTTTGGTCGACCCCCCTTGTTTACAGGGGTCGCTATCACATGAATGTCCTTAATACTATAAGTGGTCCATGTTTGCCGTTGCATACATAAAGTGCCAAGGTTCGCACTGGTTGTACCCCCCTCTAAATACAGGGGGTTGAGCAAAAACGTAACGCGTGCCGGGTACATTCTTCTCTACACAGAATGTTGCAAGGTGCATACTATTGTTGAACAGCGATTATCCACTCTTGGTTTTATTGATGAACTATTAACATTCATGAATAGAAATTGCTGGTTTTAGATAGTTCCAGACTGTATATACGGATCCATTTCCTTGTGCGAAGTTCTAGGCCAAAGGTTATGCTCAGTCGCAATCAAATCTACTACGACACTTATAGGTATTACACGTACAAAAACATTTGACTGCAACCAAAATACCGTTTAAAAGCATATTAAAAACCAATCAGAGTGGAGTCGATCGTTAAGTCAGCGAAATTTATTTTGCATTCAAAAATTAAGTATTTTCTCTCATATCTAATTCAAAATCTGAACTGGAACCCCGACGAATCCTGTATAAAAGCCGTCCTATCACGGATAAAACGGTTTAGCGGTGAATAGTCGCAATATTAAGATTTCTAATCTTAGCGGTACTTTTTTTTGTATGGTCCCAAGACAATTTTTGTAGCTGAAAGACGAATGGTAATTGCTTATGCGTGAAAATTGACTTAATATATAAATAAGTAAATAAATACATAAATAAATAAAATAAATAAATATATATTTATATATATATATATATTTCTTATATATTATTTACAAAATTGCAACATAATCGGCACTTTGGTAGTGCTCCCTCACCAGGGAGTATACACTGCAAAAAAGATGAGTCAAATTGACTTTCTCCGAAATAGGATCTACGGGAATACACAAACTGAGTCAAATTAGACTCCGCCAGAATCAGATTCGAGTCACTGAGTCGCACGTTTGACTCTGATGGAGTCGAATTTGACTCAGTATACGTTGTCCATTAGAGCTTATTTCGAAGAGAATCAATTTGACTCAGCATTTCTTGCAGTGTAGGTGAAAAGGCAACACCTAAATATAACATAACGCAAAATAGACGAAAAAATTTCGTACAAAAAACTAGTGTTTAAAACAGAAAAACATTACATTTTTATGTTACAAGTGATGAAAAAGTTCTTCCCATATTTGCATAATGGCGGGGGAAACTGCAAAGGGGCCCCCATAAACCATGAACCTGCAAATCATAACTTTAATAACGTAAAATGTTGTCCAAGTATAAATTCAAAACAACTAAAAAATTATCAAATTTATCTGGAAAGATTCAAACAGCCTAACTGCAAGGTATGAAATTACTAACCATTAGCATTCTACTACTATTTTACTGCATATTACGCACATGTTTAACCTCTTGGTACAGGCAGTGGCGGATCCAGGATCTCAAAATGGGGGGCAAAATTTCACAGGTAATAAACTTATTTTGACCCATACTGTAGTGACCCAAATAAGAGGGGGTCCCCATTTTGAGTTCCAATTAATAGGAGCCCGTATCCCTATTAAGAGTCCGTAAGCGGGTAGAGTCCTTAAACCCTTGTTAGAATCCATAAATGTCTATTATCACTAACTGTACCGCATAAATGACTCCAGGGCCAAATAAAGGTGAGTTCGAAACGTTAAAGCGTGCTTATACTATTGTGTGTAAAACGGAGAAATATTAAACAACGTACAACAGCAGTTGACACTATATAATTTTTGTCGAGATGCTGTTGGGGGGGGGCACGGCCGGGGTGACCCCCCATGGATCCGCCATTGGGTACAGGCGAGAGATATATTTACCTCAGATGTACCAAACGCTTAAATTTAATTGTCAAATTTTCAATTAAGCCTAAGAATATTATTTGCTTTGGCTTAGGCTTAGGTTAGGCTTACACTTAGATATAAGCTCATTTTTACATTTGTGTTATGTCTTAGCCTTACGAATATGCATAGTACGGCAGTTTCGGCCCAGAACTATACATTGGTCATTCTTTCCATGCCAGTACCAAACGGTTAAATTGAAAACAAATATACTTGGCATGCCATGCACCACATATTTTCATAGCACCATTGAACAAGTTATTCGATTTTCTGGTCGACAATGTAAACGAAAAAAACGCCCATTAATAGCTTCAGCCAATCAGGTCAACAAATTAAAACTGTTTCGGGCTCAAATTTTCACCAGTTTAACGCTTGGTTCAACACCAATTTTGCCAGCATCTCATACAACTGCCCTTTGGGACAAATTATTTTTTAAAAAACGCAAAGGTCTATGAATTCAAAAAAAGTGGTGTATAACCTGGCGCCGTTTTTAGGTTCTCATATATTAGGTTATATGACATCTCTGGTTCATTTCTTGGTGCAACAGTTCAGCTTAAAATTCCACTGGGATCGATTTGGTGATTTCTTGTGTATAAATAAAGACAGTTTTCGTCAATTTTGTAAAATTTTTGATCGTCACCGGCATAGACTGATTTTTTTGCAGATTCAAGATAGTTCGTCTGCAACAGCGGATCCAGAGAGGAAGCCCACCATCAGAAATTTTTTTGTGATCAAATCGTAAGGTCCCTGCATAACAATTCCCCCCCTCAGAAAATTGGCACATATACAGCATACAGTAAAATTTGCGGTTCATAATTTTTGCCAAACCGACTCCACCCGTCAGAAAGTTCTGGATTCACCTCCGTATGTCTGTCTTTATCTTGAAAAAATTACAGAAAACTGTAAATAGGGTTAAGGTGGATGGTTCAACTTCACTGTACATTCCAATGAGTTGATTAACCAAATCAGACAGAATTAGTTATGTCTGATTATTTCTGAGTTAACAGTAAACAATTCCGGTATAGTTGTAACAGCAGCACTACGCTCGTTATCAATTTCGTAGTAGGAATGTGAAAAGTATGAGACGGTGTGTGCAAGATACTGTGAAAGATGCATACCTGGCAACAAAAATAACGCATCACCAGAATGATGCGTTTGCGCCCCACTGCGGAAAACCACCGAACCAGCGGCGCTGCCTTCTCGATCAAGCACTGCTGGAGTTGCAACCCCGGCAATCGTTTGAGCAGCAGCGAACCCGGTCAACGCCGCTGTGCCTCCAACCGGATTCGCAGACCCAATGCCGATCCCAGTTGATGGTAACGGATCTTTGAATAGCTTTTGACCACGGGATTGAGCGAACGACATCAGTGCCATGATTTTAGCGAATCTATAATTAATAATAAGTATTCGCTTAAATTACATAGCTAATGTAAGTAATCGGTATTACCAAGAGTGGATGATCACTCTTTATAACAGGAGTGTGCAACTGGGTGCATTCTGTGTATTAAAGAATGTACCCGGCACGCGTTGCGTTTTTGGCCTACCCCCTTGTTTAGGGGGGTCTGTATGCAGTTTTATATCGTAGTAATGCTGGAAGCAAATTGTACCCGTTTAAGGGGGAGTAGGTGTACTGAAGCACACGGTTAATCTGTTGCTTAAACCCCCCTGATTGGGGGGGTCGAACAAAAATGCAACGCGTGCTGGTACATTTAGTACCGTGCACAGCTCAAGCAGTTTCACACTCTTCTGCAAAGGTGGACATCATTCACTCTTGGTATGACTAATGGTTTAGGCCAATTTTTCTAAACGTAAATTTAGCAGATAAAATTCAATTTCAATAAATATACTTGTTGTCAAAGTTAAGCAATAAAATGACCTATTTTTAAGCTTCGTTACATCGTAATATTGTTCGAAGAGTAAGTATAAAGTGATTTACAAATTTCAAAGTGTACGTCAAATTCAAGTCCACCCATATTGATTGATGAGTTTAGTAGCTGGCAGCAAAAATTTTTGACTCAAGGTTTTGGTTTCGATGTGATGTCTACTGAAGCTTTTTGAACGTTATAACGGGTATACTAGAGTTCGGAAGCTTCAATGTTCATCATCGGCTGCACTAAAATGTTATGTCGCATTCATGTGTATATAACTCGGGCCACGCTTCATTTGAAGACTAGAACTAGTATCCAAATAGGCCCTTGCACCCATTCTCCTCGCAGTTTTATGCTTAGGTTCAAGCTACGGCTTAGGCTCAGGTTTAAAAAAATTCTTAAACCTAAGCTTAGCCTTTTTGGCTAAACCTTTTCCTAAGCCAATATATCGTAGTTACTTTTAAATGAGCAAACATTTGAAAAAAGCATATAAACATTAATATTGATTCATTTTGTCAGAATGGAAAATTAAATGTTTAAAACTGTGGCAAAACGAGTTTTATTTGTTCGACAGCTCAAATCTCAGAAAATTTTAGGTTTTTTACCTTTCATCATGACATGGCTCGACTTGTGTATACCACATTCGTACAAATAATCAATTGAGCGCATGCAAATTGATTGCGCAAGCAAGTTTTAGACACTGCATAAAACAATTTAATTGCAGCTGCAAACAGTCAAAATGTTTGCAAAAAAATTCAGTCGCTGGTGATTGAAAAAAGGAAATGAACATTAATATTTTCCATTACCTGCTACTCAGCTACACTGCAAAAAATGATGAGTCAAATGAGTAGCACGTTTGACTCTAGCAGAGTCGAATTAGTATCAGTTTGTGTAGTCCTGTAGAACCTATTTCGGAGTTTGCCAATTTGATTCATCATTTTTTGCACTGTACAGTCATACGCTAACAAAGTGAAATTCTTGCAGAGCCTAAAACTAATTGCGGAAGGATTTAGTTTCTTTTGTAATTGGGTACTTGTTTACGTTCCTCATACTATTGCATTGTAAATTTAATATTCAGAAAAATTTACCACACCCCACCCCCCCACACTTGTTTTTGTAATAGTAATGCTTATAGTCTTTAGGGTAATACTTGCTTAGATTCGGGCACCATATTTATTTCTAGGGAACAGACCGACTAAATACAAATGATATAGAGGAATATACCCACAGCATGGTGGAATCTGAGGTCTTCTTCCGGCTTCTGTTAAAAATCGACCTTCGGCTCAGGTAAAATTTCTTGCGGAGATTTCGGCATTTTCGGTAATGAAATTTTGCACAGTTTTACAGACTTTGTTTGGTGCGTTTCGTTATAACTTTTGGTACAATTTTTACGAAAAAATTGCCGAGATTTGGTAACAAACATGCGCAGAACTAAAAAATTTAACGGTATCTTACAGGTATTTGCTAAAATTGGCTAATTAAAAACATTATTTTAACTACCTAATTTCGCCTCTCCTCCGCTTCACCTTTATATCCGGCAAATCTTGTTGACCTACTGCTCCGGCACCGGTATTTTTTAACTCCGGTTACACCCTGACACACAGGGAGTAGCATTTAAAACTTTCATTACGGAGTGGTCATCGTAAACGCCTCCCACCCATGAGACCAGGGTACACTGCAAAAAATGGTGAGTCAAATTGACTCTCTCCGAATTAGGCTTTTCTGCACTACGCAAACTGAGTCAAATTCGACTCCGCCAGAGTCAAATTCGACTCACTGAACGAGTCATTTAGACTAATTTGACTCTGGCGGAGTCGAATTTTGACTCAGTTTGTGTAGTCCGGAAAAGCCTATTTCGGAGAGAGTCAATTTGACCCACCATTTTTTGCAGTGTACGAAATTTACCTCAAAATTACTTCTCAGATGTGTATATATGTTCATTTGAGAAAGGGTTAATGAGAATATTTTCAACTGCTACCATAATTAAACTTTATCCTTAAATAGTACGAACACACACTGCAAAAAATGATTAGTCAAATTGATTCTCTCCGAAATAGGCTGTACGGGACTACACAAACTGAGTCAAATTCGACTCCGCCAGAGTCAAACGTGCAACCCAGTGAGCAGAATTTGACTCTGTTGGAGTCAAATTTGACTCAGATTGTGTAGTCCCGTAGAGCTTATTTCGAAGAGAGTCAATTTGACTCACTATTTTTTGCAGTGCACTCAGTATCCCAAACTCTGTTTTAACGAATCTTAGGATGAACTGTTAGGCCGCAGTGCTTGTGAATTATTGAAAGAAACAATAAAGATATCGCTTTGAGAAAATCTCTACACATGCGCTGTTCAGTGGTGAACCTAAAAACTTTTATAGCCAAACTTCAACTGTGCTGATCATGAAATTAGGCCGTATCTATTATTAATTCTGGTTCAGCTAGTTCAACGAAACATTCACAACGCTGATACAGAACTATGATGATAGTGACGTGCTGTCACGGGTGTCTCCGCGGGGGAGGGGGGCATTAGGGGGGGAGCCATGCCCCGCCAAATTTGGCTGGTACCCCCCAAATTAACTCGGGGTAAAAGTAAACAATCTTGAGTTGCAATTGTAGGGGCGCCTCAGAATTATTCGGTGCCACCCCTCCGGAACATAATTTTCTGCGGACGCCACTTTAGTGCCGAGGAATTAATGTTGGATGGGGTCAGCAGTCAAAAAGGCGACGAAAATATTGGATCTTAAAACAAGTAAGCAAATTGCTGAGGATTGATCAGCGAGTCAGTAATCGCAACGGAATAGGAACGAACCCGGAATAAGAGGGAGTGTCTTTTCCGTTTCTTTGGGCATACCGATAGACTATGCTGCCGCTGTGTACGAAACGAAAGAGACGCAACACTTGGCCATATATACAACTAGCGGAACATGCAAAGATCAAAAACGGAAGGGTTTTCTGCGGGACTGCAATAGAGTAAGATTAGCTTTAGACCAACTTTTTTTGCACAGGCTTAGTGAATGTTCATTGTTACGTTTAGGCTTTGGTTTAAGAATATGCTTATACTACTGCTACGGCCGTGTTTTATAAATGGGTCCAACAAGCTAAAGCTAGATCAATGTCAAACTCAAAATAGTTGCATAAAACTTTAATTGCTGCCAAACTGATAGTAGTGCCCATAACCCCATTTGCTGATATTCTGTGGCTGAAAAGCTCGTTTCTTTTCAAAATACAACATTAATTTTTTTCTAATTTTATAAGAAATTGCTTTCAAATTAAAGTCAACTTCATACTGTTTAATTATAAAGGTAATTGGATGTAATTAGTAGCGGATCTAGTAAAAAAATTGACATCTGATTTCGATTCATTTAGAATTATAGAATTAATATACTGCAAAAAATGGTGAGTCAAATTAACTCTCTCCGAAATAGGCTTTTCGGGACTACACAAACGGAGCCTAATTCAGCTCCGCCAGAGTCAAACGCGCGAATCAGTGAGTCGAACTTGACTCTGGCGGAGCCGACTTTCGCTCAGTTTGTGTCGTCCCGACAAGCCAATTTCGGAGAGAGTCAATTTGACTCCCCATCTGTTTGCAGAGTTGTGTTTGATACAGAAACAATAAATAGTTATGCAAACACCGGAAACGGACATCTATAGCAGTCAAAATACAAAAAAACGGAAACGGATATTCGGCAGCATCGCTATAATTTCGAGTTGTTAGTGTACAATTGTTGATATGTTTGATAATTTATTGCGGAAATCATCTAATTTCCAACCTCGGTTTACCAATGATTGTGCAAATTAACAATTTTGTAACATTTACCGACACTTTTAATGAAACGAAGTTTAATGTTCACCGACTCCGACTGTGGAATTCTCCAATATTTTGCCACTTCCGCCTTATTAAGCGAGTTTTTCTATGTTACGCTATTGTTTACCGCAAAGCGGACTGTCCAACAGAGATTGGATAAAGATAAATGGTAAGACACAAGTTAAGATGTAATGTTTTCAAGCCCCATAATTTGATCTTTGGTCAAAAACTGGCCAATATTTAGAACAGGACCGCAACAGTAGTATAAGAATTTTTGTTAAGTCTAAGCCTAAGCCTAGGGGTAGGAAAAAAATTAGTCCAAAGCTTAAGTTTACTTTATTGCCGTCCGCAGAAGGACGTTTCGCTCCTGGGACCCAAAAAGCAGACCTAACATTTTCCGAAAATGGGTTTGTAGGCGACTGCTCAGTGGAAGACAAAGACACTGGCCAACTTAGAAACCTGAAAGCTTTATGCTTATATTTAGGCTTAGGCTGAGTGCACTGTCCGTTTTAAGTAGACTTAGAGACTGAGAGGCTTTAGATTTAGGCATAAGCTTAGGATTGTGCTTATAGACTTCGTAGACAGAGCCTTATTGTCATAAATGGACGTTAAAGTGTATATATTATACGCTTACCTCGATTGGTTTTCTGGTTTATCAGGCTCCATGACCCGATTTGTAACGGTTTTGATTAATCGTAAACGAAAAAATGATTAACAACAACGTGTCAACAAAACCGCCTTGTTTTATTGCTTGGGTTACATTTCACTTCCAGGTCCTATGCCGGCCGCGGTATGCGGCGGTTAATAAGAATTAAACTTTCATTCGTCATACCTTACTATAAGCCGGTAGCTATACTTAGCAAGCTTTTGGGGGGACTAAAATATTTTCACGATGAACGTGACTGTATTTCAAATGAATTTACAATCCAAGTTTAAAACGTTTGTAGACAAGCTAATATTTTTCAACATGGCGCTAAGCCCCTTTGAACCCGTTTGGCCAAATTAGTACACCAGTTGGTAAGCCTACGTTGAATTTTATGGACGGTACCTAAAGCGTTGAACATTACAGAAAGGCAGGACAAATAAAAAATATAACAATTCAATCTATATGGACAACAGCGACAGCAGTGGCTCTATAGGTATTTCTGCCAATGTATAGAACGAGGGAGGAACAGTAGTATAAGCGTATGCCTAAGTCTAAGCTATACAAACCGTAAAGAATGAGCTTATAAGCCTAAGTGTAAAACGTAAGCCTAAGCGTAAGACTAAGCCTAAGTTTAAGAATAAGAATGAGCTTATACGTAAGCCTAGCCTTAGCCTAAGCCTGAGCTTAAGCCTAAGCAAAAATAGTCTAAAGCTTAACGTTTACTGTATTCCAGACCCACGAAACAACCCTTCGCCCCTATTTTTTATAAGGGACAGATCTTCGAGATCAGACGAGTAGGTACATGAAACAAAGTTTGTTGAGATTAAAAACAATAGGAACCATATTTAGTAGTTTTAACCGTAAGGAATAACTAAATAATAACACATGGTACCTCCTGATCTTTTAACTTTCGATTACGAAACAACTCAAAAAAATTTCAAACCGAGTTTTACAAATTGTTTAATTTTTAACTCCTTACTATAGCTTCAAAAATTGTTTTTATTACTGAACTTTAATAGTGCCAAAAATACGTATGTGGGGTGTTACAGCTTTAATAATGTAACTTAAGCAACTTGAAATTCAAGCATGTTTCACAGTATTACACTCTATTTTACGTGCAAGTTTTTGTATCGATAACTTATAGTTGCAAGTGTCTCACAGATTTCCAAACAAAATTATTGCAAAACCGTGTACTTAAGAATATGGTTTTGAGCAAATTGATACTATACATGCATGCTAAACAAATGCTATTCAGGTTAATTAACCAACAATATAAGCTTATAACTTTAAGGGCCAATGTTACTTTTAGGGCCGTAACAGTTGATTAAGCGTATTCCTAAGCGTAAGCCTTAAGCCTAAGCGTTGCAAAAGCGTATTCCTAAGCCCAGGCGTAAGCCTAAAGCCTTAGCAAAAAATATAGCCTAGAATGTAAACTTACTCTTTTACGAACCCACCAGAAACCGGGATGGCCCTGAAAGTATTAACATGGGCCAATTTAAGGCGTAACATAAAACTTACCGCAAGGCGAGTAGCAGATCTTGTTAATCAAATAAAGTATAATTAAATCTTGTTTTACAGGCAAACGCGTATGAAATTTATACAAATCTGGTTTAATCTGCACCAGAATAAGCTTTTTAGCGTAGACACTGACATACCGAGTTGTATATGCAAAATGTAACTGAAATTCAGTAGCAAATTCTATATTTTGAAAACATTTAACGAACAATTTTAATTTGTTAAAAGGCCGGTGGCGGATACAAAATTTTCCGAACTGGAGGTTAATATATTGGTGTATCAAACTGTTAGAGTTTTTGAAGCGTGTTTAGCAAATATGGCCAATGTATAGAAAAGCGCCGTAAAACAGTAGATTAAGCATATTCCTAAGCGTAAGCCTAACAGTTGGAAAAAGCTTATACCTAAGCTTAAGACTAAGCATTAAAACGAGCTTATACATAAAAATAAGCCTAAGCGAATGCAACTATATTCTAAACTCTAAAGTTTAAGTTTACTCTATCGCAGTCCCGCAGAAAAACGTTCCGCCCCTGATCCTTAAATGAGCTCGCAAATAGTTCGAGATACGTCCTTGATTCCCCAGGATCACAGCGCAACCCGAACAGATACTTGTACGATGAAAAACCTAGATTTGAACATTTATGTCCGTTTGTCATTGAAAGCACAGAGTTTCTAAAACTAGCAAACAACAAAACTTTGAAAGCGTCAGCTCTAAATTTAGGCTAATTTGTTGAACTTGAATTTTCAGTTTAGAGCGAAACTGTAAAATCTAAAAATCCCTTGCGAGTTCAAAGTTATAAGTTTATAAATTGAACCAAATTTTGGAAATTGTTCGCGTTCGTTGGTACGTAAAGTTGACAGTTCAATGTTATTATACCCGAGATCAAAACTGGTATATAATGAAAACATAACTATTACTGCATTACAACTCAAACTCATGTGCGTGCAAAACAGGCTCGGGCCCGTAGCCAGAGGGGGTGCAGAGTTCTCAGTTTAATAAGGAAGAATTTTCTTCCCCTAAAAATTTTTTTACGTTTGCTTGTAAAGTCAATGAATACCCTTATATACCCTCCTAAAAATTTCTTAGCCCCCCAGCAAGGTGTGTCGGCTACGGACATAATAAAGCTGCATATGTAGCGACACCAATAAAAGGCGAAAACGGGTAAGAAGAGCTTGACGCGGGTATACCCGCGGAAAATTTCCGCTTGCAAGGCACAGCGCTGGTAAAAAATGTTTAGCCACTTACACCTTTGTTCTAAACCGCAATCCAGTCTTTTATATTGCACCAAGCAGTTAATTTCGAGTTTGCTCGCTGCACCAGTAGTTGCGAGTGTCACAAGACAGCGAGTGCGTCTTACAGATGGTTGCTTGCTCGCTTCTACTCATTTGCATAATGAACCAATAACAATCCAAACAATGTACACAAATGTAAACGTTACGAAGTTCAGTATTAACGTTTTCAAAAAACATTTTCAATAACTTGCAGTTTATGACTTTAAGTATAGGACAAAGTACAAACAGCGCCGTGATTCCAGGCCACAGTATGGCGATAGAATCAACGCATATATCTGAGCATAAACCTAATCCTAAACCTAAGCTTTTCACAAGGCCAGACGTTGACTCAGTTTCACGGTTCCAGATGGGATACTCATTTGAAAAAAAGCTTTCAATTGATTGTTTCCTTTGCTTAGGCTTTGGTTTAGGAATACGCTTATAATACTGTTCAGCCCCTGTTTTTTACATTGGCCGTAAACTTGTATGAAAATTTCCAAACTACGATTTGTCGTCGGTACATAGCGGTAGAAATTTCGAAACATAAGTGGAGATGATAATTTTGAATCGGGGCTCAGAAGTTCGCTGTTGATTAGAGGTACACGTTCGCAAGATCAATGTCCATTTGATCCTCTGTGTGACATTAAAACATTACCTAAAAAGTGGTATTGAATTGACTGGGTTTCAGGAATCTTACTTAAATATTTACTTAAAGTTAAATTTTCAGCAAAAACAAATAAACGCGAAATGTACAGCCATACTCATTACAAGAAAACCATAGTTTTGCTTTATATATTAAAGATGCACCATGAGTCTGCAGTTTTATTTAGACTAAGTTTCTTACACTGGAACTGTTTATAGTCTGCAATATATCAAATTTAGTTTTAGCGACTGAAGTATCTACTTAAGTTAGCATTTAAAAACGGCAAAATGTTGTAAGTAATTACTTTAGTACGTACATCCCTATTGAGCACTAAGTTATACTTAAGCAGGGTTTCAAAACCTTGGCAATATCCTTTTTCGGGAACTTAATATGTTTCTCAGAGTTCACAGACCTTTTAAACTCGTTCCAAACTGTCAATGCATTTCAAACTTTCAATTAAATTTTCTTCCGAACGGTTAACACACAAATTAATACACTTTTCGTCGAAAATACGTGTAAAAGTTGGACGATGCATGCTGCTTGTGAGAAGTTCGTGATTTTGACTTAACCTGTATCCTGTATCTCCTGTTATGTTCTTTCCTCGATGTATGCTTATCGCTCTGATTTAGTAAAACGCGGCTGGTAATCGTTTATTAAAACCCCAACCCAAATCCTGTATAATTCCAATATCCAATATTTAACCAGTAAATCACAGGTTATGCAATTTAACTGGCAACCTGAGCCGGAATCCTTAAAGCCGACGCCCGAATCTGGTTTAATCCAGCCACTTGCTTTACCGTTCCCAATACTTTTGCCGTTTTCCAGAATCCGTGCAATTCTAACCCCGTTAGAATTACACCCTGTTAAACCGTGCACTCTAACCCCGTTAGAGTCGCACCAAATTTCCGACCAATCTAACCCCGTTAGATTTGGCCCAGCCGTTGTAGAATAATAAACCTAACCCCGTTAGATTTATTAAACTACTTTTCCCAGGTTCTCCGGTTTATTCCCAAGTTCCCCCTTTAACACATAACACCAGTATTCTTTACTGGGTAACCAAGCGCCCTGCGCTACTCCGATTGAACCTATGCACCGTGGTTTCCTTCACATACTTAATCCACCGTGACTATACTTAAACTCGTTCAACTCGACCTAATTACCAAATATCGCCTTCACGCCAACCGTACTAAGTAATTCGAATGCAAAATCCGTATAACGCAACTACACAAAAATATCCGTCAGTTTCCACCAGCTATGAGTACTAGAATGATTCCGGTCCTGGCTACCCTATCCGCGTCTCGACCTCATTTGCATTTCGCCGACACCCACAATTGGGTGTCCGCTATGCGGTTGAGGTCCAGAGCCACACACCCGGTATACTTCCGCCACAACAACACCATACCTACAACGACAACAACAATTATGTCCAATCACAAAGCACCATTTTGGTGCTGACATAGCCTAGCTATGTCTTTAGCCGAAAATATAACCAACATGTTATGCAACACTATTCATCAGATACTTTACGGCCACGCACGGCCCAGGTAAGTTTGACATTGCGGACACAGCCGCCATAGCATAGTTTTACTAATTTTTACGCCTTGTAGCAACGCCTAAAGCCTAACTTAAGTTCTAAGAGAGACTAGGTGGAGCCAGGGACTCCCTTAAGGTGTGGTTTTGATTTAGGGTTTTATTTTAAGTTTTAGTTTTTAATTTGAAATGTGTTTAAGTGTGGCAGAACCACCTACACTGCTGATGTTTCAAATGCATATTCAAGCAAACGAACAGTGTACCTAGACCACAACATATGACTCAGTTCAATGGAATAATTTTCACACCCACCTACAGGAGTTTAGGCTCGCTTGTTATAGTTGCTCTCTGAAATAACCGCACACTGTAAAAAATGGTGAGTCATATTGACTCTCTCGAAAATAGGCTTTTCCTGACCACACAAACTGAGTCAAACTCGACTCCGCCAGAGTCAAACGTGCGACATAGTGAATCGAATTTGACTCTGGTGGAGTCGAATTTGACTCAGTTTGTGTAGTCAGGAAAAGCCTATTGCCGAGAGAGTCAACTTGACTCCCTTTTTTGCAATGCACGCACTGTAAAACTTATGTCTGCCACCAAGCATGTTTGGGCTGACTATAGGCCTGAAAATAAAAATATTCACAGCTTAAATGTAAAGCTCCGATAAAGTATAGTTGGGATTTCGTGGAATTTTTAAGCTGATGTTATACTTTTGTATACATATTTTTGTTGCTTTCAATTTGCAAAATACTATAAGCTTATTTGTTGAGTTGCGGCATTCTTTACATTGATACGTTTCAGTTACTTATTGCGCAACTTTTGTTAGGGCTGACTATTAGGCCTGAAAATAAAGATATTCACAGCTTAAATGTAAAGCTCCGATAAAGTATAGTTGGGATTTCGTGGAATTTTTAAGCTGATGTTATACTTTTGTATACATATTTTTGTTGCTTTCAATTTGCAAAATACTATAAGCTTATTTGTTGAGTTGCGGCATTCTTTACATTGATACGTTTCAGTTACTTATTGCGCAACTTTTGTTAGGGCTGACTATAGGCCTGAAAATAAAAATATTCACAGCTTAAATGTAAAGCTCCGATAAAGTATAGTTGGGATTTCGTGGAATTTTTAAGCTGATGTTATACTTTTGTATACATATTTTTGTTGCTTTCAATTTGCAAAATACTATAAGCTTATTTGTTGAGTTGCGGCATTCTTTACATTGATACGTTTCAGTTACTTATTGCGCAACTTTTGTTAGGGCTGACTATAGGCCTGAAAATAAAAATATTTTCACAGCTTAAATGTAAAGCTCCGATAAAGTATAGTTGGGATTTCGTGGAATTTTTAAGCTGATGTTATACTTTTGTATACATATTTTTGTTGCTTTCAATTTGCAAAATACTATAAGCTTATTTGTTGAGTTGCGGCATTCTTTTACATTGATACGTTTCAGTTACTTATTGCGCAACTTTTGTTAGGGCTGACTATAGGCCTGAAAATAAAAATATTCACAGCTTAAATGTAAAGCTCCGATAAAGTATAGTTGGGATTTCGTGGAATTTTTAAGCTGATGTTATACTTTTGTATACATATTTTTGTTGCTTTCAATTTGCAAAATACTATAAGCTTATTTGTTGAGTTGCGGCATTCTTTACATTGATACGTTTCAGTTACTTATTGCGCAACTTTTGTTAGGGCTGACTATAGGCCTGAAAATAAAAATATTCACAGCTTAAATGTAAAGCTCCGATAAAGTATAGTTGGGATTTCGTGGAATTTTTAAGCTGATGTTATACTTTTGTATACATATTTTTGTTGCTTTCAATTTGCAAAATACTATAAGCTTATTTGTTGAGTTGCGGCATTCTTTACATTGATACGTTTCAGTTACTTATTGCGCAACTTTTGTTAGGGCTGACTATAGGCCTGAAAATAAAAATATTCACAGCTTAAATGTAAAGCTCCGATAAAGTATAGTTGGGATTTCGTGGAATTTTTAAGCTGATGTTATACTTTTGTATACATATTTTTGTTGCTTTCAATTTGCAAAATACTATAAGCTTATTTGTTGAGTTGCGGCATTCTTTACATTGATACGTTTCAGTTACTTATTGCGCAACTTTTGTTAGGGCTGACTATAGGCCTGAAAATAAAAATATTCACAGCTTAAATGTAAAGCTCCGATAAAGTATAGTTGGGATTTCGTGGAATTTTTAAGCTGATGTTATACTTTTGTATACATATTTTTGTTGTTTTCAATTTGCAAAATACTATAAGCTTATTTGTTGAGTTGCGGCATTCTTTACATTGATACGTTTCAGTTACTTATTGCGCAACTTTTGTTAGGGCTGACTATAGGCCTGAAAATAAAAATATTCACAGCTTAAATGTAAAGCTCCGATAAAGTATAGTTGGGATTTCGTGGAATTTTTAAGCTGATGTTATACTTTTGTATACATATTTTTGTTGCTTTCAATTTGCAAAATACTATAAGCTTATTTGTTGAGTTGCGGCATTCTTTACATTGATACGTTTCAGTTACTTATTGCGCAACATTTGTTAATATTTTAGGAAAAAAGTTTTCGGGCACCGAAATACACATTAGACGCCGTCCGTCAGTATAGCGCCACCGTAAAGCATTCTATTATTTTAGTTTGGTCACGTATTTCACTCCGGTCTCAAAACGATAGAGCAAGCTTAAACTTTACACTAATCTTTAACGTACATTAGACTCAAGATTGCGCTTTGTTTTTGATTTATGCTTATTGCTTACGTTTAAACTTATAGGTTTACGCTTTGGAATATGCATACGCTTCGTTCGTCAATTTTACACCAACTTAAATTCTGAGCATATTCCTAACCCTAAGCATAAGCCAAGCAAAAAAAATGAGACTAAAGCGTAAGCTTACTCTATTGCAGCCCCACAGAAAAACGTTCCTCCTCTGATCTTTAAATGGGCCCAGTTTTTGAACCAGCGAACGGTAAAGTTCAAAATTTAGCGCATTTTTTGCGTTTGATTTGTCTTATAATTTTGTGCCAATTTTGAAATCCACAACGCTGCAGCAATTTGTCAATTAGAAGAAGTATTGTTCACTAGTGATATATTTAAATTTAATAGAAATCGAAATTTTAGCGAGTTCTATATCATTATATACTTGACTGATTTTATATATAAAATACCCGAAATCCTGGTTTAAACAGTTTCAACTGTCAAACAACTCAATTCAATAACCAGTTGTATTGAAATTATTGTGTTTGCTGACAATGATTTCAAAATCGGTTTGCGATACTGAGTAACATTGGGCATCGAGCTTACAAAATGCTGAGTAAGTCGCTATATTGCTACCAAGACAGTTCGTGGCAGACGTACACGTTACCCGTTTGTAAACGCGGGCCGATAAGAAAATTTTGACGCGGGTATACCCGCGGGTAAAGAATTCCAAACTGCGATTAAAAATTTGTTAATCTTTACCCATCTAAAATTTTCATAAGAAACTTGAACCCAGATAACGTTGAAAAACTTGGATTTGTAAACTGTATTTACCGTATGAGTCAAAAATAACGAACGTTGCACTGTATAATTGCATAATTGTGTTGAACGCTGAAGAATAAATAAGGGCGTAACAGGTAAAATAATTTAAACAAAGTGTACGCGGGTAAAGCGCACTTGCATCATATTAGTAATTTTTAGGCTAATTTTTTTATAGTTTATCGAAAATTGAAGACATTTGGAATATGGAAGATTCCGACGATTTTCAAAACAGGGTTATTCGTTGTCCTGGTCACAGGTCTTTCATACTACTTTACAGGTTTGAACCATTTTTGTATTTCAATTTAAAGATTTGTCGGGCCTGGCACCCACAAATCAATTTTACTAATGGGAATTTAGGGCGATTTTGAGGGTGGAAGTTTTGCGTATAAGAATTCAAACGAACAATCGTTGTCAGTCGTTTTTAGTCGTTTGTTCAAAAATTTTTATTGATAATCTGTTCTGACTCCGCTTTTCCTAAATGTAGTATCTGCAATCTGAGCATTTAGCACGTTCGCTTGATACCCATAAGCTGAACGAGGTAAAATTAAAATTATGGTAATTTATGTAATACAAAAACAACGTTCGGCTCCTTCGCTTGTTTCGCTGGAGAAGTTTCAATTGCAAATGTGGCTGTTTTGATTTCTAGCAACCTAAAATGTGGTTAAGCCTGATCTGTCACTCGTTTCACTTGACGAACCTTTCGTACTGTTGCATATATATATGTCGTCTCGTAGCCCAAGTCGTAATTCAGCCCAATTCCGAATTGGGCTAGTAAAACGCGGAATTACGACTTGGGCTAGCCCAAGGCGGAATCATGTCAGATAAGTCTGTGCGTTTTCTCATTGGTTACTTGATAGTCCTAATAATGCTTGATTCCGCGTTGCTCAGTAAAACAAACAAACTGTTAGTAGCCACTAAATGGCTATTTACTTAACCAGTCAGAAAGAACTAGTCGCATCAGCCAATCGTATTTGAGTATCGGTGTTAAGATAGTAACCAATCACCAGGAGTACACGTGTCGCATAAGTAGACCGAATTACGCCGTAGGCTAGCCGAACTCACAATTACGCCCTGAACCAGCTCAATTCACAATTGGGCTAATTTACGACATGGGCTACGACATATATACATAAAAAGTCAACCTGGAACACTCTTCCACAAGAAATTCTAGATCCGTCGCAGAAGATCGTCGAAGCATAACTTGGCTCACTAAGTACTTGCTATATTTTTCAAGGATCTATAACAATTCGTCGCCCGACAATTTAATGCAGAACATACATAAACCTAAAGCCTACACTGCAAAAAATGGTGAGTCAAATTGAATCTCTCCGAAATATGCTTTTCCGGACTACACAAAATGAGTCAAATTCGACTCCGCCAGAGTCAAATTTGACTCACCGAGCGACTGACAGTTGGTCGAATTTAACTCTGGCGGAGTCGAATTTTGACTCAGTTTGTGTAGTCCGTAAAAGCCTATTTCGGAGAGATTCACTTTGACTCACCATTTTTTTACAGTGTATGCATATTAATGATGGGTGAATAATTATCGAATCAACAAGATTTCATATCGTAAGTTGTTGATCGACGAGCTGTCAGGCGACAAATTGTTGTGAAATCATTCTTAATCATGATACACGGTTTAGTTTACGTTCCATTATCGAAAAGGTTGTCAACGCTGGAGCCAAATATATTAGATTTATATGTTGACAATTTTTGAAATAGCAGGAAATATACTTGGGCATCGCAAATTAATAACAACCACAACAACAACAACAACAACAACAACAGCAACGACGACGACGACGACCGCAACATCAACAATAGCAGCAGCAGTAATCTTCAAAAAGGCATCAGATATCAAAAATGATACAAAGAGAGCTGAAGCTTTGAAGGCTCCGACACGGTCATACTCGAATCTTCGTCGTCCCGATTTTTCAAATTTCACATACATTCTAAACTTGCGATATCCAAACCAAATAGTTTTCCCTTTTAACAAAATACGATTTTGTGGCATTCCACAAAATTTTGATGCTGAAATGATCAGTAAGTTGAACTAAACCATATTTTAACTTTTTAATTTTTCACAAACAAATTTAAAATCTATATATTAAAGCTGGAACGCGCCACATACGTATTTTGGGCACCTTTCCAGCATTACTTTGTTTACAATAATTTCTTAAGAAATACCCGTGATTGTTCTATGAAAAGAAAATTTGCAAGGAAATTTTTGTGCTTTCACTAACTTTTGCGCAAGGCGCAAAGCTGGCAGACCAGTATAAATTATGACTCACCAACATATCAAGGCCGCCGCCAAGTGAACGGCGTAAGCATCATCGCCTTCTAGAGATTTCTGTAACTAAAAAAGTTTTCTATAAAAAATTTTTAGTTGGCAACAAAAAACCCTCTTTCGCGGCCCATGAAAGATCTTTGGCGAAACGTTTTTGTGTGGGTGGAATCGTAAGCTTAAGCCATAGACAATTTTTTGTTTATGCTTAAGCTTAGGCTTAGTCTTAGATATAAGCCCATTCTTACGCTAGGCATAGGCTTATGCTTTATGTTCAGGAATATGTTTACACTACTGTTCCGCCCCTGTCGTACACATCAACCAAAATTGTTATATTTTCAAAATCCTGGCCTTACCCATGCAAGATATACAGAACAAATGCATAAAATTAGGTCTGAGCTAGGCTTTAAGATTAGTTCTAGACTTCGCTTGACACTTGGGATTCAGCTTGTATAGACTCTAAGCCGGTATTCTCAAATGTGTGTAGCACCTATCACCAGTTGGCGATAGGTCCTGTAACTTTGGTACCAGCGCATAGTGAGGTTCGAAATTTAGCGCATTGTTTGTGTTTGAGTTGCCTTACTGCTGTACCAATTTTGAGATCTGCAATTGCAGCACTGCGTCAGTTTGAAAACCTATCGCTAACTGATGAGAGGTGCTATACGCATTTGAGAATATGGACCCTAGACTTAGGCTTAGACTTAAATTTTAAATTTTACTTGCATATGCTTCGTCTTAAAATTATACTGGTGCTAGGAACGTCCAATTCGACGAATTTTGACTGACAATCATTGCCGACAAAGTTGTTAACATTAGGCGTTCGGTAAGGGTCAGTATAAGGGTTAGGCTTCAAGCAGATGTTTAGGCTAAGCTCACGTATATAGGAAACGGGGACCATGTAAAGACCAGGGGCGGAACGTTTTTTTGTGGGACTAAAATTGAGTAAGCTTAAGCTTTAGACGAATTTTTTAGCTTGGCTTAAGGCTTAGGCTTAAGCTAAGGCTTAGAAATAAACTCATTCTTACGCTGTCTTAGGCTTAGGCTTAGGCTTACGCTTAGGCTTAGAAAAATGCTTATAAACTGTTCCGCCCCTGTTCTTTACATTGGCCGGAAACGGCAAGATAATTTTCGAGCGACTGGAGCCTATAAAACGATGTAATTTTCCTTATTTTTTCAATTTTGTATGGGGAAATACCTATACATCACAAGTAAATCTTATGGCATATTTGGCCAATGTATATAGAACATCGCTGTAACAGTGCTATAAGCATATTCACAAGCCTAACCGTAAGATGAACTTATACCTAAGTCTGCACCTAAGGCTAAGCCAAAACAAAACTTAGTCTAAAGGTTAAGCTTACTCTATTGCAGTCCTGCTCAAAAACGTTCCGCCTCTGATCGTTTACAGCGGCCGTATATTCAAAGGACCCCATCCGTCTTGAGTTAGTAAAGTTTTAAATTTTGTAGTCGCATTATGTATTCGATCTCGGATAGCTATGTTTGGACGCAAAAATCTCGACCTGAAACCGAGCAACGACCCAAATGAATGGATACGACTAAACTGTGATGATATAACAAAAAATTATAAAATAAGTAAGTCGGTAGTGGTTTTAGATTTGTCCCCAACATAAAGTTTTCACTCCACACTTACACTGCGAAAAATGGTGAGTCAGATTGACTCTCTCCGAAACAGGCTTTTCCTAACTACACAAACTGAGTCAGTAATTCGACTCTGCCAGACTCTCAAATTGAGTCGAATTTGACTCAGGCGGAGTCGAAATTTGACTCAATTTGTGTAGCCAGAAAAAGCTTATTTCGGAGAGAGTCAATCGGACTCACCATCTTTTGCAGTATAACTAACTGGACCTTAGCCCTTAACCTAAGCTTACAAATAAGCCCTTAAGCCAAAACGTATATAACGCCAGCTTGCTCCAAGGTTACTCTCACAGTCTACTCTATGTGAAAAGCATATATGCTATATTTGCAACAAAACACAAACATAAAAACAACGGAATTTCCAGCATTTTCATATTAAACAGAAACCGAAATCGACACACTGATTTCGATTCGATCCGGAAACCGATATCCGGTTTACACGTTGGGCTTCATATATTATATTATTTTGTACTTTTTTTCGACAAACATATCCGCCGTTTTGCTAAATACAACTTTGAACCGTGGCGTCGTTTAGCGATGATCCGAGAACCACTACAACGGTTTATCGACAGCTATATGCAGCTATGTATGCGACCACACTTAAACCATACATGCTACAGTTGCCGCAGATACGATATTCACTGTTTTGCAAAACGTAATTTCAATATAATTTCTCGCACAAGTCAGACAAATTCTGACAAATTTGGTCAAATCATCGTCGATGATAACAATGTCACGTATGGATTCGAACCTGGTTTGAGTGACCAGTTTTTCCCACAATCTTGGTTCTGTCAATTTCCGAATCCTCACGACTATAAACGAAAGTGGAACAATAACGTTTTGGTTACGTTTGCGAAGACGCCCGAATTCTCAAAGATGCTGAAACAACTGTTCACCAGCTGGAGTCTATCGTATACTGTACCACGTGTGCCTGGAATACAGCTCAAGTACGTGATGAAACGCGCAGGCAGGCAGGCAATGACAAATTTTAAGTAGCTATGTCATTAAAATTTGTGCAACTTCCATGTAAATTTTAGTGAATTGATTTTAACTCAGAATAAAAGTTGAATCACTCAGTCCGAGTTACTGACTATCAGAACTCAGAACTTTGAGTTGATTCCATTCTATTTTGAATTAATTAATCAACTCACCCAGAATCAACTCAACTCAGAGTGCGAATCAGCTCAACTCCGGAGTGAGCGAATGTTTACTAATTTTAATTCTCAAATAGCTAACTCGCTAGACTGAACTGACCAATCAACTCATTGGAAAATACAGTGTTGTATTATTTTTGCACCCCAGCAAAATCTCTCGCTTACAATACTTAGGCGTAGGTTCATGTTTAGCGTTATGGCTCAACCAAAGTCTAAGCGTCAATGAGTCTACAAAAATGACAAACAGGAATGCGGGAAAAGACGTTTTGTCTTCAAATTAAATTAGCCGAAATGAGTGAGGAACAAGGAACAAAACCAAATACCAAAATACTTCTTGAACCCTACACACAAAGGCAAAAATGTAAAAAGTTGTTTGTTTAAGAAAACAGTAATTTTAGTCAAGTTCTCAAGATCTACAAGATGGGCCGCTCTGTCACTTTAACTTTTTACCTGGGCCAGTAACCAATGTGAAATATGTAACATAACCAAAATTAAAGATCCTATGGTTATGAAATAACATTCAAGATGGCATATAACACATTAATGAAAACCCGCCAGAGGGATATAGGTGTTTGACCAATGTTAGATTAAGCGTATTCCTAAGCCTAAGCCTAAGCAAAAAATGTAATCTAGAACCTAAACCTACTCGTTTATAGACCCAGCCAAAACCTGGACGCGCCTTAAATTAACATGGGCCGCGTGTTACCGCTGGTGCAACTATTGTAATTATCGGAACAGCATATTCAAATACAAATTGTAAACGCACCAGTGAGTTACCGAAAGTGGCCCATGTAAAGATCAGGGGAGGAACGTTTTTCTGACGGACTGCTATTGAGTAAACTTAATCTTTAACCTATTTTTTGCTTAGGCTTAGGCTTTGGTATAAAGCTCACTCCTTACGTTTAGGTTAAGACTTAGGGTTGAGAATATGCTTGTACTACTGCTACGTCCATGTTCTACACATTGTGCTCAACGTTTACAACTACAATCAAAAGCTTATTGTTATGGTTTTTCATTATAGAAACCCGTTTAATGTGACCGCTCTATATTGTTGGAGCAGAAACTGTAGTAGTATATATGCCGCCAGGCACGTAGCCAGCACATCATGTTGGGGGGGGGGGGCAAAAAATTTTCCACCCAGGCCCCCTCTGAATACGGGCCCGCATGATGGTATACACGCAAAATGTGTTTTGTGACCCACAGGTGGGTTACTTTGGCCATGTGTAGAAGCTGGAAAAACATAGTTGTCATCATGGCGGTATCGGTAAAAGTTTGAGTTTTCTAATATGGTGACGCAGTCAGTGTCCGTGAGATTGAGATCATAGCGTCCAGTCGCTGTGTCTCGGAGTGTGGCTCGCATGGGCTGTTTATCCTTTGACACCCCACACTTGACGACGTATCCTTCACATAATTGCTCATTAAAACATCTTATATTATTTTGCATAAAACATTTCATCAATGATATTTCATGGATGTATACACTATTATGCTCTCGGAATTATGTGCATATGAAACTTGCAGCGGTCAATGTTACTTTGGGAAGCGTAACAGTAGTTTAAGCGTATTCCTATAACGAGTTCTAGCTTAAAGTCGACGCAAACGATTTTGTAAAAACAAGAATGTTTTAACTAACTAATCAACCATCGGCAGAGAACCTAGTTTTAACAAGATATGTGTAATGTGCAATATTGTCCGGTGTTACATTTTTTACTTCATGGTTTGTTTTGAAAGTTACTGATAAAGAGTCTTTTTTGTAAACGCCGAGCGAGCATAACATCTATGCACTGTAAATTACACAATTGTATTGTACGCAGAAGAAAGAAAAGGCAGGTAAAGGGTCGGTAACTGTGAAGAAATTTCGCGCGGGTATACCCGTAGGGTAAAAAATAAAATTCCTGTGGTTAGATAGCAACGCGGACAAAAATATCTCCAGCCACCTTCACCTCTGTCTACTAAAAGCCATTATCGTCTAAGGAAAAATTACTCTTAATAGGCTACTTTATTGGACTCGTGCAGAAAAACGAAAGTTCTCCAAAGTAACATGGGCCAATGTTTGAAACTGTATCAGTAATTTTTTCAGATTATCCCAAGTTTTCGACATCTCAAAGTGGTCAGGTGGCATTGCACTGCGCAAAGAATTATTTCGCAAGGTTTTACTAGTTTCTCAAACGCTGGAATACATTTATCGAACATACAGCATTGACTACAGTCTTTTGAATTTTGAATATTTTTGACTGTATATATAATACCTCCGGTACATGCATAGCATAGGGCCGGAACAGTAGTATAAGCATATTCCTAAGCCTATACGTAAGGATGAGCCTATTCGTAAGCCTAAATCTAAGCCTGTGTATAAAACAGGGCCGGATTAGTAGTATAAAGCATATTCCTAAGCCTAAGCCTAAAGCGTAAGCCTATGTGTAAGGATCAGCCTGACGCATTTTAATAAAAAATTTCGGTCGTTTGCTGGTTGGAGATCCCTATCATGCATATCCAAGGCGTCCGAGTCCCCTATTGTATTTTTTAATTCAGAGCTGTACCAAATAACTGTCAAAGTAACACACAGCATACGTTCGTTGTTGATACCTGCTACGATTTACCATTGAATCTGTATATCTGTATCGGGTTCGTAGTCAATGGGGGTCAGGGAGTCCTCGACCCTAACCCTGACAAAATTTGACGCCGACCAGAAAATTTTCAACCTTGCTTGTAAGATAAAACAAAAACCCTTGTATGCTGCTCCTGAAAATTTTTTTAAGCCTTCCCTTCTAGCAAGGTAGAGGTATAGCTACAGAGCTTGATTTATAAACCTTAACGATAAATCTAAATCTATAATAGTATTGGTTAATGATGGTTTCTAAGGTAACTAAAAAGCAAACAATATTGTATTATCACTAAACACAAAGATAAAACATTACAGGTTCGAGCTTACAGCTCCGACAGTGCTACAGAGTTTTAGGAGTTACCTTAATTGTTAACATCTCATTGAAGCAGGTTGTAAATTTGCTCAGCTGATAGCGTGAGATAATACAATGGGAGTATTGATGTGTTTGTTGACTTATTAGACGGCCAATGTTAATACTTATACGGGCGTAACAGTAGATTAAGCGTATTCCTAAGCCTAAGCCTAAGCGTTGCAGAAAAGAATTCCTACGCGTAAGCCTAAGCAAAAAATGTAATCTAGAATCTAAACCTAATCTTTTGTAGAACCACCAGAGATCTGGACGCCCCTTAAAGTAAACATGGGCCTATTAGACAATAACTGTACCCTACAAAGCGAGTGCGTGGGATGTAAATATCATGGACGTATACGGTGTTTCATGTCAGAAAGCGATAACCACATTCAAAACATTTTTGCATGCGAGCATTGATAGCGAGAAAATTTCTTTCAACCTCTGCAGATTATATCTTACAGCCTGCAAAACTGGCTTTTTAAGTCCTTGCAGGCAATTCGGTCATGGAGGATATATCTCCGATTCCCCGTCTGTCCACCGTTGTATTTGTTGCATTAATAACTCATTGTGCTTTACTTCACAAACTTTTTTCTACCAGCGAGTGTAGCGAGCGAGAAAATTTTTTGATCCTTTGCAGATTTATTTTACAGCCTATAAAGGTTCCTAGTCGATTCAGGCATTTCGGTAAAGGGGTATGTATCACTCATTCTCCGCTACGCATGCTCACGTTTTCGGGCTAATTGTGAACATTAAAGTAATAACCATCACGAAAATATTAATATTTGCTAAAGGAGCAAAATATACCACCTCTCAATCAATATTAATTCAGATTCGATGTTAAAAGCACGGAAACTTTAAAAGTCCACGTCAAACTTGCTTCGTGAATAGGACCAATCAGATGCGGAACATGCCAAATGTTTAAGCTTGTTCTTTTAATACAAGTGTCTGAAACAAAATTCAGATAAATTATAAAATATTAAAGAGTGGAGGTTCTACGTTGCTTCGATCATACGCTTGACACCAGATTTAGCATCCATTAACGTCTTTGCATTTGTCGAGGCACGGCTACATGTTTTTGAAATTTTTTGTACACTGCAAAAAATGGTGAGTCAAATTGACTCTCTTCGAAATAGACTCTACGGAACGGCACAAACTGAGTCAAATTCGATTGCATCAGAGTCCAATTCGACTCACTGAGTCGCACGTTTGACTCTGGCGGAGTCAAATTTGACTCAGTTTGTGTAGTCCCGTAGAGCCTATTTCATAAAGAGTCAATTTGACTCACCATGATTTGCAGTGTGCTAGATTCAACTTTTCCGGAAAAACCCAACCATGGCTTGCTGCTGTACTTAAATTAACGAATTACGTCTTAAGTCACGGTTTCAAAAACAAGGTTAATTGAACTAAAATTAGTTATACGTCGTTATTACACTGCAAAAAATGGTGAGTCAAATTGACTCTCTCCTAAATAGGTTTTTCCTGACTACACAAACTGAGTCAAAATTCGACTCCGCCTGAGTCAAATTCGACTCAATTTGAGAGTCTGGCAGAGTCGAATTACTGACTCAGTTTGTGTAGCCAGGAAAAGCCTATTTCGGAGAGAGTCAATTTGACTCACCGTTTTTTGCAGTGTAATCATGTGTTTGTTTCATGCGCACTCTTCGACTTCGAACTAATCTTCATTATTTTTCCGTCTATTTCTGCCAAAAATAACTTGATTTCAAATCTTAATTGCATATTTGGGGTTTTTTTACAATTTCTCTTGCTTTATCTCGCACTCAAAACTGATTAATTCCAAATTACTTTACAAACTTTGTTGAACAAATGAATTTTGAATATCAAGCGGATATCCGATACACGAACATCCGGGTGCATATTTCTTTTTCGATACAATTCCGGATATCCGATGCCCATGTATAATAAATAACCGTTTTGTTAAATTGTTCTGAAAATGTTACGATTAAGCGTAATCTTGTCTATTGATCGGTTTATTAATAATTAATAGAAATACAAAAATAAGACTCGAACTTTAGAAACATAAATATCTAAAAAGAAAACAACAAAACAAACGACAACATTAACAGTTTTCCCAAATTCTAAACATTTTGTTTATACTTTTTGTCTTCTAAAATATCATCGGAACCTGGCACAGAAACAACGCAAACCAATTATAGATATTCTTTCCACGAACCAAAACAGGAACAGGACCAGGTTTTAGAAATAATTTTGATTACCAAATTACTGTTGGACGTTTTAGAATAAAAAAAGCCAAAAATGGCTTAAACGAATTTTTACCATTTTATCATCAAGTTTTGCGAAATCACTTTAAGCTGTAGAAAATTTTGATTATAGACACTTTTTCTTAATATAGAAATAATTTGTGGAGCACACATACTCTGGAGTAAAACTTAAACCTTTTGTGGCTCCAACAAACAGTCGTTGTAGCAGTGCCAAACGCTGCGGTAGGATTAGGATTGCGCTATACTTTTTCATTATTTTAATGCCATCCGTCACCGTCCGGTGCCGTCGGTAACCGTGCGTCACAGTGCGGCATCGTACGCGAATTAATACTCACGTACGATATCGTATAGTGACGCACGGCGCCCGACGGCGACGAACGGCGTCGAACAGCGCCGAAAGGGACTACACAACAAGTACAGCGCCACCCTAATTCTTCAAAAGTACAAAACCTATAACCCTAATGCCTTATTTATCATTTTGTAAATAAAATAAAAAATAATTGTTTGTAGACTCTTTATTACTTAAATTACCTTAATATTAACATAAATGAAATAATTATTAATATTTATCTCAAAATATAAGCATTGGTTTGCAACATTATACTAGATGAATCGGTTTACTAGTGTATACCTGAAACGCGCAGTCAGATGTAATAAGCTGGTTTTCGTCAACGAAAATGCCAGTTAAAAACCCGGTAAGTTAGTTTTGTTTTTAATTTTCGGCTCGCGTAAAGATCAGTTGCGGGACGTTTTTCTGTGGGACTAGAAAAGAGTAAGCTTTAGGCTTTAGACTAATTTTTTTGCTATGCTTTAATTTGTTTGTCTGAATTCGTTGCATGTGCATACGTTTTTCGGCAACAAACGCAGCTCATCATACGTGATTAACGATACTAACAGATAATTTTCCATTAAATCGTTAGCAGCTAAATAGGTACGTTTGTAACAACATTGGCTGGGTTTCTATAACTTCACAGCGACTTAAGCAAAAATATCAAGTCTTGAACAAAGACAAAGAAAATGGAAATTTTGAACCATTACCGGTACCCCACCTACTTATTGCTCTATCAAAAAAGCTTGTTTTGCATTACGTTATTCGGGGTTCACGTTATAACCGGGGCAGCTTGGGACACGTTTTGTCCCTGTTAGACTATTGTGCAATATTTTATCTGCTTGTAGACGCCGTATCGTGTTCAAAAATTTGTAGTAATCTGCTATCATCTGTAGGTCACCTTTTGTTCTTCGATATCATATGATATTCGAGTTATTGTCTGCGAATATCATAGGATATATTTTCAAATGTCAGAATACTTGAGGTAACATACACAAATTGTAATGTTGAATACCATATGATACTAGAATGTGAAATTTGAATTTTTGAATTATGAAGCTGTGGTTTTAAGCGATATTGTGTCGGATACGTTTTGCAGGCGTGTATTTAGTATTTAAGTACATCTGTGCCTCTGCCGCTCACCTTTCCATTCAATTATCATCACCCAAAGCTTACACTGTCTCACTGAATATTATATGATATTCGTAGAAATTTTGAAATATCATATGATATTCGCATAAATGTCCCACAGTATCACGTGACATACTGTCTCTTGTACATTTTGATCATTTGAGAGCGGTGGTTTGTTAGCTAATGTCATATGATATTCGAGTTTTGTCTGTTGACCCGATATAAAAGCCCGAATTTTAACGTTGACGTTGAATCAACATGGGACAAACCGTGTCCCACCTGTGCTGGTTATAATGTGAATTCCGCATTAAGGAGATACCGTAAGTGTACCATCTCAGATTAATTAAGGCAGAGGATATCAACAGTTCTAAATCCTTCATACATTAAATACAAGCAAATAAGTTTAAGAACTTTGTTAAGTATAGGTACTATTTTAGAAACGATAAAATGATTAAGTAATTCTACACCAAATACTCGACTATGTAAAGATCAGGAATGGAACGTTTTTCAACGGCACCAGAAAAGCGTAAACTTAAGCTTTAGACTAATTTTTTGCTTGGCTTAGGCTTAGACTTTGGCTTAGGCTTAGGAATATGCTTAAAATACTGTTCCGCCCCTGTTTTTTACATTGGTCCAAATACCATACTTGAGTAGGGTTTCGCAAACCTAGCCAATATCAATTGCTAGTGCTACTGTCATCCTATTATACGTTTTTGCTCAAAAGTCACACTGATAAGCGCTGCCCAAAGCGAGACTATATTTCGCAGACTGCAAAAAGCAGAAACAGTTTAAGGTCAGAGTCTATCCCGTGTGAATTGCCTGAATCCAAAAATTAAAGGATTCTCCACACTAAAGGTGGATCGTCCATACGGGATCAGGATGGATATGTAGAGATCATTCATGGTTGTTCATATATAAACCGGAGCGCATATGTGTACACTCCTGGTTATTGCTGTCCCGTGACAATGGGACGGCCTTTAGCGTAACATGGGTCCAAAGTCATACTGGTAGCCGGCGCCCAAAGCATTACTATATTTTTCAGACTGTCAAAAGCAGCAACGGTTCAGAGTCAGAGTATGTATCGCTGCCACCACAAGTCATCTGTTACATTTGCAGTCGGCCGTTCGGTCGGAAAGGCATCAAGCAGCACGAACCGCAATGTTTGAAAAAATGGCGAAAGGAAGTCGAAAAAATGTCACCGAAGCATCGGCCATCGACTCCTCGAAAACCAACGATCCTTGAACAAAGTATTTTACGCAAACAAATGAATTATCAATAAAAACAGCGTTTAAAATAGCGATTTATATTTGCCATGATTCCTAAAAGATACTATTAAGCCCTATTCACACGTGCAAGTGTTTGCTGCGAGAACTGGTAGCTGCAAATTACACGCAAAACTTGCATTTTTTCATCAGCCAATGAGAAAGCGGCTGCAATAAATGCAGCGAACTTGCATGATTATTCACACATGTGAACTAAATTCCCAGCTTTGATTTTTAATGAATTATTTGCAGCTGCAAGTTTTTCGAACGGGATTTTGAACAAAACTTGCAAGTGCACGTGTGGAATATGGCTTTAGATTGAGATTGTTTTAAGATTGAGCAACAACCAAAACGCCTAACCATAGCCTCTGAGTTAAAAAACTGCTCTGCGGCTCTGGTAGAATGTGAGATAAATTGTATTTTTCCATATTCTGTTAGTTGTCGTTCAAGGCCTCATATATATTTATTACATCTGTGTGTTTTGAAAATAAACAAAGCATAAATGTTAGTAGCTATAAATTTTGCCCATGTTGCAATATTTTGAGGACAGTCCAACTTGCACAGCAAGTGAACGAGCAAAAAATAATCACTCCAGTTCCATGATAGGACTTGACTTCGTTGAATGAAGGGACAGTACGGCAGCGAAGATGCCGGTAAAAGGTTGAAATATTGACTTTTAAGTCAACATTGAAATTTGTCATATCTCTGCAACCCAGTCATTTAGTCCTTCTTTTGAAATGTTCATTTCATTCGCAGATTTGAACGCACATATTTAGCGAATTCAATTACGCAACGCATGAATCATACAGATTAATTGCACTTGACAAACATTTTAAAAGATTTGAGCTGTGGGTCGATTTTCTGCCAGAAGCAGCCGTCTGGGACGATAAAAGTGTCAAAGTTCTGGATGACCTTAAACCGCACCCATAAACTTTTCCGTACCAACTTATTTTCAATCGTTTTTTTCAGATTCTGACACGCTTGATCCGGACAAAGTGAACGAAATCCTATGGAAAGCGAGTCAAGAAGCTCAAGTGCCGTGTGAATTTTGTGGTCGAACATTTTCCGACGCGTCACGAGTTGAAATTCATCAACGGACATGCAAAGAAATGCAACGTCATTTCGATATGAAATATCGTGCGAGCAATCCGAACAAAAAACCAATCTCTGAACCAGCGTACAAATACAAAGGTGGTCGATTGAATTATTTGCGTCGAAAATTGATGCCGTGGGAAAAACGAGACTCAAACTACGACACTAACGACGACACCGATGACTACGCAACATACTGGTCAGAACAAGCGAAAGATCGCTACAAAATTGTCAATTCGCCACCGCCTGCACCACGAGTACCATCTGCGAAACCTCCAAGAGATCGAAGTCCACCTACGGAATCAACCAGCACAGTGCTTCACGTCAAACTGTTCTCACCGACGCCGCACAGTCGTCGAACGCGAACGGCAATGGAAAACGTAACGACCGACAACAAACACAACAATAAACACAGCAACGACAACGACGACGACAACGAATCACGTGATCGCAAACGACGTAAACACAGCAAACGTCGATCGTCACGCGGACGATCACGCAGCGCTGAGTCATCACGTGATCGACAAAACTCGTCGCATCGTCATCGTCGCCGAAGTCGTCGATCCAATGATCAACAACGACCGCGAAGCGCTGAAGACGATCGATCACGTAATCGGCAACGTCATCAATCACAGAACTCGAGCTGTTCGAGCGACCACGATGATGACGATACGCGATCAATTGATCGATCACGCCAGCGATCACGTGAGAGATCACGTGATCGCAGCCGAAAGTCCGGCGAAACCCGCGATCGCAGTGCTGGTAGCAGTCGACCAGCGCTGCGCGAAACAGCGACCAGCCCGACTCCTCCGCGGGCACGAAGTACAACAAACGCGTCTAGGGAACGACCAAAACGAACCAATTCAAGTCCAACAAATTTGACCACACGGGTACCACGACGTCGAGGGCGGGGTAAAAAACCTATTCCTTGGAAGCGGTAGGATTTCACCTTGAGACATTGACGTCTAAAGTGATGGATTATTAGTTGTGGATTGCCATAATAAATACCTATAATTTTTGAAAAATAAAACTTTTGTGATGCTTATGCCATACCAACTATTGTACTTTTGTTGTGCATCGTTATGCAAGATAACTGAAGAAGACAAACTTCAGTTAGTAGCAGGGTGCAAACGGAGGTGAAAAATACCGGAGCCGGAGGTCAGCGAAACTTGCCGAAGACGGAGGTGATAGAAAATTAGGTAGTAAAAATGATGGTTAATTAGATAATTTTGGCCAATATCTGCAATATATGTTGTTAAGTTGTCTGGTTTAACGCTAATTTTCGGCGCAATTTCGGCAATTCTTGCTTAAAATTGACAAAAGTAACACGAAACGCGCTAAACATATAAACTTTGCAAAATTATGCAAAATTTTAAAAATTGTACCGGAGCGGGAAGCGGAGGCCGATTTTTTGCAGGAGCCGCGGAGGCAGATCTCCGGTTTTACCCTGTTTAGTAGCGCTGGCTTTTGCTCAAGTTAACACGATATTGCAGTAATTCGAAGTCGGACATCCAGATTGTACGCGGTATTTTAACCCCTTCTCATGCATAGTTGACTATGAATAACTCAGCGCAGTGTCTATCTATACGGAAGTAAGCGCAGTGTTGAACAACTGCAACGCGTAATGCATGGTACGAAATTTGTATAAACTTCGAGCCCCCGCAGCGTTTAACAATTATATACTAAAAGCGTATATTTTGGAAGTAAAAATTCTCCACAAGACGTGAGACGCCCTTGGGGTTCGAGCATCAGTCTTTTAGCTAAGGAATGATGGCAAATGCCATCCTCAACGGGTGCCGGTGAGATCAATTTAAAGCTGGTGGGGATCCCTTTACGCCATGGAACTGAAATTATTTAACGCATACACTTTTATTATGAGAATCCAGGTAAGACAGGGAAATCCGGCTACTCTGGTTTAACTACGAACTGTAAGTACTTCACATACCTGGGGACGGTGAGCATTTCACCCAATGCGATGTGATGCCACGCGGACTTGACCAGACTAGGATGCAGTCCTGCTTTTGCTTTGCTGAATCCATCGGGACTGACTTGTTGGATGTTGGCACTTCATTGAGATTTGACATAATTAAAAATTTGTTCTACAAATTGTTTCACAAATATCTTTCTGCTGTTTTGCCTATATGCGGTGGATAATCCATCGTTAACCACATGGTTAATCATTGATGTAGCCAGTCTCATTTTGTTAGAAAGTGAAACAAAACTGGAAGCGCTGAGTATTACAAATTTTAGGGCTCATGTTACTGTGAGGGGCGTCACATTGACCCACGCGACAATATACCCGGAGTGAAATATTTTTGCTGCGTTGGTCGGGACAGCTGCAAACCTGTTTGTTCTAGGTTGGTCGGGACAGCTTTGAGCCCGTATTTTTGCTGGGTTGGCCGGGCAGCCGGAACAGCTTCGAACCAATGTTTTTGTTTGGTCGGTAGGGACAGCCGGGACGGCTTCGAGCCTATATTTTTGCTGGGCAGATTGGGACAGCTAGGACAGCTCCAAACCAATATATTTGCTGGGTCGGTAGCAACAGCCGGGACATCGTGGACCGGGCCCATGTATAGAACACTGATACAAAAACATTTTCTTTTATTGCGTTTTCAAGGCGCTGTCGACTCCAAACTCCCACACAAAGCAATTATTCTTCGTTTAAACAAAATTTTTGACTGTTTTTATAGCTTAAGTGTGAGAACCGCTTATTACAGGGGGCTTGGGGGGCGGCGGCACCCCCCCCCCCTGAGAACGTAATTTTAAAAGAGGTCTATGTAGAGGATGGTGTCTTTTATTGTGTTATCAAAGGGGTTGTACCCCTCCACAGCCTAGGCAATGTGTTATCAAAGGGGTTGTACCCCTCCACCTCCCCACAGCCTAGGCAATTTACGGATACACACGCCAAGCTCTCCCACCTAACGAAAACACGCGCTCTAAGCCGCCTCGGCTATCTAGCCTACTCAGCAAAAACATAGTCTCGACACTGTCTTGGCTGTCCCGCCCGACCCTGCAAAAACACAGGCTCGAAGCTGTCCTTCCGTCCCAGCACAAATATATGGGCAGTGCTGGCTTGTTGCTGTCCCGCAGGAAAACGAGACGCCCCTCAGAGTAACATTGGCCAATTTTAGTGAGAAACACACAAGTTTATGTCAAACTATGACTAAAACAAGCTTGTGTGATTTTTCTGTGAGGGGAATACCAAGCTTGTAATCTTTCCGTGGGTCGAAATTCCTAGGGAGGAAAAAGCAACACCGAACCTTCATTTTCTTTCTCAGCCAGAGGCGACCGCCGGTTGTAAGTACCAAACCTGGGAGAATTGATGCATATACGCCACTGGCGTTGGTTGTGCTGAAAATTTTGCGATTCAGGTGGTTCATCAAACACTCACATGTTAAAACATATGGCGAGATTATAACCCAAATTCAAAACTTTTTCCGCCTACGTCGCAATTGGTCCATCTTCAAACAAAAAACATTTACTAAAAGTGCACTTAAAAATTGTAAAATTCAATAGAGCACAAAGCTTATCATCTGCTTCACCGAAAAATCCTAAATCAGTCATTAAATGAATATTTTTATTTTAAAGATTATCCGCCAAAATTCGTTCTCAAGAGTATAAGTTTAAAATTTTAATTCTTAAATTACATCGCTATTTGCTACAGACTCATGATTTTACTGAATTCGAAAACACTCAGTTGTGGTCTTGGGACCACTGAGCAGTAACGACACTGTATTCTTAATTTTCATTTTTTGAATTTTTCAGCGAAACGTCATTTATTAGAAATGATTGCTTTATCGGCCAATGTAAAGAACAGGGGCGAACAGCATTATAAGCACATTTCTAAGTCTAAGGTTAAGTCTACGCCTAAGTGTAAGAATGAGCCTAAGTCTAAGCCTACGCGAAGCAAAATACTAAGTCTAAAACTTAAGCTTACACTTTTCTAGTCCCACAAAAAAACGTTCCGCCACCGATCTTTACATGGGCCGCTTTATCTTAAAAACTTCAATTTTAAGGAATTTTTAGAATTCCAAATGTCGGACCCGAGAAACAGACCGCAGAACATGTCCATTTCGATCCCTTCTATCCACGTTTACCCGAATATTTCCTTCAACGATGTCTAACAGTAAGTAACTTAACTGCAACGCGCCAAATACAATACAACACTGCATCGAGAAAAATAAAAAAAGATCATAAAAGAAAACAAAAACAAAAAGATTACTTAGAGCATATGAATATAAAGCAAAGCAAACAGAGATTAATTGAAACGCAAAGACTGCTCATTTTGGTCATGGCACAAATATATCATGGGCGAATCCTGAAGTTGTGGGATTGCGTTTTCTCCGACCGCTGATCCTTACAAAAACGTATCATTTCTGCCACGATACATCAGCTGCTATTATATATTTATCTTGCACAAAATTTGTCGTATCAGCGTCTGTCCTAGTACTAACATCAATTATCAGCAAAATTATTGTTCATTCGAAATTGTCAAGAATTTTTGAATAGATAAATACCTCTTACAAAAATCCTGGATCCGCCATTGCAAGCAAGATTATTATACGAACAAAAGAAACATTGGCCCTTGTCAAGTATAAATAGAGGCCTGCCGACTAAAAGACACGGGGACTTAGAGACCAAAAAGCTTAATTTTAAGGTTATGTTCAGTAAACAACCCTTATATTTAACACGGGCCAAAACATTTATATAAGGCAACGAAATTTAACGATTGCACATATTAAATCGCACCTTTGCAGACTATTAATTTTTTGAAATTCAAACCGCATAATTAAAAACCTGCAACGTGATAAAAGTATACGCAATGAATATTTAGCAGAGAAGTACCTAAAATTGACATGGCGTCCGCAAATTATTGTGAAATATGCGTCGAATGCATTATACCAGAACGACAGTTGAAATGGTTAGCAACGTAACTCCTAGCAGCTGAACTCATCGTGCAAAACTTCATAGATTTATTCAAACCTTTCATGTTGAACTTTGAAAGAAATTAGGAATAATTCTTTTTTCGGTACGTGCCTGAATAATCAAGACAAACAGTTCTGACGAACAAATATCTGAGATATACGTATACGACCTAACCATTATTGAAGCCAGACAAGCTATACGTATATACGATTATGTACCACTTCAAGATAGCATAACTATGCTTTGTTTCTGCCTCAGACACAACAGTTTTTAATATAAAACACATACAGATCATTCAGCTACGCGGAAACTGTAAAGGCGGATGCTGAAGAAGAAGAAGAAGAAGAACAACAACAACAACAACAACGTGTACAATATATAAACATCCAGGGTTCCAACAGAAACTAAAATTTGTATGAAAAGAAACAGGAATTGAATTTCTTAGCTGAAATAGTTTTCATCACCAAATTACTGTTGGACTTTGTAGAAAGCTTGCCAAAAAACGGTTTGAACAAATTTTCAACTAATTCGTCATCAAGTATTGCGACAACACATCAGAAACAGTTTCAAAGCAAAACTGAAGTAATTGCAAAAACAGTCATTTCCAAATAACAATTTTTCAACGACAAAGCTTCCAATATTTAAATGATTATGAATAATTTGCTACAAAACCGTAAAAAAATCCGCTTCCTGCATCTTTGAACGCTGGAACAGGACCAAGATAAACAGGAATTGAATTTTGCAGGAATTCAGGCCGAAACAAGTATTCCGGTTGAACCTTGAAACAGACAATACATAACTATTATAACTGAAATTTTAAAATTTTCGTCTCAGAACCTTTCTAGCAAGCATTTCTGTTACGTACTTCAACAGAAATCCAAGGAAAAATAAGCAAAACGAGAGTATAATTCGCAGTCAGGGTTCGACGTAAGGAATCTGCCTGCTTACAAACCGGAACCGAAAATCCGTTTTGTGTGAGTATCCATATTTATATGGTATAACAGGCTCTTAGTTCAGTATGTTACCTTGTTATTTCACCGTCATGCCCGTCTTAAAATTGTTTTCGCTCCAACTATCAGGTTGTGCTGTCCACGGCCATCGTAAAAAACACTGCAATGGAGATAGCAAAATCTCGAATAGTCAAAATCACAGAAATAAGAAAAATAAGTACTAATCGGATATTTAACGATTAAACTAGTCCCGATCCAGCTTTAATGACCATCTTTTTGCTAGCTTGACATAAACTGACCGTATATATTTTCGCACGCCACAAAACGAGTTAATTAAACATAAGACGTGTAGAAAACAAACCTTTGTTAAAGCAGCAATAAAAACGTTAACCATAATCAAATGAGTGACAGTGTAAGGCCCAACTGGTGGTTGCTAGAAACGGCAAAACGGAAAGATCCGGTTCCGGTTTGTAATCCTGCCACCGTAACCGAAACTTCCGGTTGAACCCTACTCGTAGCTATCATCAGACGATTGTCATAACTTGATGTTCGACCGTGAGAAAAACTCCGTATCTTTTGTGAATACGTACGTATTCTATTTCTACTTGAACACAACATTGTGCGAAAAAATCTAAAATGTGACGCAATTCATTCGGGTTGTCTTTTCGGTAGGTTTTGAAATAACGGCTTGCTTACGAAACTGAAATAAATAATCATGTGACCACTGAACCCAGACGGCTTATCCTAAAGGATCTTGCAAACAAGCTTGATTGTCCGCGCTTTTGACTAACCCCAAGAGCTGCACATAAATTTTGTCGCTAAAAGCTAAAAAATACACGTCATTTCACTAGAATTTACACCCAAAATTGTTTCTATTAAAGTACTATAACTACGAAACATCACTTGTAACACTGCAGCCGGAGTTGCAACATTTAAATATAAATACCAGGACTCGGAATTTCACAATGCCAAAATCCGGCGGGGATGATCGGTCTCGGTTAAAAACCGAGACTGAGACCGACCATGAAAAGTCGCGGTCTCGGTTAATTTAGAATTTCTCAAATCCAAACCTCACACCCGGAACTTTACGGACTACCCAGCATACTACACGAACCCGGTTGCAACTCTAACTACAACTGTTACAATGCTATGCTGAACGTTCATTTTGCTTCTACGAAAGATATACTTACGCATTTTATCTTGCACTTAATATTAAAACTAAAAAGCTTCTGAAAGCTTCTGACATTTTGCATACCCAAACTTCATTTTTACCCTTCCCATTCTCAGTTATACTCCGATCTAGCTAGTGAAGCTACTCTAGCCAACCCGAAACTATATATAATGCGTGGTTACACATACTCACACCATCATTGCCGATAAACTTGCATAGATAGATAGATAGATCACAAAACTTATTACATTAAGCAAGATACAAGATTATTTCAACACTCATACCGGTAGGCAATTTAAAAATTACCAACGTCCACAAATAACAATAAGTGCAAAGATCAATCCAGGAATGTAACCAAGAATAGTGAGCAGTAGCGTAGCACAAACGTGACAATCGCAACACGGACATCCTTTGTACATGCACACACCAATTGGCTGAAATAAATCAAAAACATACGTAAGTAGCATATTTTTTTAACATTCGCTGAAAACGACAGGGTCGCGCTATACTTTTTAATAATTTTAAAGTAATCCGTAACGTCGCCGCCTGTCAACTCACGTGTCATCGCTGGCATTTCGCTAGGCCAAGCTCGATTGGGGAAGGCGGCTGTTTCAGAGGTGCCCCCCAGGTTCATCACGGTGGGATTTGCCGAGAGGTTACAGTATGGTACGTATATTGTATACCTTATTGCATGTGAACCATAACATACGGTGAAGACCAACAATAGATACACGTATAGTATCAAAAAACATAACAAAAAACCTGGATAAGCACAAAATTATTAATATCCGACTACTTTTCCGGTTCTCCCTCGGTATCGGTTGCACCCTGCTACACACTACCACTACTGGCCCATCCATGAATAAAAAACAACAACGGTTCTGCTTCAAACTCTAAAATTACTCAAACAACGGTTCTGCTTCAAATTCTAAAATTACTCACTTTAACGTTATAAATTGTCACCCTGACCAGCCAAGTTCTCTATTATCCACGATGAAATTTCGAAATCTTGTGATTTGTTGCATGCATATAAATTTCGTGATATCCCTAAACAAACGGGGGATGCTCAACACTACTTGTCTACTTAACTTACCGGGCACAATAACGCACAAAACACATTGCAGCAAGTCGGTTCATGAGGTGCTTTCATCGCAACTGCTCCCGTATTAACAGAAACGTTAACGTTTTGTTGAGCAGGCGTCGCTGCAGGTTGTTGAATGAATACTGGTTGTACCAGAGGCTGTTGTACTCCTGGTGACATCAGTTGAGGCTGGCCTCCGTACGCTGGCGGCATGTTTTGACCCGGAGAAACGTAGTAAGGTGGAGGCGCTTGTGTATAAGGCGGCACTGTGCTCTGCGGTTCCAGACACTTCTTATTGGAATCAGCCATGTCGGGTGAATTTTCAAAATGCCACAAAAACTCCAATGATTTTTGATACAATTGAAACAGCAAGAAAACTGGGCAGTAACAGAAAATGAATATATAGTATAATTTGTAATAAGTTAGATTTAGAGCTTCTAAACAATTAGAAATATACCTATATATAATCTGATCGTTGTACCTATACTGAAAATAAAATAAGATTTTTTAACAAAAATGTTCAATATTTTATTCTTATCTGCTTCGAATTGAGACTTCATACAATTTAGCTAATAAATCACCGTCTTTATTTTTTTACTATATTTTTCACATGGCTACTGTCGCCATACCCTTCGAACAGGCTCGGGACAAATTACATTGTCTCAAAACACCCTCGGTACAATCCCTAATTCCGAGCTATAGTGTTGTTTTTGCTCCCGGGCAAACCGAACAGACTAGAAATTTTTAAACATAGCGTTACGTTATAAATGCGGATGACCCACAATTTTTTAAACGATGCCTTAAATGTTTTAAACGCAAAAACATAAAATCAAAGTGTTTGGATTTCCTTTCAAAAATAGAATTTTGAGTAACCGGAGGGGTCATTCTTTTCTCAAATCGCTGTATAACCCGGTAGCGATGCTCCACATTCGCGGCGAAACGCGCAAATACTTCCGGGGAAAAGCTGTGATCTAAGAAAAATTTTTGTGATTGCTTATCGCTTTTTCACCCCTTTGGTCTCGGTTTGCAAACCACCGAGACTGAAAAACAGCGAAACCGAGGCTAGCCCAATCCCGAGACTTGTCGAGAGCGAGACCGCCCATCCCTGATGATTGTGTAATAATTTGCCACAAAACAGTAAAAATTCCGGTTTCTGCGTCTTTGAATGCAGAAACGAGAACAGGAACAGGAAATGAATTTTTGCAGGAATTCCGGCCGGTACGTACGTATATATTAGAAATTTCCTGGTGGCGGGGCCAGAGGGTGCGTGCCGGGGCCATATGGTAGACTGAAAATAGCGAGACCGAGAACAACCAAATTCCGAGACTTGCCGACGCCGAGATAGAGACATAGACCGCCCTTCTTTGATACCCGGACCCAGAATGATTTGTTGTGAAAACCCGGACCCGGAATTTATTGAAGTGAAATGCCGGACCCGGATGCTACTTTAATATGTGTTTCGATATATATCAGGCTGGCAACACAGGTCCGGATTAGGATTCGGATTCCGATTCAGCAAAATTTGGGGTTCGAATGTGAAAAAGCCGAATAGTTTGCCAATATGTTTTTCATTCTTATACATTAAAAATTTTAAATAACGAACTTGTTACATAAATCAATCATTTTGTTTCAGAACATAAATCTCAGAACTGAAGTCAGGCACGAAATTTATAAAGGATTAAAAGTTATGCGGCAGGCATTACGTAAATATTCTGAAACAAATTATACATATATTTGAAATTTGCAACATGCAAGATTCCGATTCGGATTCGGCAAACTAGCACTGGATTCGGATTCGGTCAAATCGTGGGTTCGGTGCCACTCTGACTCTGAATATATATCAGGGTGCGACCAGATATCTGGTTCTGATTTAATATCCGGCAAAAACTGATATCCGTATCCAGCATCCGGGATAAACCTACCTGATACCGGATACTTACGGTTGTGGTGCGGAATATCATAAAACTGCATTTTGCTAGTGAGCGTCTTTAACATCTTGCTTCGATTAAATTTCTGGGCAAGTCAAGAAGTTCAAGTTTTGACACGTTTTCAGCTACTTTTACCTTATGTAAGCGAGCGCGAATTAAACGCGTTTTTGCATTAAATAATTTCAGTTTAATAGCAGCAATTATGAAGGCTACAACAAATACAAACCTTGAGCACGCTAAAATACGGCGAAAAATGTTTCAACCGGTGTTCGGTTTCTATTCCGGTAAAATATTCAATATCCGTATCCGGCATCCAGTAAATTAACATCCGGTCTCACCCTGATATATCAGGGCGCAACCGGATATCCGGCTCCGGCAAAAATCGACATCCGGCTCCGGTATTTGAACTTGCCGGATATTAATTCTAAAAACCTTGAAAAAACTTATACCAACATCCGTACGTAGTATCGAACTGATTGACTTTACTTTTGCATATTTTTTCTGTCACACATGTAATACCTACGTATAAAGGTTTGCATGTGTCCGTGTACGTTTACAATCTTTATTGGGGTACAATAATGCTGGAAAACCAGATATAGATGATGGGCGTTATTCTAGGCGCGTAACAGCATATGTCTCAGCATATATCTATTATTCGTAAGGCTAAGCCTAAACTTCGGAGTAAAAATGGGTCTATAACAAAGCCTAAGCGTCTCAGCTTTTGGTCGTCACCTGAAAAATTCAATTTTCAAAATAAATTATTTCTAATGCATTTTCGTAGTTTGTCTTTTTTCATAGTTCTTAGTGTGTACAAATTTGCTATTGCGCCAGCTACAAGTTTTAGAATTTGTTGCAATAATTTCCGCACTGCACCTACTGCGAAAATTTTTTTTGATATGCGGGGAAGGGCTATTAACGGAGGTGCTGAATACAACACTAATACTGCAGTTTACTTCAAATCTTGGAATAAATCAATACAACTACATGAATGAAAAATATGTACATAAATATATAAAATATGCAAACACGTATATATGTGTTGTGTAGTGTAGACATAAGAACAAAACGCGGCATACGCCAGAAAAAACCAGTAGTTATGTCTAGTAAATACATAATATCACTTCCCCGTCATTCATATAAGCAATATATACGCTACTATCTGGTGCGTATATAAGAGGTGTTAGAGGATACATCCCCCGAAATTCCTGGGAAGACTGGAAAAGCGCACTATAATTACGTATGTACTCGCAGAGGTAAAAAATTATTCTCGCTCGCTTCGCTTGCTCGCAAAAATTTTTTTGACTAAATTATTTCCTTAGACTAGGGATCGACCGTATCCGAGATCCGGATCTCTACAATTTTTAAGATCCGGATCCGAATCCGGATCCGGTAAAATAAACTACCGGATCCCGGGATCCGAAATTTGATATACAAACAAAAACATACCAAAATTGGTGTATGTATCTCAACTATGCGTACGTCATCTAATAAGCACTGTGTGACTATTAATGCTTTGTTGGAATGTCTATACGAAATACCTGTGTAACAAATTGAATATAAAAGTGTATGTATTTGCAAGTTTCATAGCTAGTGATACAAACTGCTTGGCAAATACTTATACTTATATATACTTAAAAGTGCAGTGAAATTTAGCAAAACGGTGGACATTTGAGAACAAATGGTTGTAGCAGTAGTATAAACATATTTCTAAGCGTGAGGCTAAAATTCACCATAAAACGCGTGATTGCAATAAGCGTAGTAATTATTAATCAGAAACATATTTTTCAGGAATAAGTTTCAAAGTTAACACCTTAATTACATATACGTGGAGACCAGTGTTGTTGCGGAAGAAGAACAAATATAAAAATTTTAAAGACTTCATTTTTTAGTCGCTGTAAGTTTTGTTGACTAATTTTGCAAAAGAATCAGTTGAACTTTTTCTATTTTATATACGTTAGGTAATGAAAAATTATCCAGCTGGAAGACTCTGCTTTCATGCTTTCAAAATCGACTCGGATTAAAGTAAGTACCGTTCCGCACCCTGTTGCATATTTTATAAAGTTATGACTGTTATGTTATGTACGTTTTGTTAAATAAAACAACCTGTTGATATGTATATATCAAACTAGAACCGAGCGTGATACAATTTAAGAATTGTACGGAACTGGCCCGGTTAGGCCCCGCAAAACAACGTGTTGGCCTTCATCCCATGCCTCGAGGCATCTCCAGGTAAAAACACTAAGGTAGTTTAAACTGATGCATACAGGGCTTCAATTAACAATGGTTTTTTTCGAACTTCATTAAAGCATTAGAAGTTTTTAGTTGGTACTACCCAGTTGACATTCGGTTCCGGTAGAAAATTTACAATCCGCCTCCAATATCATTGGATATATGGCACACTATGATTATATTAGAAATAGGGATGTGCCGATTAATCGACATCGGCAATAATCAACATTCACTTCTTGGCTTATATCAGCGTGTCTGATCAGAGAAACTGTTATCTCTCTTGCGTTTGTGTTTGACGAATTAATTTAAATGAACCATTCTAATAAAATTATAATCGTTTATGGTGGTGATCGTTTAAGTCTTGGCATAATGATGTAATGCAGTATCCTATCTCCTTTATGTACTAAAGTTGAAATTGGCATCGACATCGGTATATATATCGACAGGTACAATATAAAGGTTTCTTCCCCATAAAAGACGAGGCAGCTAACAAGTGCGTTCAAGGCAGATCATCAGGTGCATTTGAGACCGATAATATTGGTACGTGTGATAAGTTGGGTAGGCTAGTGTATGACTCGCGAGCGAGAGGTCAAAGGTTCGACTACCGGCGTGGCCATATCTTTCGAAAACAGGGGTTCTCCCAACCGTGCAGTTTGACATGGTTTTCCCACCGAGACGGGCGCTGTAAATTGCAGACCCATGGATTCGGAGAAGTTTGGATCGGCATGCCACAATGCGCATGAATGCGACACACAGTGTCAGTCTAGATTAGAACTGAGACCTCAGACCTTTTTTAACTAAGCAGCTGGAAAAACGAGACTCCAGAGCGGAAATAGAACTTCAAGCCTGCGGATCCTTAAGCAAACACCTGTTTCTATCATCGACTATATGTGTCTGCCGTGTGCTACCGGCAAGCATTATAGTGTATGAAATGCACTTGCATATGCACATGGCCAGCATATATCCACATGCTTACCCCCAGAAAAATTAGTAAATTTATGCAAATTATATGGTTCCTTGTTTTGGCTGATTGCAAGCTTGGTTCTATTAGTTTAGCAAGTTGATAATAATTAACCAAACCATTAACATAACAAGTTTATAGTTTAGGCAAACCCCTAAGACTGGAATCAGGGTGCCAACAAAACCTCAGTTTTCGAACCGTTAATCTTGGCACTAACAGGGGCGCTTCATTAGCAAGTGGATAATAATTAACTGAAGTATTTTCATACGACAAATTTTTAGTTTAAGCGGAGACTCACGCATATCAATTTGAATCAACGGTGTTCCATAGTGGAATAACGTAAAGATCAATATATTACACAATTTAGCGTGCTCGTTTTTGTTCAGTTCTTCCGAATTTCAAAAAGTAAAAACATGCACCGAACCCCTACGGTTACTAGCTACGCATTTACGAGACGAAACTAATACTACATTTCAGAATGAACCGGTATATCGAGCAATTATTTATAATCGAAATAAACCGGGAAGCGCAATCCTAAGCATAAGCCTAAACCTAACCGTAAGGATGAACAAAGACAAAGCCTACCTGCCTAAACCTAGTCAAGGCAAAAATATATCAAATCAAAGTCGCAAGCTACTCTAATTTTTACTAGAGCCGACTGGTTGAAAGCGTTAAAACACGCATTATGGATTAGAGCGGTGGGCATGACGCTGAAAACCGTACTTTAGACAATGTAGTGTCCTTGAGATCCAATATTGTAGAAGTTCGTCAGTTTGAAAATTTGTCAATAATACGTGATAGATGCTAATCGCATTTAAGAATATAATAAAAGATCAAGGAACTAGCAAGGCTTCAGACTTTTTGCTTTAATAAGGCAAAGTTTATAAGCTCCCTTATTACAGAACAGTAAAATTCGGTGAGAGAATGGTTTCATTGGTAGGTATCACACTGAGCTATAAGTTTTATGTATTACGGTAAAGCGTTAGCTAGGCTATTTTGGTTTTGCTAAGATTCCATAAGTTTTAAAATTTACCGGAACGGGGAACCGATCATTTATCGGATAGCTGTCGAGCCTCAATTTTCCGAATTCCTCATCGATATCTCGTATAGTCAAGTAAGCCATGTTTTATTTTAAGCCTTTCAGTGCGGCTGCTGTTCCCTTATCCCCCGATTTTTAAAGGAAACTAAGCAAAATAGGGGGCTGTTGGTCTCTAAACCACCAGCACTAAGCAACTCACACTATACACGTGATAGTTGCCTTCAAGAGCAAGTTAAACTCTTAACACGCAAAAAAAGTGAAAAATGTGGAAATTTTTGAGAAAATATTATTTTCCGATCCGCCACATCGTTCCGAGCACAATGAAGATAAGCCGAATTTTTACCGGAACCGGATATTAACCGGCTTTAGCATCTAAACATGTGCACTGTTTGAAGTGTTTGAGTCTCGCAAGGTATAATAAAGTTGTCGATAAAAGTAGTTCAAGAGGCGAGCTGCGTGGCGAAGTGCTATGTATAAGTATCTTCCTAAGAATCCGTAAGTCGCTAGTTCGAAAACACGTGTAACCCGCTTTGCTAGCTGCTAGGCACAAACGTGAAGTTCCGGTTTCTACCTAAAGTGACGCGGCAAAAAATTATTCACGGTGGTGATCCCGAATTTCATAAAACTGCTTTTAGAAGTGAGCATCGGAATGTTGGGCAACCAACTTCAACAGCGGTTGCAGTAGCAAAGAAAATCTCTCAAACAGAATGAGCTAAAGTAGCTAAACGTCATTTTTGAGCCCTCTGACCTCTAGACGTATTTTTATATGAATTAACGTGTTAAGTTTGTAAAATTGGTCCCGTATTCTCGGGGGCCCTATTCATCTGTTTGGGGGTGATAAAGCCGGCTCTGTGTAGCTATCCAATCTATTAATGGTTCATCGAGCACTTTGTGTCGTTCCTATCGTCTCCAAGGTTTTCATACCGTTTGCCGAGTCCATGTTCGCGATAAATATAAATCCAATCAGTGTTTTCGTTGAAAAAAATCGTGTACTGCTAAGATCCGATGCTTTTAGAGCATCTGACGGTATTGAAATAGCTAGTAATTGGTCAAACGTTTACGAGTGTGTCCCAAGTATTTGTTGAGCCAACCTGATTAGCGCCCAATAGAGGTACGAGAGGCTTGTCTATAGGGTTATAGAGTGCTAACCTAGTTTCAACCGGTTATGTTTCCGTGACTGGTAGCGGTAAGTTGGTGCAGTCAGCACTATATGCAAGCCATCATTTGTTATGATTTTAAAGAAATTTTTAGGCCAGCTACTTAGGTTATTATGCCAAGCGCATAATGTGATTTTGTTGAAATTGCACAGTTTGAGACCCCGTCAAGACGTAGGGTGCAAAGCGGAACTGGATTATACCAGAATCGGAACTAGAAATTTGACTACGCATAATTTGTAGTAACAAAATATTCATTTACCGTGTCTGTTGGCTGGCAACATTTTTGAAAAACGTTGAATAAATAACTGGCGATGATTTTTGGTTCTGTAAAAGCTAAACTACAATCAATTATTGATAAGTTAACTCACTGATGCAAGTTAATAAACCAGTCGTTGAGGGATAACATGTATTGAGCGAAGCTCGAACACACGTAAGCAATTAAGCGAATATGCAAATTAGTTATTAACTAACTATTCATTTATTGGTTTTGGAGGTTTGTAAACAATTTATTCAGATTCCTCGCATTCAAAAACCTTCAGTAAACCCTAATAATTATTTAAATAATTTAGAAAGCCCTAGTTTTGTCTTGTCATTAAGGTAATATGCAAATTAGCTAAAAGCTAACTATTCAATTATCGGTTTTGGAGGTTTGTACACAATTTATTCAGATTCCTCGCACCTAAAACCCTTTAGTGCTGAAATTACGCTGCTTTTAACCTCAATAATTAGTGTAATATTGTAAAAAGTCCTAATTTAGGCTTATAAACTGTGCTAATATGCAAATTACCTGTTACCTAACGACTCAATTATCGGTTTTGGAGGTTTGTAAGCAGTCTATGCAGATTCCGCGCACCCAAAAACCCTTTAATGTTGAAATTATACGTATTGCTTGCAACTGTAATAATTAGCGAAATAATGTAGAAAGTCCTAATTTAAGCTTAACTAATTGTGCAAATTAGCCTGTAGCTAATAAACGGCTTAAAGTTTTAAAACCCCAATGCGAGGTTAACACCCCAATATAATTAGCTTTAAAACAAAAAAAGTTTATCAAAATCGGTTCCGGCGTTCCTGAGATTCTTTTCGGACGGACGGACATCAACCTTTCGACCCCCGAGTACGAAACATAAAACGCTTCGCGAAACTCCGAGCTTCGCTCGGAGTTTCGCTTCGTTCAATAAGTTATACAGAATTTTTATGCAACGTATCACAAGTAGGTTTAAAATTAAAATTTCAAAATTCCGGTTGCACCCCCTTACGAAATTTGTCGAAAGCTTAAGACCACTAGAGAAATCGAATGGAGAACCTCTTGGCGTTTGAGTCAAACCAACTACCGTTATATAACTATACGTTTGCAACAAAAACTGTTATTGCGGTGCACGTATTTGGTCTGTAGCATCAGCTTTTGACATCAACAGATTTTGTATAAGTATAAATTAATAGGAGTTTTATTAAATTGCAGTAACATTTATCAGTTACAGTTGCTATAAACAAATGAAAGCGTTTGGTCCAGCATCAATTTTGAAAGGCGATGAGGCTACCATCAATACGCGTGTTCATCTGGAGCGAGTGCATTTTGATAACGTTCATAGAACAAAATATGATGCTTTAGTTAAAGAAATTCGACATATTTTTACTGCCACAACTTTGCGCGAGTTAGTTAGAAAGGTAACTATGATTAATGCGCGCAATTGTGTGTACCATGTTGTCAAACACTATCGTTTATAATACGTATATGCTATCATGGTGTCTTGTAGCATTGTCATTCATGTTTCTTGAAGCATATATTGCAGCTGGAAGATAATCCAATTATTGAGAACTCTTTCTAATTGTCGAAAATGTATGGTTTTTAAACTAAATAGCAGGAAACCTTCACAAAACAGTATATATAAACCTTTGATAAAACCTCAATATCGCATATATATGTATATGTATAAAAGTCGAAAAATCCTTTCGGTATGTAAGTGACGCTTACAGATCTGCTTTTTTAGTCATACGAAGCAAAGTTACAAATGGAAAAAGATGGACTTTTTGATAATATGGTGGTATTGCTTGATGTGTGTGACTCAAAAAGCGTAGGTACGTATACGCATTCTACTGTTGTTTCACCGTAGTTTGCTTGAAACATATTATTGTAGACTACAACATATATACAGGTTTTTCAACCACTAGGTTCTTTTTTGCGTTTGCTCCGTCTTCTACACGCATACTTACCAATATTTAGGCGTGGGCTAATTGTAAAACTGCGCATCACAATGTTTAACAGTTCACGTAAGGGTATACACTTGTACCATCGTGCATTATCAGTCTTAATTTTTTTGCTCTCTGTAATCGAAATACATTAACTGTGGAGTATATACTTCGGTTGAGAGTTTAAAATTTCCTCCGGATTTTACCGGTTTCAGCTTCCAAAGCGTCTCAAACTGGTTCTAGCGCGGCGGCATCAACCAAAGTGTCAACAAATAAAGATAAATCGGCGAGCATTCCAATCGAGCTGGCGTTTATTGTCAAAGAGCCGTCGCGAATTCGGGGAAGCGTTAACACTGGTAATCAGTCAATTTTTTATTAACCGCGCTTTAGCGAGCAAGTATAATTTATATCTGCGTATGCTATGGCGCGTGATAAGGGAGGTTAATAGAAAAAATGAAAGTAACATGGGACGATGCAGTTACTATTCAGAATGTAGGCGCGGGATGTTAAAATCACTAAGCTTATTTTATTCTGGGTGTTTTTTCCGGGTATTTTTGCAAATACCCGGACACGGCCCCGGAATTTGTTGATGTGAAAACCCGGACCCGGAATTTTTCGGCTAAAATACCCGGACACGGATGCAACTGTACTAGTTATTTGAAAATTTTATATTCGTGGGCCCCAACACGAAAAAATCTGGTGTGATATCAAAAATTATTGTGAGAACACATAAATGACTTGTTTGATTATATCCTCCATGATACTACAATTTTGAAAATAAAAAAACTGCACATGAAAGATTTGAGTGATATTGTATTGGCCAAACATTTTGGTGCGCTAGACCTATATTTTCGGCGGTAGTCAAAGGGTATTTATATACGACGGCAGAAAGGGCTGTTTGAAACCTTTATTTATCACAGTTTTCTGTTAAATATTCAATATATTATATTATATATAATTCTCTTAGCTTGAACTTATATAGACAGATTTTAGTTGATAGTGTGCAAATCTAAGCATACTCGAATATATTACAATGCAGCTGTCTGTTATTGCTGTGCGGCACCGTGTTTGTGGACCTATTTATTCATTTATTTATTGGTATGATTGGGAAGAGCTATAGAAAAATCTGACTGAAATCCTGTGGTGCTACTTTTGTTTTTGGATTAACTCTCGTTTACATTTGTAAGTTTTTGCACCGAGAATTTGCAACTTTAGCTTGTACATGCAGTTTTATCCGGAAATTCTTTCGTAAAACCTGAAATTTGTGAACAGATTATTAAGAAATAGGCAGACTTGTATGCACAAACAAAGCGCAGCTTGGAACGCACAAGGCAATATTTCGTTGCAAGTATCATGTACTTGTGGACTGCAATATTATAATTTTTACCATTTTCAGGAATCAATAACCGCGGTGAAGGCCAAGCGGGTGGTGGTATTACAGCTCACAGTGTTTTCGGCAGAGGCGAAGTTTTGTCAGGAGAAGCGAATTTTGGCCATCTCAAAACGGCGTTGTGGCATTTTGCGTAAGAGTTAATTTGTGACGGTTTTGTTATATTCATACACATGTTTTGCGGCTACCTATCATTGATAAGTTTTCAAACAAGAGTGTGTTATAAGCTCCTAAATATTACTTAGCACGGAAACTGCATTGAATAGTTTTCGAAATTCAAACAGGGGCTATTACTTGTAGATATGCACTTGGTTTTTGTATCCGATCGCGCCGTGGATGGATGACATTAAACTACATGCCGTCTTGATTTGTGTACTTTACAGTTGTTTTGGCAGCAACCGTAAAAGTGTGGGTTATTCTCCAAGTTCAACCTGGGGTACGTATTTTATACGTTGTATGCTATACTCTTGTGCAAACTATCATTGTTTTGATTTGTATATTTTAGATTTACGAAACCTATACTAGGCTGGCGTGATACCTCACTATCATTGCATGCGTATCGGTCATCAATTGAGTCTCCTGCGTCCGCATATTCGTCTGTAGAAACCGGAGTTGCTGGACAGTTGTCTCATGCAACATTCTACAATTGGACACACCATTGTCGGCTAACTGCTGAATGGCGTAAACTTGCCGTTTTGCACAATGCCGCTGCGTGGGCAGTTAGGGAACAAGCTGGTAAGTTGAAGCAAGTCTTAAAATATGAGAGGTTTAGATTTTTTAATCCAGCGTACGTTTGAAAAAAATCACAAATGTGCCGTTTTTTGTATTTCAGGCCATTCGTTGAAATTTAGCGTTCAAAACATTATCAAGTACTCAACGCTTGATTCAGAAATCTTGCCTTCGCGTGGTTTGTACGCCAAAATTGGCCAAGAATTCGCTGGTCTCGGTGGTGATGCACAATTTTTGAGACACGATGCGGAGCTACGCGGTTCTGCACCGTTGCCGCTGGGATTTTTCTTGACACCGTCGCTCAGTGCTAGCTATGTCATCCCTCAGGGCGGTAAAAGTTTGAATTTAATCGATCGAGTCTATCTAGGTGGTCCGACTGATTTAAGAGGGTTTGCCTATCGTGGGGTGGGACCTGCGCAGGATGGCGCGTTCATGGGAGGTATGGCTGCGTGGTCTGCAGGCCTACACATCTATAGGCCATTGATTCCTCCGTGGCTTTTTTTCGCTCACGGATTCGCACTCGCAGGAAGCATTTGTCCGGTTAGCTATTCAATGAGTCATTCTGAAGTGATTGAAAGCTTAAGTTCTGCAACACCGCGCTGTAGTCTTGGACTGGGAATTGCAATTAAATTGCGAAACGCAGCACGAATTGAGTTGAATTACGTGTGGCCGTTTGCAATGCACGCCCAAGATTCGGTGACACCAGGGTTACAGTTTGGTCTTGGAATATCATTTTTGTAGGTTTATATGCTTGGACATGTCCATTTTAACTGGAAAAATCCTGCCACACAGCCAAAAGCTAGGAGTGAGACTAATCATTAGCCTAAGTGTATCTAGTTCTTACTTCCTTCAGTTTCCCAGTGCGCGTGCCTCATCACAGTATAATAAGTATGGGTCTAAGTGTATAATTGTTAGATATGTTTGAGTAGATGTATACTTTTATGGGATTGTAAATACAGCTCGTATTCTCAGCTGAGCATAGCACGTATTGCTAGTTAACGATAGGTGTTTAAAAAGTGACCTATGCACAAAACATTTTCTGATGTTCATGAATTATTTTCGTATTAAATTCAAGACAATTATGTCTTAATCTAAACTCCAGACATATATCTTGAATGCAAGACATTGGTTGCCTAAATTTCTCAGAAATATGTGTCTGAAATATTTAAGGCTTAAATATCTTAAATTTGAGTGTGTTTCATAAACGATTAAGACAAATATTTCTGAAATACAAGACAAATATGTTTGAAATAAAAGACTTGTTTTGCTGATTTTTAAGACATATATGTCTTAAAACAAGATTTGCCAGAAAAGTCGCCTTCACAAGGGAGTTAAGCTCAACCAAATTTCCTACTTTTGCAACCTAAGATACGTCCAAGACGTAAGCATGGGTTGGGGGAGCTTAAGCTCAACCCCGAAAAATCTTTGAAATTCGATTATTTATATACTCTTTTTAGAATATAAACGGAGCAACTATATTATGTGCATAAAAATCAGAAAATGAATTCTTAAATATAACACCACTATTTATTGAAGGAAAGAAATCTCTTTCGTATAAATTGTAAATAGAAATTTTTTGAATAAGGCATTTATGTTTTAACTATTTCAGACACAAATTTCTGAGCAGTTTAAGGCTATTAATGTCTGGAAAACAAGACATTAATGTCTTGAAAAATTAAGGAAGTAGGATTCTTGAAATTTCAAGACTATTTTGTGTACAGCATCTGCTATTCTCAACCTCTATTCGCTAGTTGGACAAATCAATTGCAAACCATATGCTTCATTTGGTAGTTCACCATGTGTTTTAACGAATGGTACAGGTCTTGTCACCGGCAGATGATAAGAGTTGCGCACACCTAAAAATATGAGCGTACATATCAAACTAGGGGCGTCAGAGTAGAATATGCGCATGCCTAAGCGTAAGCAAAAATGTAATCTAGAATCAAAACGTAATCTTTAGCAGACCTACCACAAATCTGGACGCCCCTACACACAAAATAAAGAGTCTTCAAACTTCAAGACTCCTACTTTCTGAAATTTTCAAGACATAAATGTCTTGCATTTCAGTACACAGCTCAGAAATTCGTTTCATAAATGGTTAAAACACAAATATCTTATATTCAAGAAATTGCTATTGCCAATTGATAAGACATAAATTTCTTCCTTTCAAGAACTAGTTTTCGTTTATTCAAGAAATAATTTTCTTAATTTTATATGTGTAAAAAGTTGCTCCGTTTACATTCTTAAACGTATATATATGATCGAATTTCAAAGAAATTTCGTGTTCAGCTCGGCTCCCCCAAAATAAGTTTACGTTTTGGACGTACCTTAGGTTGTAAAATTAGGGTATTGGGTTGAGCCTTAGCCCCCAATTTTGACGTCGGTTTCCTTGAATCCCCGTGTTCTGTTTCAGACAAAATTGTGTTATATATCAGAAATATTTGTCGTATGTTTCGGAAATATTTTTCTTAATCGTTCATACAACAAAGTTAAATTTAAAACATTAAGTGTGAAAAATTTTAGACCAATATTTGTGAAATAAATAAGATATGTCTGGAGTCTGCATCAAATCAATTGTGTTAAATTTCAGACAATATTTCTTGAATACAAGTCAATTTATTCTGTGTGCAAAAGTAACGTGGGCCATATCGCTTATTAAAATACAATTATTTTGTTGCGTGATTCAAGTAACAGTAGAAAAATTTTCGTGGGATTCCAACTTACGTTTCGCTATAAAGACCAGTGCTTTTTCGCCGTGCATCATTTGGATAGTACTGCATAAAAATATTTCTGTTCCTTTAGTTGAAACTTATTGTTTTGTGTTATTTTTTTGCCGACAACTCAGTGTTTTTCAGCGATCGTTACATGATTTTGTTTGCTTGAGACTTCTTGGTCCCAAAAATTGCCAAAATTTGATATAAATTTCGCTTGTCCTAAAATGGACGTTTACCCAACAACGTAGTGTATCCAAATATTTTTATTCACCAAGCCCTAGTCGTAAAGTATGATATTAAATTAATATGAGTCTTAATATCAATAAATACCCTGCATAGTGTAACATGAAAACAAATGAAAAATAATAAGATCACATTAAGCAAGGTGTAAAGGGATAGTAAAAACAACCGAAACGGATAGTGATCAAAATATTATGAAAACGGATATTGAAGTATGAAATTTTCAAAAAAGTTTTATTTTTAGCAACACAATTGAGGCGTACCTATCAGGGAACACCCGGACGTCTGCCTCCAGCTGCGGATCCGGCAGAAAATCGGTCTCCAGTTCCGGGAGACTTTGCCGGAAGTTCGGCAATTTCGGTAGTAAACTTTTGCATAATTTTGAAAAATTTTTCTGTTTAGCGCGTTTTGTTTTACTTTTCTCAAAATTTTCGAGAAAGGATTTCCGAAGTTTCGCAGAAAATTAGCGTAAAAATCAAATAATTTAACAACATATATATTGCAGATATTGGCTAAAATTAACCATCATTTTTACAACCTAATTTCGCCTCACCCAGCTCCGGCAAGTTTCCTTGACCTCCGGCTCCGGTATTTTTCACCACCGGAAGCTTATTGTATTACAGTGTCGCAGAACAACATTCCGCCTCTGATCTTTGCATTGGCTACATTTGTGATGAATTCAATTTTTTTACTTCACATCGAACAATAGCATCATATCTATAATGAAAAATTGCGCTATATATACGTGATTTATAACTAATTTTAAGCGTAAAAATAACAGAATAGCAGGCATTTTTAGAACTGAAACGGATACCGATTTTACCGCACATAAAATGGGTATTCGGTTACAACCTGACTTTAATAGTTTACTATCACAACGTGATATTTGAGACGAGCGAAATTAGTAGCAGAGTACAACCATTGATCTGCCTCCGGCTCCGGTAGAATTTTTGCCGGAGTTCCGATAATTTCGGTAGTATAATTTTGCAAAGATTTACAACATTTATCTGTTTGGCGTATTTGGTTTTAAGTTTTTGCCAAATTTTTAAACAAGAATTGCCAAGATTTTGTAAAAACAAATAAGCGTAAAAACAAACGATTTAACAACACATACATGATATTTGCTAAAATTAACGAATTAAACACCTTTTAACCACCAATTTTGCCTTGCCCTTCGCTTCCGATATTTTTTACCTCCGGGTGCGCCGTGAGTAGTAGCAATTAAGGGTATCGGATCTTTAGGTATTTTATCCGTTTTAATGGTGACATCTCCCGCGCAGAGCAGAAGTCTCCGGCTGCAACAAAAATGAATTTGCCGGAGGTTCCGGCAATTTTGGTGAAGACAGTGGCTGTCTGGCGTAACACTGTTGTATATATACGCGAAAGAATAGACAATAATGCAGTGTTTGATGCTTACATATGCACAGCTCAAAAGGTCTGCATGATGTCAGAGTCACCTCGGCTCGAGTTTCAAGCTCCTATCCCAGTGGTTAATGGTAAACCCCACACTCATGTAAAAGTCTGAAGTTCATCTCAGATGAAATTAAATCTTTACATGAAACAGAAATTATTCACATGAAAACAAGTTTGTGGAAAGTTTTTCAGTACAAAAAGTGCCGGCCTCTTAGTATTCCATTTTTGTGCAATGATGGTGAATATTTTCATTTCTCAATTGTATTGGCAGAAAAATAAAAACTCTTTTGAACTCTTACACTCCAACATTTGTCGTCCGTTTCCGTTGTTTTGATCACTATCTTTTTCCGTTTTACTTTTACTATTCGTTTGTTTGCACCCTGGTATATCATTAACAGCATTTTTGGCTGATAAGTCCCAGAAGTGATGTATTCGCGGTATATCACACGAATTCAGCTGATTGAAATAAATACAGTATACATTAAATACAGGTTATATGATGCCTTATGGGGTCCATCAATCCGAGAGTTGACAAACGTGGAGGGACTTGGCTGTGTAGGCAGCATCCTTACCTGGAAGTGCCCGTCAGTACGTTTAATATGCAGCCGCAAATACTAAATCATTATCCCTGTTATACGATCTTTGGTTTGATTCTGCGGGAATGACACGTGTATTAATTTTATCTTTGGCGTTTGCTGCTAATTCTGGTTGTGATAATGGTTGCAGTTCGACTGAAGGACCATTAATTAGCAATTGAAATAAATTGCGGAAAAATTCATCATCAAAATACGATACATCCCATGGCGTTGCTGTCTTTGGTTCGGGCTTTTTCTTGGAGTCACGTATGTCACCTGTTTGAGCATTTTCAACTGGCAGTGGGTCGGTGATAGGGCTAATGGAGTTTGGCTCGTTTAACGGTGCTAACGGAGGTTCTGTAATTGCGTTAGGTGTACCAGAACCCGTCTGCTTGAAATCTTTGGTGTTAACCGGTGTGTTTCTAGTCTTTGGTTTAGTTGAATCTGCTAAACTATCTGGGTTGGCTGATGTTGTTGTTGTTGTTGTTGTTGTTGTTGTTGTTGTTGTTGTCGTTGTTGTTTTTGTTGTTTTTGTCGTTGTTGTTGATGTTGTTGTTGTCGTTGTTGTTGTTGTTGTTGTTGTTTTTATAGATGGAACAGCAGAAATTTCACGTAATTTAATTCGGCCAAATCTACTTGCTTCATCGAGTCGTTGACGACTGATGCTAGCAACTGTTTGAGTATCTGTAAACTTTTTGATTTGTCCAAGATGTGAATATGGCAATTGTGAGCGATTCTTATTGGTATGTCGACGGTGTCGTTGTTGTCGCGTTAATGCGGCAATATTTTGAGATGCAGTTCGCAATTGTGCAATTTCTGCAATTGAAGTGTTGTTGACGTGACGTTGGAGTCCGTTTAGAAAATTGCAAATGACGGGCCCTGAAACGTTTTTTTTGCTTAAATCAGTATAGAAATTAGAAATTAATTAATTTGAAAGGAAGAACGGAAACAAACATTGGCGGCTCCAAGGAAAACGATCCAGTCTTTGACCACTGAATAAACATCAAAGCCAACGGATTGTATATATATAATACATATATAAATATATATGTATATATAAATATATATGTGTATAAATATATATCTGTATATATATACAAATATAAACATATATAAACATAATAGGTGTCCATTAGAATTTTATTTTACGCAAAAAACACTTACCGTATTCTTGGGCCTTTTGTTTCGAAAATCTCAACTGTTGTTCGAACATTTTTTGAAATTGTGATCGAATTGTGAGATTTTCGTCGCATGTCGGAACGCCTTGTTCTGAAAATTCGTGTCATTTTTTATCACACTGTAAAACTACAGATCTTTTAAAGCAGAAAATACACTAAGAGCAACCATGTGTAAACTGTGTTGTAGGGATACCACTGGATCCGTGAATCCGCTAAGTTCAAAATGTTGCTGGTCAAACCTGAGAGACGCTAAATGCTAACGAATCGGGTCTTAAACGGTCAGCTTATGAATTTGTTGGGACCGTTGTAGGACGCTTAGCCGGGCGATCCGATATGATTTCTGGGTGTAGTTTTCCGTAGTCATGAATTTTGGTGGAGTCAAGATCTGTATCGTTGTTACCCGAGTAGTGACATGACGACCCCCGCCGATGGGAGGGGGCGTTTCTGTTAAATCTAACATCACAAGGTTCCCTTCCAGCCTGAGTCAACATAGGTTAGATTCTGTTGTTATACTGTATGAACCATCGAAATATCTGAAATTTCCTGAAGTTCCGAAACGGACTGTGTGGGTCCCGTTTTCCATTGTTCGACCACCAACATACCCGGTAGCCAGAGGTTTCGTCCGTCCTGGGGCGAGAAAGCGCGAAGATACCAGTCTCCCAACGCCGAACATTTTCTATGATAAAATTTAGCGCTCCTAAAATAATGGCTGGCCTTGTGGCCGTCCAGGGACAGTTGGCCAAGTGGTACCTGCTAGGCTAGAAGTACGAGCGAACTACGAGCCTGACATGAGAGTAATATTCATAAACACGGGTGAACGCGGTGGCATTAACTAGCTGTGTACCCGGCTTCGATCAATCGTAAAGGGTACCCTCCGAAGATGGGTGGCGCAGACTTTAGTCTGGGGTTACTAACCTTATACGTGTACTCCCAATATAAATGAAAAACACTACAGATGCAAGTTATTTTCGGGTTTGAACGTCACCGTCTATAATACTCGAGCTGTGATGGTACATACCTTTCATTTGAGTATCCAATGTTCGATTCCTAGTTTCAAGCGAGATGAAATTGAAGATATTCATGAAGGAAACGGTCAATTGAAAATTTATCAGTTACCAAACCAAGTCATTATGGGTACAGTTAAATACATTTTTGACAAAAAAATGATGTTTGCTATCTGAGCAGACCCGTGGCCAGCCTAACCTGCTAGTAGGGACCGAACAAAATTTTAAGAGGACAACTGGATAACCTGATAACATTTTTAGGGGATGCAAATTTTTCACCATATGTTACGTTAAGGGTCGAACCATTTTGTTTTGTACGATAATAATGTTTAAGTTTTAAACCAATTTTACGCTTAGGCTTAGTTATAGGCTTATCCTTACGCTGTCGCTGTGGCTAAGACTTAGTAATATGCTTATACTATTGTTACTACCCTTAAAGTATTAACAGTGACTAATGTTTCTAAGATGGCTGAGCCCGCTGGTCCACCTCTGCATACGGGTCTGACTCATATACAGCTAGGACGACTAGTGAAGAAAGGTTACCTTGCAAGTGAGCCAACGATATATTCATTCGATCTTGAGACGATAGACCCCTCATAAATGATGATGCCCCACTGTCACTGCCAGAAACAACTGAAAATTTAAACGAAATTACTAAAAAAATTGTGAAATTGCAAAATAAATTTTGAACTTATGTCTTCGCGAAGTTCGTGCTGTAAAAACATGTACGTGTGAATAGAGCTTATAACTCACATTTTGACGACGTACAGCAACTAAAACAACATATAAACGTGACACTTTCCGTTTTGAATGTGAATTGAACTCAACTGAATTGCATTCAAAATAATTACAAAGTTTAACTGAATCCAACAAGGGTTTCAAATAATGATTACAGAAGTTTAGAAATGCTTATTTGCTAATGGTTTGTATAACTAAGGTGGTGTTTGTTGCTGGAAACTTTTTTATTTTGTAGTTTTTGTTCAATCGTTTTTAGCATCCTTTTAAATGTACACTGCAAAAAACGGTGAGTCAAATTGACTCTCTCCGAAATAGGCTTTTCCTGATTACACAAACTGAGTCAAAATTCATTCGACTCCGCCTGAGTCAAATTCGACTCAATTTGACGTTCGACTCCGCCTGAGTCAAATTCGACTCAATGTGAGACTCTGGCGGAGTCGAATTTTGACTCAGTTTGTGTAGTCAGGAAAAGCCTATGTCGGAAAGAGTTAATTTGACTCACCGTTTTTTGCAGTGTAGGACAAAGTCTTTCTTCGAAATTATCAATAAATAAACAACATAACCCATTTTTCATAACCCTGGCATAGGTACCGAAATTAGAGGTGTCTGGGGTATCAGTCGTCACCCATTGGAACAAAAACGCGTGTCACTGACTCGCGTAAAATTTCACCAAAACTAAAGTTTCGTATTGTCATTTCAAACATTTACCTCAAGATTTGCTCTATAGGCTCGTGTTAGCTTTGCGCACAAGGTGTTTAGACTATAACTCCGCCTAAACATTTGACTCTTGGTTGAATACCAAATATTGGATTCCTTTCGTCCATGCTTACTTGGGCCAAATCCGTGATTGACGTTAGTAAAGTTAGCTTGTTTCGGTAGCAATTCCGCCAGTAACCAAACGAATAAGCATATATTCGACGGACCAACTAAAAATAAAACATAATACCTTAAATTTGAAATAAATCAAGATTTGGCTCAAAAATTTATATAACAAGCGCTGTCAGACAGTTTACGATAAACAAAGCCAGGCCGCGCCGTTCTAAATAGCGTTTAGTCTTCTTCTGACACACAGCTTCTAAAATTGTGTTTATAAGAGCAAATTCTATTGCTTTTGCTTAAATATGTTATGCTAAAGTGACCTTAAACGACCCTTTATATATACCTACGCATTATTGGACAATTTTCTAAATTTTCACATGAATGAAAATAACGATTAGGCTTAGATTTACATTTTAGCTTTAGATCAAAACTTAGGCTGAAAGCTTGTGGAAACGTGGGATATATATGTCAAAAACCCAGTGGTTGATTTACCTAAGAGAGTAGGATAATGCATCATACTTCAACAAGGGTATGCAACTGAGTACATTTTGTGTAGGAAAGAATGTACCCGGCACGAGTTGCGTTTTTGGCCTACCCGCACTTGGTTTAAAGGGAGGTACAACATGTGCGAACCATGGCACTTTATGTTTATCCGGCACCAAAAATGCACCGCTTGTAGCTTAATTTAGGGGTATTGCATGTGAGAGCGACCCCAACTTTAAATAAGGGAGGTCGACCAAAAACCCAACGCCCGGTGTTAGATTTGGTATTATGCGGAACCCCAAGAGTTGCACTCTCTTGTATGATCCACTCTTGGTTTAACCCAACTGTCAACTGATAGTTAGAAAAGTTGGTCATGTATAGAACAGGCCCGGATCGTTTTCCGGAGGGGTTATAATAGAGTGAGTTTAAGTTTTAGACTAATTTTTATGCTTAGACTTAGGCCTAGGCTTAGGAATAGGCTCATCCATACGCTTAGGCTTAGGCTTAGGATTACGCTTAGGCTTAGGAATTTGCGTATACTACTGTTCCGGGCCTGTTCTATACATGGACCGAAGTCTTTAAATATAATGGTGATTATGAACGTATCCGTATAACTTAGATACCGATTTTACCACATTTTCCTTTTTTTTTTTTTTTTTTCCTTTTTCTTTTTCCGGGGGGGGGGGGGCCCCCCTGGGCCGGTGGTCTCTCGGGGTGTGTTTTTGTTTTTGGTTGGTTTTTTCGGGGTATTTTTTTTTTTTTATTTATTTCTGCGGTGAGTTGCCTATTGGCAACTCAATGTAAGAAGGGGTTAATTCAATACTCGAAAGCTTTTGTTAATTTTTGAAAAAAAAACCGGAACCGGAACTCACCATAATTCCAATTCACTGCACAACGGTCATCAACGTCAAGTTGTATCATATCAATCGATGTGTTTTTGTACAGCGGATACATCACTGCTTCCGGCCGGTTAGAATGAACGATGCCTAAGCTGTGTCCGATTTCGTGCACCAAGACGTACGGAAAATACACTGTGTTCTGTAACCAAAAAACACATTTTGTCATATTAAAACCGAATTTGATTGAAGTATAACTTCATTTAGGTAGCGGTCATAGCTTCATTTCACGCGTTGTCTGTATCAAATACTATACACTCAAAATAATATTTCTGATATTTACGAAAAAATTTCTTACATTTATCAAATATAATTAGCAAGGTGCACTTGAAAAGTATTTCTGTTATAAAACAGGAAAGTTTTCAAAAAATGTTTTGAAATAAAGTCTGAAAATAAACGTTTTCCACTTATTTTTAGAAAAATTATCTTAAATATCAGAAAAATAAATTCAGAAATAGTCTTTTGTGTGTATATTTCCGGTTCCTGCCGGTATAGGCTGGCGGGCGCTATAGTAGACGATTAATTATGGTAGCGCTGATTAATCGGCATCGGTAATAATCCGGCACTTTTTGTGAGTATCGGCATATTTGTTCGATAGCCTTTGTGCAATAATAATTTTTGATAAACAACCACCTGAGAAGTCGTGCCAGTAGTAGCAAACACGCATTATGAAATTGAAATGCGAACGAAAAAGTATAGTTTTCCGAGTAGCACGAAAGTAAGAAAATTTAAACTGTTCATGGAGCCTATATTTCTGCTTTGAACGGGGGGGGGGGCGGAGTGGGTGGGACAGACTAGCCACGGAGATGATTTACTGTCATTTTGCGATGCGACTACACGCGTATACGATGACCAATTATTGATTACGGTTAGCAATACACTCACTCTGCCTCTGCCAACGCTTTCTTCAACAGTAGCGACCCACTGTTTGCTGTCATCAAAATGCGTGTCGCCGTTTAAACTTCCAGACGCATGATATTTGGGATAAAATGTATGAGCCAAAATATTGCTGCTCGAGCCTGAAACAGTTAATCCTTTCCCGCATGAATATTTTCTATTTTATCTGGGATCTAATCTCTAACTGTCAGTAGTATCCTTCCTGGACTATATGATGGGCGGCGTTTACCTTTGTAAACTATTAGGAGCGTAACGCTCGAGACCGAGGGTTCTCTCAAGTCTTGTGTAGATTTTGTACTGTATATACATTGTTGAAAATTGTGCGTTGCATATTATAGGTACATGTTTGGAGCACATGGCTGGCACTGAGTTGCTTTACAGCATGATCCTTAACGTGAGAACGTGTAAAATGCTTACGAGCTGTCGGTGTTTGAGGGTGCGAGTGTAACTCGAGATAAAAAGACACCGGAACCGGACTGGAATGTCCACATGGAATCGCTGAAAGCAGAGAAAAAATCCACCGCCGGAAGTAAACCAAACTTAAAAAGTTCCGCAGCCATGGCCATATCCTAAAGCTTATTGGTTCAACTGAATTTCAAATCAAGTAACAATTGAAATCGTTGCATCATCCGTATTGCAACAATATTTCGTTTTTGAAGCTTACGATTCGTGAACGAAACAAGACAAGAGTAGAAGAGTTCAATAGCAGGAGCGAATCCAAAAAATTCAGGGGCTCACAACTTTCTCCTGTCATGGAATCGACTGATGATGCCTTCCAACTATGAGGCATTTTAATTTGACTATTTCTTTTGGTTTAATACAAAGGAGGGTGGCTTAAGGACATCCCAATGAATCCATCTGGATCTCCGCTGAAAAGTTTGGTGTCGGCAAATGATAAACGATATTTTCTTACTATCGAACGGAAATCGATCGCCATGATTACCGACCACCCAAACTAAGCTTATATCCGCTTCCGATTCTGTGGCCGCTTCTTCGAATTGTAGCTGTATCGTACGGACGGACGGCAGTGAAACTTGACTGCTCCATAATGCGAACGCCTGTTGTACGATTGACCTAAGATATATAAAGGTGCAAATTAATATAACAACCATAGCCGAATCTGCAAGAGCCCAAAATTGAAATATAAACTTCCATTCAGCGCTGATATTCTTAAATTGGGTGATTGGTATCCGGGGTACCCCAGCTCTTCCGTGCTTGACCACAGGCGTGGCCATGATGCAACAACATCGAATCTTGGCCCGTGTTACTTTGCGGGCGTACCGGTTTTCTACGGCACTTCCATAAAGTAAAAGCTTAGACAATTTTCGCTTATGCTTAGGCTTAAGAATATATTTATCCTACAGCTGTCAATAGCGGTTTACATCTTGAAATAATCATCATTAGTAGGGTGTATATAAACAGAATTGCGAAATATCAGAACCGGAAATCCGTTTACACCGCGATCAACTGGTTACCTTAAGTCGTAGAGTAAAGTTTTACCTGACTTACCGAATCTTCTCTTTCGGAATGTCATCTGTATACTTAGAAATGTACCATTTCAGCTTCAAAATATCTTGCTCTGGATTCGTCAGATCCCACCGGCTGATTTGCGCTGAAATATTTTAATCCAAAACGCCTTTGACAAATCGAACTTTGATTTCCCTTCTTCTCCGAACGCTAAGTGCGCATTTGATAGAAAGCAAAAATTTCTACCCGTTACTGTTGTGTTCGTAAGGTTAAACTCAGGCGTAGGCCAGGACCAATCTAAGCCTTGTTCGTGTTTGATTTGCCCTACTTCTGTACCAATTTTGAGATGTACAATTGGAGGTGTTCGTTTGGTTTGAAAACTTATCGCTAACTGATAATAGATGCTAGACGCATTTCAAAATATGGGTCGTTGCTTTAGATGTTTACTACTCAATTCGCAGGCATCCCTGCATGCTGGGGTTAGGGAAGAAAATATTACCGGAGGGCCAAGCGGCTAACACTCATTACTTACCACGGATCCGGATATCCGGTGGCACCCTGGTGTATGTATGTATGTGTGTGTTTTTATATAACCCGTTTTACGAGAAAAAGCTTACCAAATCGTTTAATACGAATTGGACTGTTCCCTCGAACGTTCGTTGACCGCCGACTCCGTACTGCTGGATCGCGATCTGTTCGATCCCAATCGCCGATTTGATTTTCATCACCGAGCGACGCCTTTAAGTCTGCATTTCCGCATCGTGGTTTTCGCATACTTCGAAAAGTTGTTCTGTCTAGCACACCAGTATCACGAATACCGATAAAGTGTTGAAATTTGCTGAAATTTTAAATTTGACCTTAAGTCAGTTTATTTTCAAAAGTTCAACCACCCCATCGGCCCCAGTTCACGATAGGGTCTGGTTTACAGGGAGACACGAAGACTATGAGACATGAGAGATTGGAAGATTAATGTTTAGGCTTACGCTTAGGCTTTAGGTTTAGGCTTTTGGCCGTTTAACACGGGTTAGCCACAGCACACAAATTTCAATCGCCAACCAAATTCTACGGGATTGTTAGCCGAATGGGAATGAACGTTTCAGTGTATGACAATTGCTCAAACACAATATTTGGCCATGTTTGTTATACGAAATAGGTTGTGCTGAAATTATATTTTTTGAATTTGTAAAATTTTCGATAAAAACGACTAAAATCGTTATAGCACAGTGTTGCGGTCTTCGAAGTTGCACGAGCACTTTGTAGTGAGCAAAACGAACACTGTAATTTCATGAGTTGATTTTAATTCAGAATGAGTTGAATCATTCAGTTTGAGTTCGGACGATCAGAAATTTAGAATTTTGTGTTGATTCAATTCATTTTAAGTAAATTAATCAACTCACGCACATTCTACAAAACTCAAAGTAAGAATCAACTCAACTCAGAATGAGTCAATGTTCACTGATATTAATTCAGAAATAACCAACCCGCTAGCTGAATTGATTAATGAACTCATTGCACTTTACAGAGAACTTCAAAAACTGCAGGGGAAGCGCATTATTTTTATGGCGTCTCCCGCCGTCCATGGCCATCCGTAAACCGCGTGGTGTCGTAAGTACGAGAATTACTCACGTACGATACCGCATGATATTAACGGACGGTGATGAACGGTGCCCTGAACTGGCGGCGGACGCCGCTGTCCTACAACAATCCCGCCATCCTAAGTCATGAGTTACCGGAGCGCGCGTGTCAGCGACCTTTGAGTTTTCCGCCCAGTTTCGTCAAGATATCCAAATTGTGTTAGGTAATTCTAAAATATTGAAATTCAAAGTTCACACATACTTTTTACTCTATGGAATTTTACAATTCAACGACGCGTTTGCCAAATTTTTTTGATTACAGGTTCAAAACGTGCTGAGAACGTGTATATACACTTTGGATGACGTATTGAAATGACTGTCTTATTTGAAACGCAGTTGAAAGTTATAAATTTAAAAACACACGGCCAATCTTTTTTCACACGGTGTTAGTGTGAACGCCTACATTGACCGCTCTGGCTGTTGGCTTGACTCGATATCACTTAATAAAATAGTGTAGTGGAACGGTAAAAATAACGGTAACAGAAAACGGATATTGAAGTATAAATTTTTCTCAAAATGTTTTAGTTTCACACGATGACGACGTATGCTACCAATGTTCGCTGGACTTTCTAAAAATATATACTGCATAGCAACTGCATTCCTTGAATGACGTGTCACTTACGACTACTTAACCATGAGCAAATATAAATACAATTTCTGGCATTTTTATTACGGAAGCGAAAACGAACACTGATTTTTACCGAAAACGAAAACAGATATTCGGTTACACCGAGTCAATTTTCGATTATTATAAAATTTAACTTATCTATAATGTTAATGGCCAATGTGGAGAACAGGAGGCAGAGCAGTATTATAAGCATATTCCTGAACAAAAAGCCTAAGCCTAAGCCTAAGCGCAAGAATGAGTTTATTCCTAAGCTTACTCTATTCTAGTCCCACCGAAAAACGTTCTGCCTATGATTTTTACATGGGTCATGTTAATTATATGGCCTGCAATGTGAAAAACATGGAACGGTTGGACACAAACTTTGAAGTTTAGGCTTAGGCTTAGCATTAGGCTTAGTATTCGGCCAAGCGTTAGGTTTAGGCCAATATTTTTGGCTTGGACTTAGTAGACAGGCCCCAATAGTTAATATGGTCCAACTTACTAGTGCTTGGTTTAACCATAAAACATATTTCCGACGATGACGTCTATGGTGCCGTTTGTTCTGGCTCGCTGACCCGAAATTTTCCGATCCCAACTCGTTTGCTTCCGACTGAACGCTTCTTCGAACGCGCCAACTTTTCGATTCAAATTTTGATTTGAATTTTTTGCCATCGAACAAATTGAAATTTTTCGGTTGAAGCTTTGATTTGAATTGTTTGCGTTCAAATCCTGATGAGTTTAAATTGAACTCAAACAACCGCGGATTGAGTAATTTTGAGCTACGCAGGTTCAGTTGACTAGACTCAAGACTACTAAATTGTGCTGCCAAGAGACGATGTTGTATTGAAGACGAGATTGCAGGAGTAGTTGTAGTAGTTGTAGTAGTAGCAGTAGTAGTAGTAGTAATAGTAGTAGCAGTTGCAGTAGCAATTTGTTGCACGCGATAATCTTTGGTATATTGCATTTCTGATTTTGAAACCCTTGTCATATCAGAATCGTCGAATTTGCTTTCTGTATGTGTTCGACTTATCACAGATGCTGCTTGTGCAACAAATTGTCCACAATAAACGCGACTAGGAATAATACGTGACGCAAGTAATCCAGCCCACAAGCTAGTGATATGGGGCATACCGACGTCACCCGTTTGGGCGCTGTCCACTGAGAAATTTTGGTGGTACCCTAAATTTTTAGGGAATACATTAAGGTCGATTTGTGGTATATCGAGATCTTGTATAAGCATTAAGCTGCCTAAGCCAAACAGAACGCATCGCTTATGTTTGCTAGATTGTAGTTTACTTTTCGGCGACACCAGCGTTTTCCAAACGGCAAATAATAGCAGCAGCAATACGTGAGAGTTACACGAAAATATGACAATTAATGCGAGAAACGCAGTTGAAGATGTCATTTTGTTACCACTGAAGATTACACAACGATTGGTTAAGATAAATATAAGGTTGATCAAAGTGGCAAAATCAAAGGAACAGATCACAGAAACTTTGATATCGGATTAATCGTTATAAGTTGCTAATTGTGAGGTAAAACTGATAATTTTTGGCATATGCTACAGTTACCACAACATTTAAGATGTTCTAATAAAATTCAATGCTATAGGTTTTGTACTAAAGACTATCGTAGTTTATTGCATCAGCTATTAAGCTAAAAATCCAAATATACGTTAACGGTTGAAAAATAGTAAACACTACTAGTCAGCCGGATTTGAGCAAAATGCAAGAGGTAACGAATGCGCTACAATTTGCATGGAATACTTCTTTTCACAGAACAATCACGTTTCTGCTCTAACCAAATATTGTAAACAAAGCACACTCGAAATAAATTGTCTTGTATTCAAGAAACATTGTCTGAAATTTAAGACAATTATGTCTTGATACAGACTCCAGCCATATATGTCTTCAATTCAAGACTTTATTTCTTAAATATTTCAGAAATATTTTTCTAGAAGTTTTCACACTTAAATCTTTTGAATATAACACTTTGTTTTATGAACGATTAAGACAAATATTTCTGAAATATAAAGACAAACATGTCGTAAACACAGAGATTTGCCATGTTAACCGACTCCAAAATTGGTGGCTAAAGCTCAACCCGATACCCTAATTTTACAACCTAAAGATACGACCAAGACGTAAACATAGGTTGAGGAACGCTTGAGCTCATCTCGAAATAACTTTTAAATTCAAGTATTTATATACTCTCTTAAGAATATAAACGAAGTAACTTTTTTACATACATAAAAATCCGAAAATAAATCCATGAATAAAGACAATTGTTTCTTGAAAGAAAGAAATTTATGTCTTATAAATTGGCAATAGCAATTTCTTGAATATAAGACATTTTATGTTTTAACCATTTAAGAAACGAATTTCTGAGCTGTTTGAGGCTATTAATGTCTGGAATACAAGGCATTTATGTCTTTAAAAATTATGAAAGTATGAGTCTTGACATTTTAAAACAATTTATTTTGTGTGTATACTGAAACGTTGCCCAAAATACGTATGTGGGGCATTCCAGGTTTAAATAAGTGTCGAATGCATTTTAGAATTCAGAAATTTTCTCTTCACAGAGGATACGTTTTACTGTTCCGAAACTTAAACTATGGCGCTAGCTTAAAGTTTGTGTGAATTTGTGTTGTATGTACTTCATGTTTCGTACTTCATTGCTTCAAGAACCCTGGTCTGCTTTGGACGTATCTAGTTTATATGCCAAAATTATCACCAATACGGGCTGGTGAGATTAAAACGCAGGGATCTGATACACTTTCCCAAACCTGCGCTTAAGCTTAGACATAAGTTAGCCTTTTCGTAAACCTGAGATACAGCCTGCACGTTCACGCGACCCTGTATTAAAAATCCGATTTGATTTTCAACCATAAGCAATCCGAAAACGGAAATGGACATCCGTTTACTGCTCTGGTCAAGACTCAGAGCTGATCATGAGATGGAAGCATTGAAAATTCGAACATTCTATCAGCGACCGACCCGTTGTTCATGAATAACGACGCACAAAGACGCGCTGTGTTATTTTTACTACAAGCAATTTATCATAGAATATTTTTCGTCGATTTCGGCAACTGCGCTTATCATTTTTCGCCATTTGTGTGTTAACATTTGTTACATATATATAAAATGCAACTTGCATATTTTGTATATATAATTGCAATTACAATATCTAAATATATAACTATATAATGCATATATATATATCAGGAGCGCAATCGCAGTATAAAGTCAAGGGGACCACCCCCAACCGAGTTAATTTCAGTCAAATAAATCACTGGCTCGCATGATCTTTGCTAGTGGTAGCCTATTTTATCTTAAGAACCAATATTTAGCCTGCTTTTTTCACAAGGCATCCATCAGATCAAGTTCCTCGGTTACTGCTATATGCTGTTAACTTGTAGCAATTGTATTGCATATATGCAATTTGCACAAAGATTGCATAACGCAATGTTACATATGGGAAAGTTAACGTGAAATGTAAGTTCAAATATTAATAAATTAAATATCATTTCCTGTATATACTACGTCTTATTGAATTTTAATTTTTCAGTATATTAAAATGCGCAGCTTGCAACTGCATTCGGGTGCAGTTATGACTGCAAAAACAATCGACTGCATTGCAATATTTTCGCGATGATCAAAACAAAATTAAGCATAATTTAAAATAAGAAGTATTTTTGTTGTATTTTGAACCGAATATTTTCACTGAAATATACTTTTACTACCTAAACAGCAAAACAATTGGCGTTCATCGTACACGTCTTATAGACGACGAAATATATAACGCCGCAAAGTAGCGTATTTTGACGAATTTGATAAGCTTCGGTGTTATCAAAATCCTAGAATGAGTATACACCTGTGAATTCCTAAAAGTCAATTAATCAACTCAGACGTAAAATTAGTTTTTTCTGAGCTAATAACAGCAAAATTTACTCACTATGAGTTGAGTTGATTCTCACTTTGAGTTGTGAGTTGATTCGCACTCTGAGTTGAGTTGATGCTCACTCTGAGTTGAGTTGATTCTCACTCTGAGTTGAGTTGACTCTGGATGAGTTGATTCAAAACGATTGAATCTACTCAAAATTTTGAACTCTGATAGTCTTAAACTCAGACTGAGTGATTAAACTCATTCTGAGTTAAAATCAACTCACTGAAATCTACAGTGAGGAATGTCACGAGTTTGCGTTAAACATTAAAAACTCGCCGTGGACACGCGTAAGAACAACAGTACATGCACTGGGAGCGGTTTGAGGATTTGAGGATGCTTCATCGACAGATCTGTCGAGCTATAGATTTGTCGACGCATATTATTTGTATGAAACTCACAATGTTTTCTCTTAGTGAATATGCTTGTACTACTGTTACGGCCCTGTTCTATACATTGGCGAAAAGGTTTGACTTTCTCAACTAAAATAGCATTAAAATATTTAGAGGAAACGGTGCAAATTCAAACTATTGTATGTCATTCTGTGCTGTTTAGACTCTTTGAAACATTGACCAAAGATCAGGGTCGGATCGTTTTTCTGCGGCTTTGCAATAGTGTAAGCTTAACCATTACAACCTTTAGACTAATACTTTTTTACATAGGCTTGCTTAGGCTTAGGAATATGCTTATACTACTGTCGCGGCCCGGTTCTAGTCATTGGCGAAAAGGTTGACGGCGAATTGCGTGTTGTTTTTTTATATAAATTATGACACAAAAACAGCCAATAACAGAGAACAAGCGAAAAGATTACAGGGCATGGTTTCTGTTCAGATTGCTGGGGCGCTTTGCAAGCTGTATAACATGGCATCATAGGTTAACTATTCTTAATAGTCAACGCCAAAAATTCTGTGGACCACAAACATTCCTTTGAGCATTTAATATATGACCTACAATAATTTCAAGATTTTTAAAATATCAAATTTGGGGCACAATAATCATTGGAGGTCATTAGAATCTAAAGTTTGCAAAACATTCAGAGACGGGGGGCGGATACCAGCAGGAAATACTAACTGGCCCCCATACTTATACCATCCAACGTTTGACGTTGCGGATTGTTAAAATTCTATGAAATTTCACAAGATATATACACAAACCGAGTAATTTATTACGCAGTTGTTTTACTCAGATTTATGAAACGATAAATATATCAGGGGCGGTCATGTTAAATGAAAGCGCTCCCTGGCAAAATTTTCACAAACAGTTAAAGTTTTAGAACAGATTCAATTACGTTTACACGGTCTAAAATATAAAAAATAATCTCTAAAAGCCCACCCCCCCGCCGAAGAATAATCCTAGGACCGATAATTATGTATATTATATATATATATTATACATATTATATATTATATATTTATTTATTTGTTTATTTATTTATTGATTTTCAGCGAAAAGAAAAAATTGCAAAACGAATAGAATCAGCGTTACCTCACAAACCTGCCTAATACATAATAAATCTATACGAACTCAGCATATCTCAAACGGTGACAGACAAAATTAATGTAATGAAATCTGATTTGCACTGCATTGTATATCTCTTCCGTATATATTTTTGCCATTTACAGACACTAATTCTAAGCATAGACGTGTATTGATTCATATTCAATACAGGGCCAACGTATAGAACAGGGCCGGATTGTTTTCCGGTGGGGCTGTAATACAGTTAGTTTAAGCTTCTTTGACTAACTTTTTTTGCTTACGCTTAGGAATAGGCTCATCTTTACGTTTAGGCTTAGGTTCAGCTTTAGGCTTAGGCTTAGGTATAGGCTTATCCTTACGTTTAAGCTTAAGTTTAGGCTTAGGTTAGGCTTAGGCTTAGGCTTAGATTTAGGCTTAGGCTTAGCAGTAGGCTTATCCTTACGTTTTGGCATAGGCTTCGGCTTAGGCTTACGCTCAGGAATATGCTTACACTACTGTTCCGGATCTGTTCTATACATGGGCCCAATATCGGTACCCTTAACTTCTATTAATCTCGCGTCCCATTCTAAATAAGCTGACTTCTAATTATATTTGCTACAGTAGTTTGAGACTCCAGTGTCAAACTTTTTAATATTTTGTTCATGTATCCTTTCACCAAATATAGTAAACTTTGGCCAGGTCGATATTAAATCTCAACCATTGATGCATACTCGTTAAAAAAGCGTTTTCCACCCAAATGTCTTAAAAAATTTCCAGATACAACGCGCATAATTCATTTTATAACACAAAGAATATATAATATTAGTGTTTAACTGACAAATTAATTATAATTAAGCATGACGTTTTAAAACTACAAGGTCAAAAAAGCACTGAATGCACCCAATTATACTATTTAATCCTTTGTATCACACAGTGTGACGTCGATTGATATGTGGAATTTTTAAGGCTACAAGCTGAAAAAGTTTAAACCCAAGAACATTTTCAGACTAAATGTGGAATTTTTAAGTATACAAGCTAAAAATTATAAGCCGAAAACATTTTCAGACTAAATCTGGAATTTTTAAGTTTACAAGCTGAAAAATTTTAAACCGAAAACATTTTCAGACTAAATGTGGAATTTTTAAGTTTACAAGCTGAAAAATTTTAAACCCAAGAAGATTTTCAGACTAAATGTGGAATTTTTAAGTTTACAAGCTGAAAAATTTTAAACCGAAAACATTTTCAGACTAAATAAGCAATAAAGGCTGGGTTTCTGAAACTCTACTTAAGTACGACTTAGCACTTCAGTTTGTGTTTCAAATAATTACTTAACTATTTTATCGTTTTTATAAGCTTATTTTAGTCAAGTAAGTATGCAACTGGGCACATTCCATGAGCAAAATATATCCAGCACACATTGTGTTTTTGACCCGCCCCTTTATTTAGTTGGGTACGTGCGCTAATTTTTTAATCGAAACTCAAGTTGCTACGATAATATTTGTCAAGCCTATATTTATCCTCTGGCTCAAAGGGGTAAGTAGTCTCCCCAATCAAGGGATGGAGTCGGTCACGCAACGCATACCGGGTACATTTTGCATCATGCACAACCACAGTAGTTGCACACTCTTGTCTATTAAGAGTGATCATGTACTCTTTCTATAACCACAAGTGCGTTATAGAAGAGTAAGCAACTCTTGGAGTTCCGCATGGTACCAAATGTACCAGCCGACGTTGCGTTTTTGGCCAACCCCCCTTGTTCAGATTGGGGGTCTCTGTCACATGCAACAACCCTAAATTAATCTATAAGCAGAGCAATTTTTGATACCAGACACATAAAGTGTCATGGTTCGTACAAGTTGTATCCCTCTCATAATAAAATAGAGGGATGTGGGCCAAAAATGCAACGCGTGCCGTGTACATTCTTTCCGACACAGAACGCAGCCATAGTTGCATACTCTTGTTATAAAGTAGGCATCATCGACTTTTGCTATAAACCAAATATTTAAAAAAAATAAAAATGAAAACAGCTTCGAAAATTCGATTTCAAATTGCAAAAACAGCCACTTTCACTTTTAAAACAATCGTTTGTCAAAAATGAGACATTTTTTGTTGTCTTGGCAAAAAAAGTTAACTAATTTTGGTGTTCAAAATATTTGATTAATATCAACACTGGCCTCAATTCCATGTTTTAGCGGCGACAAACAACGCGATTAAACGCTGCCTTATCAATTTTTAAGTTGTATCTCCTCGATTTGTTGAAAAATGTTTTGCATTCATATACGACGTCATCACATTATTATAGTTGTATATAAATTGTATTGCATTGACATTTGTGTTTTTCGATTGCGTAAAAACACTCAAAAAATTTGCACGAAAATTCAACTCAACATACTCTCGAAGGACGGATAATTACCGGTTTCGTAGCCTGAGTCGAGGCAGCTGTATAGGCGGTGCTCGTACCCCGGAGAAAAATTGGGCTTTTAACATAAGCAGACGGAAAGTTACCCTCACAGGTTTAAGTACTTTATACCCGCATTCACAGTCTTAGGATACTTTACGACCGATTTTATCTGTACCAATAGCGAATTGCTTTGGGGGATTGAAGAGTGATAACCCCCGATACGGCATTGTATCCTTTCAAAATGCGAAAATTTCAGAGCACAGGAGTGTAATGAGAAAAAAATAGCACTAAATTGGTTCAAAATGTTTGGGTGTTTGCGAAAAAATTCGCCCATCTTTATGTTGTAACCGGAGCAACTACAATAGTGCCGCAAAAATTTAAATCCCTCCAAGAAAATTTTTTAAGCTCGCTTCTAAACCATCGGAAACCCTTTCATGCCCCTCCTGAAAACTTTTGGCCACCTTAGAAAATGAACTGTTCACGGGTCTAACGAAAGAGACCACAGAGGGATATACATTTCTTTCAAAATAACTAGAAAGGACAAACGGCCAATATATAGAACAGGGGCGGAACAGTATGATAAGCATATTCCTAAGCTTAAGCCTAAACATAAGCTTAAGCAAAGCAAAAAATTGTCTAAAGCTTAAGCTTACTCTTTTCTAGACCCGCAGAAAAACGTTCCGCCCTTGATCTTTACATGGGCCATTTGGCCTCTCCAGAGGGTACCCCTGTTATTCGGTTACGGGCTGTTATTTATTTTAACACGAGATCAGCCGCCCTTCGTTGCTGATATATATCCGGTATTGCAATTATCCGTTGAATTAAACGTTTACTTGTCTGATATAAAAAAACTAAAGCGATAACGCAAAGTTATACTTACTTTTGGACCTGGAGTCACTTATGCACTACAAATTAGGGATAACTGATATTTATGAACTCTAATTACGGTTTAGGGACTCTATCCGCTTACAGCCCCTTATTAGAGATACGGACTACTACTAAAAAACCGTTTCACGCACAGAAATTAGCCCTTGGTCATTTTTTTGGTTAAATAGGCCTGTTCATACAGACGTTTATTTAGTTCATTTGCGCTACAGAAGTAAGATTTGGGTTGTTTAGGCTTAGCATGAGCTAAAAACTTGTGAGAGAAACATTAGCAACGGGTTGAAATGTCTGCCAGACCTCTAGCTTGCTCTCACAAGAACGTTATAATTGTCAGTTCCTACTGCAAAAACTTGCACGTGTAAATATCGCTTTTAAAACTTACAGAGAATTTTGTCAGCAGCACGCAGAACAAGTTGTGTTATATTTAAGAATTATTGGCTGGGCGTTCGAAATCTTAAGTATTTGCTAAGTTATGCTTATTGACATAATTAGCCGACTTAAGTACTTGAAGACTAAACTTTTTAACCGAAAACAAATAAATGCCAAAATTAAACCAGCGACATTAACCAGGAAGCTTTAATTTTGCTTCATGTTACGAGATACGATAAGTCTACAATTTAAGTTTACTCCATGGTTAAAGCACGTAAACTGATAGTCTGTAACATATCAAAAATTTTCAGTGAATTAAGTATTTACTTAACTTAAGTACGCTTTTAGAAACGGTAAATTAGCTAAGTAATTAAATACTTAACACATACTTAAGAACGAATCGTACTTAAGTAGAATTTTAGAAACCCAACCAATGCTTTGCTACGCGTTCTCTCCAGTTTTAGCGTACGTTTAGTCTGTGAAATGTTTAGTTTTTAAGTATAAGGTTTTAGTTTTGAAACGTATATTTAGCTGTACTGAGTTGGTTCAAATACCAAAGTTCTTTTTCGCCACCAGACCCACACTAGATTATTAATTATATAATATATATTTTGAGATGAAATTAAATAGAGAGCAAAAAATTTGCAAAACACTACGCATTAATACACTGCACTATAAGATGTCAGGGATGCAAATGCTGACACCTCATAGACAAATTAGTAATTGGCAACAATTATTTTCTTGAATAAAAGACATTTATGTTTTATAAACTTTTCAAACTCTAATTTCGAAAATTCTAAACATTCCAGTCTTGAAAATTTAAGAATGAAAATTCTTATTATTTTAAAGGAAATTTTTATGTGTCGAATAGTTTGACGTTTATATGTCGTAGGCCAATTTGCTATTCAGGCCAACTAATTTGCCTAGACCATTCTGCTAGTTTGAGTAATAACAGTGTCGCATAGGCTAAACTACAACTAAACTAATAGATGAATCAGATTTGATTATTTAAACAGATGCTATACCTTTAACCAATCAGCGTTTGTTTTATATCACTGTTATTTTGCAACATCTTACAATCGCTATTTGGCCTAGGCCAATCTGCTGGGTGAGACGGTGGTGTTATATGCGATACGGGCTTTATTTAAAATTCGGATATTTACAAGGCATATATGTCGTAGGCCAATCTGTTAGACAGGCCAATTACCAATTGTCCTAGACCAATCTGCTATTTGCTAAGAATAACAAATTTACCTAGGCCAATAGGTAATTGGCCTGTCTAGCAGATTGGCCTACAACATATATACCTTGTAAATATCCGAATTTTAAATAAAGCCCGAACCGCATAACACCGCCGTCTCACTGTAACATAAAATATGGGCCCGTATTTTTAAATGTATGTGGCACCTACCACCAGTTGGTGATACGTCTTGTAACTTTCGAACCAGATAATGCAGAGGCTCAAACTATAAGCACATTTTACGCACATGATTTGCTCTACTCTTGTACCAATGTTAAGTTCAACAACTGCAATAGTTAGTGAGTTTGAAAACGTATTACTAATTGATAATAGTTGGTATACTCATCTGAGATTATGGGCCATGAAACTGTTAACGTCAATCGTTTCATGTTTCTAAAAATTTGTTATCAAAACAGCAAACAGTTCTAATCAAAACTAAAAAGCCTTCAAAAATATAACACTGATTTCAATACATCATATATTGAACTAAAATTGTATTAATTTCATTAATTTTTGAAACTTTTTTCTGTTTTATTTCTCTTTATAAAAATTTATAATTTGTTTCAAACATCTGAAAGGTAACATTGTCAAATATACTGCAATAGTCGATAGACAACTAAACAGTATTTTGCCGGCGACCCAAACTCTCTCTCTCCCAGTTCATGCATCGAAAAAAGTTTTTGCCAATTAATTTGAAAACTTTTTTTGCTGTTCTTTCGGTTACAAAAATTTTTATTCTGTGTCGAATTTTAAATTCGAAACCAAAGCAGCTCGTTTTCAGTGCTGCATTTTGGTGCAACAAAATGACTTTGAACAAAACGAAACATATTATAGGTAAACACTATCGTGTTATAGAATAAAATACTTTTGACAATGAACACACCATTGTTGTCCGATCCAGAGGTTTCGGACGGGGAAGATTGTGTCAGATACAACGGTTGAAAAATAGTCCACACGCGATCGAAGCAAGCGACAAGCCAAGCGTCAATTTTAACTCTTAGCCCCAAATTTAAGCTTTGATCCCTGCCAGCAGATACCATGGCTTGGGTACTCTCATGCGTTCCCCAGTGCAACAGTAGTGCGTTTTCTGTATTTTAATAATATTTCAATTTTCGTTTTTCTAGTTTTAGCTTGGCTGTTTCTGTTCGTAGTTGGCGTCTACATTAAAACGGTGGGACAACTCTTTTTATCGCGTTTCAATTTGAAACTATTACTAATTTTTGTTGCTGTCCTAGATTATTAGTATTAGTTTTTTTTCCAAACGATACAATTTTAGTTTTCTATAGTCACGTTTCGTCTAAGACGGTGGCACATGTAAAGATCAGGGGCGGAACGTTTTTCTGTGGGACCGCAATAGAGTAAGCTTAAGCTTTAGACTAATTTTTTTGCTTGGTTTAGACTAAGGCTTAGGCTTAGGAATATGCTCATTCTTGCGCTTAGGCTTAGGCTTAGGCTTAGGAATACGCTTAGTGAAATAAAAGTTCAGGGGCGCAGACATAATTTTTGTTCGGGGCTGGCATTTATACCTTTTAGGTACAAGAAATTCTGTTAACCTCTAGGTTCCAGAAGTTTATTCAAAAGTAGGTACAACTGTTTTTCTTGTCTCTATTAAATTTAAGATGTTATGCGTCCCCTGTTTCCTTCCTGTCATAGGTGTACCCACGGGAAAGTATTAAGGTGTCGTGCCCCCCAAAATTGGCTGGGCTTTCCAAACAAACAATCTTGAATTCCAATTGTAAGGGGTCCGCAAATTTATTCGGTGCTTCCCCCCAAATAGAAGACGCCCTGCCCGTCGTGTACACTTCTAACTATTATAGTGCGCCGAATTTTTTTAATCACTGTGAAATCGCACACGTTTTAGTCATTTTTGTACTGCCCATGCTAACATATAAAAACCTTTCAACTATAAAGCCTAAACTTGATCCCAAACCTAAGCCAAAGCATAAGCCCTCCAAACCCACTAAACCCTCATCCATACGCTTAGGCTTAGGCTTAGCAATAGGCTAATCCATACGCTTAGGCTTAGGCGTAGGCTAGGCTTAGGAATATTCTTTTACTCCTGTTCCGGCCCTTTTCTATACATGAGCCGCAGTGAGAAATTGAAAATATTGTGAAACAGGAAGCGGTGCAATAGGTATATATGACTTTTACGTACTGTTGACCTAATGATAATATGTAATACAGTACAGTAAAATCATGTGTTATGTTTATTCAAAAGAATTGTGTGATTTGTTTCGAATTTTTTGGTCGGCAGCCGAAAACGGGTGGCCGTTCCCCTGGTTGCGCCTGTATACCTGAGCCTGAGCATAATTGTAAGCCTTAACGTGTAGTCAAAATAAAAACAAACGTATAGCTTGCGTAAATCTCTCAATGTAATGAACAGGGGCGTAAATGGATTTTACAAAAATTATGGCCAACGTATGGAACAGAACCGTAATAGGCATATTTTTAAGCCTAAGTCTAACCGTAAGAATGAGCTTTCTATAGCTTAAGCTTACTCAATTGCCATCCCACAATAAATGTTTCGCCCCTGATCTTTACTTCGGCCCAAGTTCTAAATCTAAAAATACTATCGCACCGGTAAGCCAAAAGATTTCCGTTCTCTCCTGAAAGACTAGCGATAAAAATGCATCTACTTCGTCTAAACCTACACTGTTTTATTACTGCTACAATAATGCCAAGCATGGAGTGTTTGAAAACTTCAAATTTGAATATGAAACAATCACGAGTGATCTATGAAATAAAAACACCAAAAACTGCACGATTCAAACTTAAAATTTAATAGCAAAACTGCCGATTCGGCAGTTTGATTTTCAGCCAAATCACAAAAGTATTCCAAAATTCCAGGGTCGAACTTCGGTGCCTAACACAACCAACCTGAGACTAGTTTTCGACGTATGGAAAATTGAAACTAATCAGACAAACCAAATCTATTTAAACCTTTAATCAAGTTAACCAGCGCCAAAGAGACTAAATAAATCCCAGATCTATGGAAATGAAACATATACAACGAGAAGACTAGACAATCTTTGGTCCATGTGAACAATGGGGTCTGCCCGGTAAGCCGACACTGGAACGTTCGCCTAACCTTAAACGTTAATCGTAAACATTAACCTAAACCTGAATCCTGCGCAGTCGCTATGTACGTTAGTTTCGTTGTCTTTCAGGAACCAGGCCCCTACAGTTAACGTGAGCCTTGATGGGTTTTTACTGCGGGGTACAACGAAATTCGATTATAGAATGTTTGCGGCTAAAAGTGCATGCGTACCAGGGTACGCCAGCAAATGTTTAGTATTATGAAACCCGGCCGAGAAATATTGTGAATATCCTGGATTTTAATTCCGTGCCATCATGTTCGCTAACTTATAAAAACTATGAAAATTTATATTAATAGCAATTCCATGCCCGTAGCAAAGATTTGCTAATGCAAAAGCGTTAAGGGCTGCGCTATATTAGCATACTTGTCGTACGGCGTCGTCCGCCACCGTGGGTCACGGTGCGGTATCGTAAATACGCGAATTACTCTCGTACGATACCGCATAGTGACGAATTGTGGCTGATGGCGACGGACGTGTGATGAACGATTACGGTCAGTGCCGTACCACAAGCATAGCGCAAACCTAAGACGTCAAGGTACAGCTACGTCGTTAGTGTCATTTAGAAAATTCAGTGAAAGTTGTCAGTTGCGCTTAACATTATAAAGTCCAAAAATTTAGACTTATTCCGGAAACCATAGCCCGTATTCTCAAATGTGTACAACACCTACTGTATTGACCCGAATAAGAGGGGGCCCCATTTTGAGTCCGAATCAATAGGAGTCCGTATCCCTAATAGAAATCGTCATTTATAGAAGTTACCAGAACCTCGGGCAAATATATTACCATCGCCGGAGCCGAAACATTCTTATTCGTGTAAATTTGTAAATATGCAAACACAAAAATTTACCGGTTGTATATATATTTAAGGGTTCCTAGCATCTCAAAAAAGTTACCAGTTTATAGGTCAGATAATGCTTGTTATTTGGCTAAACAACCTGAGTTTCGTTAAATCCATCAGGGCCTTATTTATATGCAGTACAGCTGAAACAACATATAAAAACCTACAATTGCCAAAGCACCATAAATCATTGAAAACTGTTTTTTGCAATTATTAGAAGCTGGAGTCCACTGAAAATTGTCTTCGAGCGAAAGTTCAATTTGAGTTTTAAATGCCGGGCATAACGACCAATTGAACTGCGGTTTACTTTGGTGTTCCCACCATGAATCAATGGACCCTTTTAAGGTACTGGTTACAGAAGTAGGGCGGCTGCCGGACTCGCCAGCACCATTTTGCGAGGTTCGTTGATCTTTGCCAAATGATGCTTCGGTTACGGTAGTAACATTGAAATTGTAGTCGCTGGAATCTTGATTTAGGCTAAAGTTGAAATGTAAACAGCTTCGAGACATTTCCTGCTCGATCAGCGATAACAGAACGGTTGCAATAATTGAAATTCTTCCGGACTCTGGATGGCTCTGTAGACATTCATAGGTGCAATTGAAGTATTTTCGCAATAGTTTACAATGTTTTTCGTGTTCAGCGTCCGGTTGATGAGGTAACGTCGAACGAAATTGATTGAGATTCTCTTCTGAATTTAAGAAAATAAATCGATAAATTGTAGGTTTGATATAATATAGCGTACCGGGGAAAATTGAAGGCTTAACAGATATTAAAAATAACAAAACTGTAGAAAATAAATTTTACTAACTTTTTTAAGCATAGAGTATACTAAATATTGAGTAAATCTTTGCTTAATTAATGTAAATAAAAACTATTGCTGTCATTTTCTGATCAAGTAAATGTAAGGCTAACAATTCTTTGTTTGCTTAAAATTAAGTAAAACTTTGCCAAGTATTATACAAAGTAAAACCGACACTTACATTCGGCAACAGTTTTACTTAAGTTTAAGTATATTTTTAGTGATTGGTAACGAGCGTAGCCAGGGGTGGCTCAAGAGGGCCGTGACCCCAAATGGTTTTGGAAAAATTTCTAACATAGTTTAAAGATGTTATTTATAAATGTTTGTATATATATAAAAATCCCTCTTACTTGATCCAAAATAATGCAATGGATTGACGTTATTTGTGAACGAACAGCGATAATCAATAAAACTCACAATTCTGCGTGTATGGTTAACCCCTTCTCACATTGAGTTGCCTGTAGGCAACTCAGCGCAGTGCATATACGCTAAATAGTATATATCGCATTGTGTTTAACAATTGCAACACGTATACATAGTACTAAATCAGCACAAGCCGTGAGAGCCCCCTCGGGCTCGAGCGTCAAGCTCCTATAGCTGAGTGGTGATGGTATACGCCTCCCACTCAAGTCACTGGAGTTCGAATCCTAGAATAAAAGTAGGTCTCAGGGGAAATAGAAAATATTCATGTGAGAAAGGGTTAAGCGAAAATTTTTCAGTTTACTATCTATAATATACAACAAAATTTTTGGTGAAAATACATGGTATAAAAACAGTCACTGGTGTGAAACGCACATAATCGGAATTTTTAGGCTTAAGCTTAGGCGTACGAATATGCTTATACTACTGTTCCGGCCCTGTTATGGCACTGGTTTCTTAAAACTTTCTAGAAAAGTTTTAAACTAAACCTGTCAAAAATAGTTCTTTAATAGGTATTTCAAGCAAATGCTCACACTTCGCCGATTCGCAATCGTCAGCTTTGCGTACGTCAAGCACACATAGCGAAGTGTACTGCGTCAAAATACACGTTAATAGAATCAAGCTTGTATCTATTAGTCGCATAAATGGTACTATACGTGTCATGGTATTTTTATTAATAACAAACGATAAAAACTTTTGCTTAAAGATTTTACATCATACAACGAAAATTGTGAAATTCTGTTCTATGGCTGGAATTTCCAGGTTATAAAGTCAGAAGCCACATTTATATTTTAAATCATAGAGACACGGTAGTGTCACTATTATATGTTTCTTCCAAAAGTGTTCACGTCTCTCTTATGTTTCTATCAAAAGTCTATTATTTCTACTATTCTGTTTTGGTGGTATTCATATACAAACGTGTGTCATTCAAGATCATGGCAACCGGTGTTCATGCGCTATATTTATAGAAAAAATTGTCGAAGTATTAAATGTAAACGTTTTCATAAGAATCGGAAGCGCAAAGCTTCGCCTTTGTATTTGGATTCAAATCTTGTCGCAAGGTGTTCTACAGAATCGTAGATTGTAACAATCCAATTTTTTATGTGCTACATAAGTTATCTCAACCATATATGTTAAGCTATTTATTTAACGAAAATACTACTGTTTAGTACGTATATATGCGAAACAGCTAGTTTTTTATGCGTATTTTTTGCCAATGCGCGTTTTTGAAAACGTAGACATAACCTCATGTTGCCGAAAACTGTTTATTTACGAGCTAGAACCTTATGGCTGCAAAGCTTTTCATTCAAAGTGGTGGTCCCTTAAAGTTTAACATTTTATTATATAAAACATACAAACCTTCTCCAAATTTGTGCAACGAATAACATTAGTAAAGCTTATATTTTGCGAATATGTGAATGATAGAGACTCTTTATAAATCTGTGCGTGTTTTAATAATTTTTTCGGTCATCTTTTGAACAGTTAGCCATGCAAATATGAAAATAGTACCGTTGAACTCGGCTCGTCGAGATATGTGTGACGCCGTGGTGGATGCAGGAATTTCAAAAGGATCGGTCGCTCAACGTATAATACTGCAAAAAAGACGAACGCTAATTTAATGCTGAATCTTAATGCAAAAACCTTTCTCTTGATTCAAGTTGTGGTGGTTCAGGCCAGAGTGGCACCCACTGCATCCGCCAGTGGTATGAGAGACACTTTTTATTTACTTCGTAGTAGGTGCCTAGATTTTACATTCGCGTGGGTTTTTTTAAACCTAGATTTACATTTAATCTCAAAGTTTACGCGTAAAGTACAGATATCAGCTTTGATTTACCGCTCGATGTATTATTGGTAGCACCAACTTGAGCACTGAAATGTCCAAAACTCGGTTTAGAATATTTGAAGAAATTTTGACGTGCAAAATTATGGGTCATCCACGTTATACTGTCTACGCTACTGTAAAAAATTGTCCCCACTTACGAGCCCCTCACTTTGTAGTTGTAGTGTTACTAAATGACATGTCCAAATGTCACCCATATCCTGTATAGACCTTCCGGACAACTCGCATACCCTCTAAACAGCCTATACTTTGTCACATTGCCGTCCATACCCATGCTACACTGTCGATGCGTCATATGAAGGACAACTGTTTTGTCCCGAGTCTGTCAGAACAGACTCTGTTTAGTCACCTAAAGAGTCTGTTTCAAGGGACTCTGTTTTACAGAGTCTGTCTGAAGGGACTATTGTAGAGCTTAATATTGAGTATGCCGCAACCACGGGCGAAAGAAGGGTGCAACTACCGTTGGGCTTGGTGTGCGACGTTAAAGGGTTCCCACTCGCCCGTCCTCCCCTGGGGGACAACAGTGTACGGTTCCGGAGCTATATATTTACACCCCAGCCGCCGCCCCCCCTCACCGGTCACGACAAAGTTTGTTTTCGACAGGGGACACCGGGGTTTAACTTTCTGGTATACCAGAGTTATTATATTCTAACCTGCTCTGCTTGAATGGGGCGGGACGTTCTCTTACAAGTTATCTTTTACCGGCAAAAACCTTCCTGCCCCCTCTTTTAAAAATTTCTGGTTGCAGTTAATTTTTAAGAAAGTAAATTTTTAGAACACTGCAACGTTTTTAAAACAAGCCCTAGTTACGGGCTGTGGACTGTCAACAAGCTCTTTTTCGGACGTCCCGATGTCAGACACTGTGTCCAGACAGTGTCTAATTTGTCCTTAGTCCCTTCGAAGGGACTACTGCCAAAACAATCTAGCTAGGTACACCTTGTGTAAAGTCTTAACATCGTAAGAACAATGTCGTTTTGTCCAGCCCTTGAAACCAGGGGTGTGGACAATTTTTTACAGTAGCGTAGACAGTATTACGTGGATGACCCATTAACACCATTAATTTAATAAGGTTCCCAAAGCAAGCAGTCTCTTTCAAAAACGGGACGCTCGAACACAGCGGGCTCTCATTATAGTGTGAACCGGCCCAGATTTTTCAGGCCCACGTCCGGCAGCCTTAGTTTTTCGTTTTCGAAAAGAAAACAAGAATAAGTTACAAAGCAAACCTTATAGTTGCGGATTCGCAGTTTTGACTGGGGATGGAACATTATTAGAATTTCTTGCACAATTAAGAGGAAACAAACAAAAGTGTGTATTCAGCATGTTTCACAAAATATTTGTTGCAGCCATATTTTTAAATGCTGCGCATTCCAATTATATATTTAACTCAATTCATGTGTGAAATACAGAATTGAAAGTATCGAAATCAGTATTCTTCCAAAATACCGATTACAATACCGATTTGGATGTATTGGTTCAACACTGCTATGCAGCATAAAATCAGTTTTCACTAGAGCAAGCACTTATCAATTGTATTATTGATTTTCTATCTGAATTCAAACAATTTATATGAATTAAAATATATTAGTATTATAAATTGAGCGAATTACCTAATAAATAAAAATGAAATTAGGAAAGCGCGACTTTTGTGATTGTGAAAATGTAGTTTTTAATTTTCATGGAAATATAGCTTAGCAGTTCTAAAACAATTATAACGTGAGTATATATGACTTTAAATTTGACTTTTTTTAGTAACTAGAATGAAAAGTGCCCCGATGTGGCCATAGAAAACGATATGTTTCGGGTAGTAAGATTTTTAGTTCAATACCGCTAGTATTACAATTTCCATTTAATTCTATAGTATTGTTGTGTCGTGTTTCGGGAGGACGCTGATTGGCATCAAATTAATCTAGTTTTAAAACTTTATACGCATGCATGGAAATTGTAATACTAGCGGTATTGAACTAATAATCTTACTGCTGCTGTTTTTGCCCACATTCGATCATACAGGGTCTCTTGCATCGTTATTATCGCTGGCAAACAATTGAACAATTGAATCAATAAAAGTTGATTTTCGTGCATTTACATACATCATGTTAACAAACACCAAACAATGATAAGTTATTTATTTGGTTCGGTTATTGTTTGAATTATAAGGTTTGATTAATCACATTGCTAAGTAGTAAATTAAATGTGCGCTATGTTAAAGTTGTTAGTGTTAACTGTTTACATAGTCAATTGTGCAACCCGTGGGTGGATCTACTACGCTCTAGGGATCAAACGAAGCACCGGCGTACTCAAGAATTTAGGATGTCATATATGTAGGAACGAGGATATCAGACCTTTTTACTATGCAGTTTGAAAAGCAGGCTTACTTAGTGTGGGATCTAACATCAAGCCTGTGCATCCTTGAGCGAACGCTGTCTCACTACATCGTGCACGCCACCTCTAACTGGTCTTATTGTCGAGTATCTCTGTACACGTATGCGGTGGGATAGCAGATATACAAGACACTACACTATATTGTATATGAACATAAACATTCTTCCAGGTTCATGTTAGAACAATAGGGTTGGCACGAATTCATACGCTTATTTTTTAACTGATCATCTCTGTGAAACCTCCATGTTGGAACAATATGGTCTGCACAACCCCTGTTTGAAGTTGAGCCCAAAGTTAAACCACGCCGAAATCGAACCTCGGCCCTCGTGCGCTCGAGTCAAGTATAGTACATTACGTACCAGTACACCATGTTGTCACTAGAACAATTTTTTATACCTGGTATGTATGCACGTGTATGGCCATCATTTTGTTTGCTTTACATACCTTTACCGAACACAGCCTGAACAGGTACCGAATACCGACAGTGTGAACCAAGTTTTTCACTTCAAAATTTATAAAGGGCCAAGGGAACTATACGTATGTTAATCAATTTCTGACTTTCCTGTTTAACTCTATGAGTTTTGCATAATTTGTTGGTTTTGAGTTCGCATAAGCTGAAGTATATCAAAATAATTATATGCGTACGTATTATTATGGATTGCCCCAGAATAGCACATGCAAATGGTGTTACAGTTTTATGCTGTTTCAAGAATCCGGAGAACAAGTGGTACGTATACATTTTGATTTATAGATAAAATTGGACAAATTCGTTTTACGGAAAAAAGACAAATTCATGAAAAGTCTGATTGGTGTTTAAAATCGAACTAAACAAATTGACCGCTAGTTCTGGCAATTTGCAAGCTACGATGACTACAATTCTTACTCGTTTTCTGGAAAACCTTAATATTCTAGTGTTTTAGGATTGTGGCGACTGGTTCAGTAACAGGTGATATTAGTGTTTGGCCTAATGTTTTTTGTGAATTCACTGCTCCAGAAACGCACCCTGTTGGCGAGAAAGTGACAGCAATCTGTGCATGGGTTAGTTTTTCCGGTAAAAGCATAGAAATAGAGGTTACACAGTTATGTGGGTTCAAATTACCAATTTGCGCCGTTTTAATGTGCAAGCTTTAAAGTTCATTAGTTTGACATTTGTATGGGCTACGAGCAGACGTCTTGATGCTGCCAATATGGGTATGTCTAGTCTAGGTCAATTCCCAAAACCTAGTTATGCAAAACATTTGTTTTCTGTTGGTATACATATTGGTAGCAAAAAAGTTAGTATGTACCACTGTGGTTGTAGTAGAAAAACTGGTACCAAGTGCACAATATTGTTAACGTGAATCACACATTAGTAGTTTAATCCGTTTAACCACGTGTCTGATTTTTACATATGCTTGAAATTATATATACATGCGACATGCATTTTTTGCAATGTTTCTGCACATACGAGTTATAGAATGACGAACTTGTAGGGCGACCGATTATATTGTGGGACGGATGATAATCAAGTCCAGATTATATCGCTCAAAGATTACTCGAAAGACGGTTTGGCGTGGAGATTCAATTTACCTGTCACGCACATTGCTATCAATGCTGCCGGCACTAGAATTTTAGCGTCATCACTGTAAGTTTAGGTCGGGTTGGTAGCAAGGCGCGACCGGATATCCGGTTCCGGTTTATTATCCGGCAAAAACTGATATCCGTATCAGGGTGCAACGAGAATTCCGGTTCCGGCATGTTTTCACCTTCCGGTTCCGGTAAATTTTTACCGGATTTAAAAATTCCGCTGTTATAATTTGGCCGTTTTCTTAAATTTGCTCATATTTAAGAATCTCTTTTGAAAGCCACTTGTACTCCGAATATAAGCCATTGATGGTGGATTTCACTTCAGTCGACGACGAAAATCTAAAATACAACATATAAAATACCCATGTTCGACTATGGTTGCTTCACAAATAATAGAGCAAAAATACGATTTGAAATTTTTGGTGAAATGACGTTTTCACTTTCCGGTTCCGGTAAATTGTAATTCCGGTTGCACCCTGATCCGTATTCGGTTCCGGTTTCCGGTATAAACCTACCGGATACCGGATATTTACGGTTGTGTGCCGAATATAATAAAATTGCTTTTTGCAAGTAATTGTCTTTAATAACTGGTTGTGATTACCTTTCTGGGCACTTCAGGAAGTTCCAGTTTCGATACGTTTTAGCTCTTTTTAACTTAACCGAGCGAGTGTTAAACGCATTTTTGTGTGATTTCAGTATATCAGTAGCTACTATAAAGTTTATAACAGACGAAAACCTTGAGCACGCTAAAATACAGCGAAAAATAAATTATTTCAATATATATAATATCCGGTATCCGGTTCCTGTTCCGGTAAAAAATTTACTATCCGTATCCGGTTCCAGTATTCGGTAAATTAATATCCGGTCGTACACTAGTTGGTAGTACAGCTGGATACGTAATAATGGCTTCGTGTGAACTAAACTACTGATATTGCCATTCTTAAGGTATTTTGCATCCTGTGACACGCAAAGTTCGTGACTTAAATTGTCATTTTCTTTAAAATTTCATAAAACCCGGAACTAGTGCAAGTAAAAATACTGGATAAATATCACAAAAATGTAAGTAGATTTTGAGTAATGGTTACTGTGCTGTGGTGCTACGTATTTTTAGTGGAATGGTAATCCTGTGTTTCCATTTTAGGTATCAGATGCAAACCGCTTAAATTTTGAAGTAAAATTGTAGGTGTAGCTTATTTGTCTTTTAGGCAGGGTGCAACCGGAATTCCGGTTCCGGCATTTTTTCACCTTCCGGTTCCGGTAAATTTTTACCGGATTTAAAAATTCCGGTGTTAAAATTTGGCCGTTTTCTTAACTTTGCTAATTTTTAAGAATCTCTTTTGAAAGCCACTTGTACTCCGAATATAAGCCATTGATGGTGGATTTCACTTCAGTTGACGACGAAAATCTAAAATACAACAAATAAAATAAATTCCTATGTTCGACTAAGGTTATTTCACAAATAACAGAGCAAAAAATAAGATTAAAATGAAAATTTTGGTGAAATGCATTTTTCAATTTCCGGTTCCGTTTCCGGTTCCGGTTCCGGTAAAATTTTCAAATTCCGGTTCCGGTTCCGGTAAATTGTAATTCCGGTTGCACCCTGCTTTTAGGGATTTTAAAATTCGTTGGGTAAATGTGAATGATGCAACGGATCATCGTGATTTTGACGGTCATGAGGCAGCTGTCCTTAACGTTGCTTTGGATCCAAAGGAAATTTACTTTGTAAGTGATGTTATAAAATAAAATATACAAAAACATCTGCAATTGCGTTCACAAACTACATTTTTATGAATAACATTGACAATTGACACTAATATAAGAAAGCTAAATAGGTTCATAACAGAGTCAAGATTAATTGCAGCGTAAAATTATATATTATTTTAAAAGACTATGCAGTGTGTAACCCACCAAATTGTTTATAACACCTTGATGGTTGTTTTATTGTCATCAATCCCTGTATCTATGGACCTGGTACCTAAAAATTAAACGCACAAATTAGTATTGTGCTGTGTACCTTTGCATCGAATTTTGAGACCTATATATGACTTGAATAACAATATATACTGTTCTAAAGGTTTTTTGGCACATGAAATCGGTTGCAAAATTTCTGTCGTTTAGGCATCTGCATGTGCTGATGGTACAACTAAAATATGGTCTATTGCCGATAGTAAATGTGTTGCTACGAGACAATTGCTGCCAAAGGTTGCTGTTCTTGAGTAGGTTTCGTTATTCTACGAATTCAATTGGGCGATTTGTTTTGTTGTAGGTGTTGACGTATAACGAATACAAGGGCGAAGCTAGGAGTTCCATTTAACCATTCCTGATCACTCGTATATCACATGCGCATACACTTTACACGCTTTATCTATTGCATTATAATTGACACATTTTGCACAAAAGTAATCTCGAGGTGCGGGATTGAACCAGGAGTAAGTCTTGTTTAGAAGCTTTGGCCGAGTGGGCCCCCTCCTCTGGTAGATGTAGCGAACCCAAGTTTATGGTGGTACTTGTTTAGTTGCCCCCACATAAATTTCCTTTCCATACAACTAACCAGAGCTTAAGTATCAGTCTAAGCAGGTGGTAAACACTATGTGGGGGGAACGTTCACCTTCTCTTTCATTGGTGCAAGAGTCTTTAGACGCGGCTTCAGTTTATAGCGCAAGATACCCTCCCCCATTTGAATACTTAAACATAACCCGCACCCTTTCCAAAGTGCCGGATACGTCAATGCTCGAATATAGTCTATTTTATTAAGCAATATATAATTTTTCGATGTCTAAATACCCTTCGACTGTTAGAACATTTGAGCTCTTACATTTCATAATTTTGTTTTTTTCGATGCATATATTGGTATATATTACTTTGGATGTAATACTAAACGTTTGTATCATTCTTGGCTTGTTTGCATTTATAGTATTGAAGCGATTGTTGTTGCAATGTGCTGGGAACCAATTACTGGTCGTGTAAGTGATTGATATAGTGACTATGAGAGTTTATATCTTTGGCATATTATTACGGTGCACGCTCAGCTATGTAAATTAGCTGTATAAGTGCACTGCTTTAACTCAAAGCATTAAAATTTACAAACGTCGAGGCAAATGCCAAATTTCACAATACGCATGTGTAATTAATGTTTGTGGATATTTATATATACGTATAATATATATTATATATGTTAGACAAAATTTGGTGTTCGCTGACAGTCTATAGATCTGTTTTTAAGCTTCTTTATATTCCAAACGGCAGCGAAGTTATAGTGCTTGAACGTTCATCGTGGACACTGTGTGCTACTATTAAAGACGATCATATAACTGTGAGTTAATTCAAAATATTTGGTTTGAAATGGGATTGAAATATCTGGATAACATGACGCATACAAGAAATAACAGTTCTGATTGGCCATCACTATAATAATGCTCGTAAAATGGCTTACCTTGGCTTTGTTTGACGTAATATATGGTTTTATCAATAAGTATCTCGATTTCAACAGCTTGAATCTAGCTTTGTAATTGAAATTAATTTTTAAACGAAGGTTCTGCGCCAATAGATATCAAGAAAGGTTACAGATTTGGAAAGCAATGTCATTTGATATATTACTACTTACCGTTGCCAGTTCGATTCACTGCCCGTATCCTCAGCAGTGATCTTTGTAGTTCCGTTGGAACAAACAGTACCTTTCAAACCATTTCGCTAGTAGGCGACAGAGGCAAAACTATTTAGGGACAGGCCTATGTTACAGCCTCTATGTGAACATCACTGAGCATAAGGAACCGCAGAAATGAGTTAAACCTCTGTGCAGAAATGAGTTAAACCTTTGCGCACAATACGCTTATTTCAGGGCGCAAATATATGTGCGGTATCAAAGAACTCGTCAGTTTTAGCGATTGCGTGCAAAGACGGCCAAATTGTTTTATGGAATTCAGTCAGTAATCATTTTTTGAGTAGGTAAGCGTTTAGCAGTTGCTTTTGTGTGTAACTTCGATAGCGTGTTGTTTTAAATTTTGCGGTGTGGGGTAATTCTTTCAAGTGTGCGAAAAATTATTTCAGCGTGCTAAAACTATAATTCCATATTTAATGCCAAGAATTTACTGGAACATAATCATTAACAAGATTCCACCAGAATTCGTGTTCCGGTCGGGATTTCTGCAAAAACGAGCGATGCGTACGTATATGTCGGGTCCTGAACAGCTACTTCACCCAGTTGGCATCGGGACCATGCCGTCACGTGCTCTAAGTATTTTGCTGTGCAGCTGTTGCATAAATGTCGAGCGTGAAAGCGCTTTGTTTTATTCCGTATCCAGAACAACCGTTTGACCCAGCTGGCAAACAAACTAATCTGCTGTGTAGTCAGTGCCGGGCTAGGCTAGGGTGCCCCCTCTCAAATTCTAGGGAGTTACACATGTCTTACTTGAAAATAATTACATGAGTTCAGATTTTTTCTTTAAGAGTGAGGACAACAGAAAAACAATCACTGAGCGGGTTGATTTGGCATCCGGACTTCAATAATCGCCTCTTGTATTCTGACCTCAATGTATGTTATGTTGTTGATTTAAAATCAAAAAACACAGGTGAAAGATTTCGAAACGTAAAGGTTGCACATGATAAAGAAATATACCTTATTGTATTTTATTCCGTACGCGGGCTTGGTTTGTGGATACTTTGTGGAATGCTCTCGTATCGACTTGAGTGCAACTTAGTAGAAATACACTTCGTATACTGTCGAACTGTATAAATTGGTTTGTACCGCGTTTCTTTCGAACTGTAATTGGATGTTAATTTTTCGCTGAGCACTGAATTGAATTCGGATATCCAGTTGCTTACTAGAACTCCCCCGCTGCGATAATAAATATCCTAACGCAAACATTGCTTGTGTAAAACTGTTGGACTTATTAGCCAAGTGTAACTAACGTTTCACTGGATATCTCTTTGTTTCATGCAGTACTTTTTAGTTATCTATGTCACATGCTGTTGTTTGTTCCCAGGGATATATTGGATGGTTTGAAATCGATGAACCGATACTGCAACGAACAGATGTTAGACCGCAGGTAGTGGTGTGGGGGCATATCCCTGGCTCGATGTAACTCAATCGGCAGTTAAAATTATTTTAATTCAACTAACAAAGGAATTAAGTATTCAAACTCCTAGGTGAGAAATACGTTGAAAACTTTTTCTACGTGCACATTAAAAAAGGCAAACGTCCAAAGTTTTTAAATGGATATAACACGAGTGGTAAGCTTTGATTTTATAGAATGACTTAGCATGTATAACCAATTGGCGTTAAGTTTTGATACAATCTAACTAACTAGTCTACAAATAAGTCAATGTCCGCACTTGTGTAAACCATCTACCGCAAACAGACGTGAATTGTCATAAACTCTGTTTTACTGGTTCGAAAGGTACATATCTTTGATCAACCGAAATCGACTGCGGCATCTGCTTATAATTGGCAACCACTAATGATGATGCAATAAAGCATTGTGTCTCAGACAGTAATGAATCTTGATTGTGGAGTCGGTGGGGCTGCGGATCTCTTACTCTTTCCTACCTGTCTGTACGCGCTGGGATTGGTAATAACTTCAAGAACTATTGCAGATTGCGGTGAACACATCGGACCTGAGTTCAGCGAAAAGATCTACCAATGGTCAAGGTGTAACCAACACACGTTGTGATAATAATGACAAAGATGATGATGATGATTTAGACGACTTTTTCGGTGTTAAGATTGATCAGTTTGGCGACGCTGATAGTAGCACGAGTAATTACGGGCCAAACAGTCAGCCTACTGCTGATACCACTACAACAACTACACCAGGTAATAGTCAAAGCGGAAGTGGTATAACGCGTGGCTACAATGCTGTTGATGATGATGACGACGATAATAATACTACTGGTAATAATAATAATAAACTTCGAATGACACGATCACAGTCTAATCGAAGGCGTCTGATGGTTAAAGATGACGATGATGAGGATGAGAATGATGTTATGGATGACATCATTAATAGAGGAGAATCGACCAATGAAAGGAGAGAACCGGAGCCCGATAGCGAAACGAGAGGTGAGTTGGATTGTGTGTTTGGTGGTGCAGTTTAGACAACAGAATTGCACCTTGCCAAAAGCCGGTAAGTTCTATGCTACATAAGCAAAGGGAAAAGTTGGATAAGCAATCAATAAAGTTTGGTTCAACGTGTTTACGTTTAAACTATAGTGAACAACAGGAAATTTATATATTGGTGTGAGGATGATGTTATGAATGACATCAGTAACGGGGGTGATTCAGCGCATGGAAGGAGAGCAGGATCCACAGGAGTTAAATTTGCCGAAACATAAACAGAAATTGAACTTTTTATGAACAGGAACCAGTATTTACAATGATTTTCAATGCCGAATTACTGTTTTACTTTTTATTAACCTAGTCAGAAACGTTCCTTCAGCAAATTTTTCACGATTTCTTTTCTGTTTTTGCCACTCGTGTAAATTCACTCTCAAATATTTCAATTTAACCATTTGCTAACTAAACATAACGAGATCAAAGTTTGCAACTACAAAATCTTTTAATCTTTAAAAGATTTGGCAAAACACCGTAAAAACTACGGTCCCTGCATTCAGCAACGCTGGAACAGAAACAGGAATCGATTTTAAAGAATTCCGGCCGGAACTGGAATTCCGCTGGAACCCTGGTTTATTGAAGCACTGTTTGAGCAACAGTATTGCAGCATACCTATAGTCTATTAGATTGTAAGTGGCAGTGAAGTGTATAGTTCGCACTGAAACGCGAGTGGGAATTTATTCACCTAAGTGGACTTGGATAAAAGATGAAAAATAAAACTACTAATTGTAATGTCTGCTTGTGGATCGCATGGGTTTTTAGGGTCTGACATTGGAGCGATAAAAGCGAGCTATAACAAGCTAGTAACACGGTTAGAAGACGACGAACCAATCGTGGATCCAGATGGTCAGATAAAAGACGAAGATGCCGCTTTCGTAGAAATGGAACCGGAGCCAGCATGGTATCCGGTAGAGTCGCAAGCAGCGTTTGTATGCAGTTCCACACCGCTTAGCGCGGGGCAGCGGTTTATGGTAAGCGAATGCTTACATTTCTGAACGTTTTGTAGGTATAATCAGTTTAAGATTTACGTATTTTCGGGTTTCTGAAAACTTTATGGGGTCCGCTTACTTCTAAAACACTGACGACATAAACTGAGTCTAAGTTCAGAATATTTGAAATGTTTAATATATTTCGGTAAATAAACATTTTATATCTCTTGTCGTATTGATGGAATATGGCTTATTTAGTACGAATTTGAATAGAATTGAAGACGCGGTAATGGTTTTGCTAACCATTTTTAGAAATGGAACACTGTTGGTATTATTCGACAATACGAAACAGATGCTGACCGAACAATTGATGTTGAATTTCATGATACTTCGGTGTATCATCCTATTCATTTGGATAATTCAAGCACAGAGTTCACCTTGGCGGACTTGAGCAGCGAAGTTGTCGTTTTCGGTGCTCCGAGCAAAGGCGAAACGAATAGGTAAGGCATTGGTCTGCATACGGATTAATAAATTTTTGCTAATGTCGTAATGTTGTTTAAGATGTTGTTTGAACTAGACGGTTACAATAGAATTTCATTTAATTTCGCCGAAAGTTTAAGTTTAGGTATCTTTTGCGTCTCGACTTCTGCTTTGATAGAAAATATGGGATTGAATGCTAAAACATTTTAGTTGTCATTTTTTCTTTAAATTGCCTTTTAAGCATATTTGATGAAGTACATGGTCTATAGTGTTACCGTTGATGTTAAATTTTAGTCAACTGAGAGTTCTTTATTTCGCGTCGTGGGATGGTTCAAATGAATGGAGCGTTGAATTTCCTCCTGGAGAGGATATTACGGTATGTTCATAAACATATATGTACTAAATTAGTGTAACAGCAAACATTAGTGCTACGTATATATGAGCATAGCAACTGTTCTAGATTGGAGAGGGCCACGTGACGATTAATTATTAATCGAAATATATCAAAGTCACTATAAGGGGTTATGACATTGAGTTACAAAAATTTCTGAAACAATATATAAAATTACTTATGAATTTCAGACGCTGTGTATTGGAAACGGCTGGCTAGCAACTTCTTCATCGAACGATTTTGTTCGAATATTTACTGTCGGAGGCACTCAATTCGATATGTTCTGTTCGCCTGGCCCAATTGTAACCATGGCTGCTCATGCCGAAATGCTAGCAATTACTTATCATGATGCGATGGGTAAGTACATTCTGCTCATCATGATGCGTTGGGTAAGTACAGTTTGCTCTGTTTAATGGGGTTTGGCTTATAGATAATGTGTGGTTACGGTAGGCCGTTCGATTGGATGGAGTTCATCTTGCTCGAAATACAGCCCTAGTGCAATCGTTTGTTTGTAATTTTGACCTTGCTTGAGTAGTTTTAGCCAACCACATATTCTGACAAGTGACAAGTAAGGGTTTTTAGTTTTTATCGCAATTGTCTCATTTCACTTAGAACTTGCAAAATCGAATTTTAGTTCCGAAACTGATGGCGTTATTGTGTTGTTATTTTAAAAACATACTATTCCTTTGAGCCTTAGCTAGTGGAACCACAACATGCGTTTTCAGAAATGGTTTCGTTATTTTTGCGTTGTATTTATTTAGGGCTAGCCGATTGCCAAAATATGAGTATTTTGCTCTATGCCGTTGATCTGTTTCAACGAAAGTCTTCGCCAGTCGGATTGAATAAGAACAATTCGATTAAGGTTCCATTGCAACAAACAAAATCGTTATACTGGGTCGGGTAAGTTTAGTCATATTATGCTCATCTGTTTTTCGTAAAGCGCTGCATGCGAACAGTGCAGCAAATATTTCTGCTGAAATCAAAAAAAAAGGATTGTTCGTAAATCGAGCGAGGCAGGTACTAAACATGAAATTGAAAATAGCAGATGGCTTAGCTTTTTGTAGCACGTCAGTCGTGCATAGCACACATTATTTTCAACCAACAGCTATTACAATGGCAGTAAATAGTTTTGGTTGTACCGGTTGTGTTTAAATCGCTAAAATCGGAGAGCTTTCTGTATTGTATATGATTGGGGTCGGATATAATGCTGTACAATGTCAAGTTTCTAACTAATAGATTTTCCTTTATATTATTTTATCAATGACATCATTGATTGTTGGATATTTGTTGTATTATTTTTCTTTTATTGTACATGCAGGTTTACCGAGATAGGATCATTATGTTGTGTCGATACAAGCAATATTGTTTATATTTATCGCAAAATGACATTTGCTTGGACACCTGTGCTTGATTTGAAAACTCAGGTATCACTATGTTTATATGATGGTGAAAACGTGGTACCGTACCGAGCCAATAAAGCATTCGAATAAAAATTAATATATTTTTGAAGTAAAATTAATGGTTAATCACGTGGTACAAAATATTTGCGGGTATTCATGAGATTAGAATACTGGTTTCTAAAGAAACAGCTTTGTTGACTGGGTTGCGTTAGCTTAGCTTTGCAAAACGCGGAACTACTGAATTTTTGTTTAGGTTTCTGGCTGTTTACGGTTTTTTTGTTTCAGACGAAGCGTAGTTCCGACAATATGTGGGTGATTAGCATCAACGAATACCCGGCTCAAGTGAGGTGGGTTTTTGTTTTAAGAAAGAAAGTTTTGTATTTTCATTTTACTGCTTGAACCGATTTTTATTACGATTCTCTGTTCTAATTTGCCTTTTATTAAATGTTGTTTGAAAATAGCATAAATGGAAAAGTTTTCCTGGAACGTTATTCGGAATAGTATTTTAGCACTGTTAAAATTTACACTCTTTGGCTTGTTTTGGTACTCAACTGTTGTTTAAGATGCGTTTTCTGCAAAGGTTCGCTATATCCAAACGTTGTGCCGCGTCCAACAGTGAGCGTGGTAACGTGGAGTTTGTTGCTCTGTGACGCGCAGACGGAAAAGACAAACATTGAGGTTTGCAATTTTATAGTTCAGTTCGTTGCAGAAAATTTTATATGTACATAGTACACGTTGAATAAGATTGATACTAATATATACATAAAAATGTTATATTGCTTCATAACAGAGTCGTTAAGAGTTTCAGTATAAAATTTTAATTTTAAAAGACTGTGTAACAAGCCATATTAGCCATATTGTGCGAAACACCTGTAGGTGTTAATGCAATTATTTAATCAAAATATTTCGTGCAACAGGGAGTGTTATGATGGTACTGGTGGTAGTCGTAGTCCTGCTTTGTGTTCAGTTTAAACTGATGTGTATTTAGGATTTTGCATTTTTTTAATTACTAACCCAACTGACAATACAAAATTTTAAAGCGTTGGCTTTTGCAGTTCGGACGTTTTACGGTTAAACAGCAACTGGCGTGCGCTACAAACAGGGCAAAATAGCAAACGACAACAAAGAAATCGTTTCTCTGCTAAAGAAAGGGTCGAACTGAAATAGTATTCCCGGTAGCGCAGCCGTCTATTATTTTTCATTGTCAGTTTCCGTTTCCGCAATTTTTAATTCCGTATGCATCTTGATGAAATATTGAGTTTACTTTTAGAATTCGCTGATATTGTGTCGTTTGTTTCAAGAGAATATGTCAGCGGCTGGATTTAATACAGACCAAAACGAAGCATGTGAAGAACAGTTGAAGTCAGAAGTTTCTCATATTTTTCATTTGTTTAGGGTAAGTTTTTGAAATGTTCATGCTGAGTTGTGTGTAGGTGCGTACAAACGTACCTTATATAGTATAATACATTGAGCAACGACAATTTTAAATCTTTTGGCAATTGCATGTTGTGTGATGTGACCGGAATATTTCGTTCAAAATTTGAAAACGTTTTAATTTCAATTTGTAGTATGATTATTGTGAAATCTATTGGAGTTGGATATATAGATTTCCCCAGTGGAAATCCGGCCGTATTTTATCACCAGTTACCGATCTGAAAATGTACACAGATTAAGTCGAGTTCAAAATGTGCTAAATTTCGAATATCATCATTCGTCGGTTGTTAAGTAACAAGATTATCACCAACTGATGATGGATTTTACACACATATGAGTATGCACTTTTGTGAGATATGTCATGCATTGTATGGTAATTTGTTTTCTATTCATAGATCGCTTGCAGCTCTAAACGGGAGTGTCGGGCGCTCGAAATCGCACGGTTGATGCCGAAATGTGCTCAAGTGCAATTGCTGATTCAGTAAGTTTTATTGGATCTAAAATTTTCTGAGGTCCCAGAGGAAAGAGCATTAGGACGAAAAATTCGCGCAAATGACATTTTTATAGCAAATTTCCAGTCGCTGACAAACGTACTTATGTTTACAGGTACGCAACAAAAGCTCGGTTAATGGGACTTGCGGAGAAACTGGCCGATTTAGCACGAATAAAAGCACAGAGGGAAGACGCGGATAGAGAGGATGCTGTAAGACGGCAAGCACCTCGTATTCGCAATTACAGAGAAAGCAGGTTAGTTGCGTAATTGCTTTGTGTTTCACCGAGTGAGACTGTAGATTAACATCGGAATAGACTAATTTTTCAGATATTGTAAGTCATTAACGAAGTCGGAGGTTAATATTTTGACGGCCCCGCACGTCAATACAATTTCGCTCTCAAATTGTTATGCGGTGCATTGCTGCAATTCACGTGCGTTGCAGGACGAGTTCGGATGGCACCGGACGGTATTAAAATAATGAAAGGTACATCGCCACTTTAAGTATGAAACAAGTCTTCTGTTATAGCTCAGAACCAGATGAACACGACGGTTGTGCAGCTCCGATGATTGTTAACGTTCCATTGACGCGAGAACCGATAAGAAGATGTGAATCAGCTGATGTGCGACTCCAGCCTGTATCCAAACGTGTTGATGCGGGTATGTTTTTGAAAGCTGAACTAGTATTAATATTTAATTTTCATTAGTATGTTACCTTTTACTGTACCTACTGCCTAGCAATGTGTAATCGCTGCAACAATTTTTTCGCTGATCAGAAAGCGTAGTTAACTGTCGAGATCTGAAAAAAGAACTCGCGTATGCAAAGTGTTTTGGCTAGCATGCGTATGGATTTTCAGCTTTGTCTCGTTCTTCAGATTTATTAGCAAATCCAGTGCCTGCGAAATTGAAATTTGCCAGAAGATCGCTCCCTGGTTCTTCTAATCCATTCAAGGTTAGCTATTCATAGCCCCATTCTCGCACGTGCATATTTCCAGCGATAATTCGCTGTAGCTACCAACTTGCTCTAACTAGCAAATTGCAAATGCAAGTTCACGCTGAATTTGGCTTTAGTTTTGTTTTAGTCTACAAGCGTCTCAATGGTAATTATTTTATTTTTTGCACCATTAGCGTTGGCTGGATCATTCTTCGACACAAACTTTTGACACGGTTGTCGGTTCAATAGTGTCGTTGATGAAATTGAATGAATGTTTCATGTTCACTTTTGATGCAAGAGTTTCAGAAAACTTCTCAGAACGCGCTAAATGCGACCGGTTATACCGATGCAGCTGATAGTTCTGGCGTACCCAAACGCGGTGAATCTGTGTTTGACGAACCGGTACCGGCTAGAACTTCAGGAATGACCGCTGCGAGTAAGCGGAAATCTTCGAGCAAAACCGGAACAACAGCAAGACAAGAGACATCAAAACAAGCAAGGCTTGTTCTTGGCGGTGCCACAACTGCTATTGTGTCAGATACAAACGAAAAAGACAAAGAGAACGTGGACCTGAATATGGTGTTAGTGAACACCAGTCGTCATATCGTATTGAGCGAAACTCGGACATACTTACTTTTTTCCTCAGTCTAGTTAAACATTCCAAGCATATAAAGGACAAACGTATATTTTGGACGGCTTAGTTTTTTATTCGTCGAGTTGGTTGCTGGAGCTTATAAAGTCAAATTGTGGAATAGCTAACTAATTTGTATAACCAATTATTCATATTAGCGTTTTGCTAATAAAGGGATTAAGATTTTTAACTCCAATGCCAGTCTAACATGCCAGGACAATAATATGTCAAACAAAATATAATCAAAAGAGGTTCCTGAGATTCTCATCTAACTGACAGACCGACACCCACTATTCGACCCCCAGTACAAAACACAAAAAGCTTTGTAAAACCCCGACTTTCGCTCAATAAGTCTATTTGACGTGAACAAACGCAGATTACATTAATTTGTGTCAAGCGTACAAACTTTTGGCGGTGTTGCTTTATTTTTCTTGTGTATCAGCATCATTAAATTATTGCGGTGCGGTGCTTTCTACAGATAAAAACTTATGCTTTTAGGCTTAGGCTTGGTGGGTAGCTTTTTATAGATAGCATGGGCTTTATAGTCATTGACGTGCTTTTTGGGTTTTCAGATCATTTAAAAGAACTTCATTGAACGGATTTAACGTTTGGCTTGAATCTCAGTACGATGTGCTATCACAAAACTTCGAAGGCGATCCTACATTGGATGCAAGCAATTTTAACGCGTTTGCTATGCAAAGATTTGCAATGCTGGCGGCTGAGGAGAAAGCAGTAAGTTTGAAATTTTTACTTCATGCTCTGTAACTGTTAACTTTTTAAATTGCACCAGCTGCAAAAACCAAGCTCACCGATGCGCGGTCGGTGGGGGTTTATGATCAAACACTTTCTTGGTGATTTACATCCAGGCTGTATTTTTAGTATTGGAACGATATTGCGAAAGAACGAACAGATGTTACAAGCGATGAAAATGCAGCATTTGGAGCTGAAAAAGTCTCTAAGAATGGTAGGGTTTTGAACGACGGTGATTCAGATAAAATGGAATGTACTCAACCGTTGTTTGAGTTGGAAGAATCAAAACAATTTGAAGATCAACAAGAACGTGAACGGAAATTAAAAGCGAATGCTGATACTCAATTGTTGTCGAGCTTGACTTTTGAATAAAGCGTAAAATTAATGAGGTGGTATTGGTGTCAAGGCTAGTGTTACTTTTAGGGACGTAACTCTTGATTCTGGGCATTCGCTGGGTGGGTAGCGCCGGAGTGGGTGCATCAACCCAGCGGATCCCGGTTGGCAACAGGGGGGGGGTAAATTTCTGAACGGGGGTCGCAGAGTTTTCAGTGAAGCGTCAGGTGGTGCACTTGCCAGTGTTTAGCTACGCCTACAACTACATAAGCACCTGACATCAAACGTAACATGGACCGGTGTCAAAATAGTTGAATGTTCAAAGTTGTGAGTAGAGATAGCTGTTCATGGTTATTCTAAAACTGGTTTCAGCACGGTTTAAGTGATGCATGGTTGCATTTGAAGAATTGTGAAATGCTTATTGCTACCACCACCAGCTAGCGATAGGATTTCAAACTGACGAGGTTGAACTCAAAATTTGTCGAAATTCCAGCCGGAATCAGAATTCCGTTGGAACTCTGGGTGGTATGATTGACAGTACGGTCACTAGAGTGAAACATGGTTGTATATTACTATCTTGAGGTTCTATTTAATATTGAAGTTATGAGCTGAAATTTGAGTATCCAAGGAAAATTGTGTTTGAAGATGAAATATAAAATAATTTACCTTTAATAAGACGTTTTGCTAATGCAATAAAATTGCAATTACTGCTCTGCATTTGATTTTGTTTCAGTTCATTGTTTTATACCATTTTGTGCCAAGTTTAGTAAACGTTTTTAATGGTCGTTACTCATCAGGAGCAGTTAGTTTAGGCGGGGGTTAATTTGAAGCAAATGCCTTGTTTGCATGAAATGTTTTAACGAACTATAGACATTGAAGAAGGTCGGCTTGGCGTCGTCTAGTAATGTGCACCGACCGGCCAGTAATTGTTTATCACAGAAAAAACTAAAAATTGTGACATCAATATTATATTTTTATTCATACTACCATTTCGATTCAAAGAATGATAATGTAATCGAATCATGTTTTCTCACCGATCAATAAGAATTTTGAAAAGTAATAAGTTTTCAGTTAGGTTCAGCATAAATGAAGTTACTTCAAGGTCCTGAAACCAATGCACACCCTTTTTGTTGCATATAAAATTTATTAAACCACTGCCACCCAAAACCCCTGCGATTTTAAGGGAACCTAAGCATGATGCGGGGCTGCCGGCCCCAAGAACTAACCAATTCTCACGCTGAAAGCACCAAAAACATTGTTAAATACTTTGTTAGAAATCTCAGCTCTTTCAGTACTTAAAAGAATTAAATTCCCAAACGGAGAAGTGGAAATTGAAACCTGAAAACCCCTGGATACGCCCCTTATATTGTGTATTATTAATAAATCTATGGCTATGCATGCGAGTTTTAATCGCTGGTTTTGCCTACGCTGCAATCCTGCTGGTTGTTATCCCGGGACAGCGGGACAGCTTTAAATGTATAGACCAATATTTTGATTATTAATCGTGTCGTCGTATTGAATGAAGGAACAGTGATCGGCATTATTTTGCATAAATGTTACGGTATCTCACCACCATGTAGTTTTATTGACTTGACACTTGTACACCACGGTATGCAAAACCAAGTTCTGTTAGTGAAATCTCATGTGATATTTACCCAGCGACCATCAGATATCAATTTTTTAATCCTTACGGAAACAGTACCGCCACATTTGTTATAATTTCGACTGCTGTACATTTTTGTGTCGTATTTTTATGTCCGATTTAAAATATATTTACACAAATTAAACATGCAATATATAATACATTAACCACAACACCAATCTGTAAGTGTCGACTGCCGCTTTTTATTACAGGAGTCCAGGAAAAGTCCTCTTCAATTGACAGTTCAATCTCAGTTTCAAATGCCGGACAGATTGACCAGTTGAATTTGATTCCTTGCTCAGGTTGGCTGACTTCCGTTGACTCTGTACTCGTACGACGCTTGGTGGAATCGAGCGTACTTGTTGTAGTCTTCACTAGTGTCGTTTTAGTTGTAGATGTAACCTGAAAGCAAGAAAATATACTTTGACGACAGTTTTGCTTCAAACTCCGACTGCTGTTTCATTCTTTAGCTTTATATATCGTTTATACTATTGAACGACAACTAATATTTTAGTATAGTCCGTTATGGTAATTTTGGGCTTCACACAAACTGAAATCGGAGGAATTTTTAAGTTCATTTTCCGTTGTCAATATAAACGTAGAATGTTCTGCAATAGAATGTATGAATATGTAGTGGAAAGTCATTTTTCACTTTACATTTAATACGGGACTGCAGAATTCTGAGAAACCGCCAATTTTAGGAGACCAACCAAGCTCACTGCACTGAGCGATACCAAATTTGTTTTCGGTTGCTTTTGCGTTGTTTTAGTGTCATTTGTTTCGGCTTCGCGGGACTCAGCCTGACTGCAATATTCAATTATTGCTGTATGCAGTTGATGAATTAAATTTTCAACTGCCGGCCTTGCTGTGGAGTTCGCTTTCGTTGTCACGACACAATTTTTTTCAACGCAGTTGGCAAAGAAATTTTGCAATGATGGACAATATTTGGACGATTTGCTCTCTGGTAGTCGAGATAACAATTGATCAAGTCGTCTCATGAGTTTGACAAAAGGAAGATCATGTTCTGAAATGGTTTTGGCAATAAGAACAACTATTGTCGCTTTTTCATTTCCCACCCACACAACTGAACTTAGGTTTAGGCTTAGGAATACATTTTTAAAACTCGAAGATTATTTTGTGTTGTTGACATCATTGACGTCGAGCAAAAGACGAGTTAGAGAACGCAGAAACTTCAACGCTGGATTTCTCAGTCAATCAATAGGATCACAGAGGATGGGACTGTGGGAGTAAACGTTTGTTGATTCCAGCGTTCTTTTTTCTAGAAAAAAATTATGACCGGAAAAAATGATTTTTTCCATTTTTTACCGGAAAAAATGGTAAAAATGGAAAATAACCAGTCTTGGTCTGAGTGATCGGTTAGCCCACACTTAGCCGTCGTTTGCCCAAAAATGCTTGCATTTTGAAAGTTTTTGCATATTTTAGCTTCTGATGACATCCTCTGATCATTCCATGTCCAAATCTAAATTTTTGCAAAATTCGATTTTTAAGGCCACAGGCAGACGTCTGATTGGGAAACATTGAACAATATTCGTCTTAGCTCCGCAACCTGTGTCAAATGGTACATATGTAATTTGTATAATTTTTCGACAAAAACATTTTGAGTACAGTGAATTAATTGGGGACCTTAAAATTCGATTTTATTAGGAATTTAAATTTAGGCATGGAATAATCGGAAGAGGTCATCAGAACATCAGAAACTCATGAATGGAGCGAGCTCAACAACTCACACTTTTTAAAGTATACATTAAATCCCAAGATACTTTTGGGTTTTTTTCTGACATCAAACCACTCAATTGCTGCACCTCGCGAGCAAAGAGAGGTTGAAGCTAGACGTATATATTCTTGTGTTAAATCGTACGGTAAAAGCAAGCTTTCAGTTTTGAGCACCCTAACTTTGGCCCCACTGTCGACGAAACTTGGTGAGTGAACCGAACAAGTTGCATAAGTAATTTTACATTGAATCTCTTGGCAAATTTTTAATTCTGAAATCCATTTATAAATTCATATGCTGCAATTTTCGCTCTTTTCGGACATATAATGTGTCCTGGTAGACATTGCACACGGTCACTTCTAATGTGTTGCATGAAAATTAGTTGCATGTCATCTAAAAACGTTATTTTATATCATATTTAGTTGCAAATTATATTTAAGAATCGTTTAATATTTTTCCATTTTTTCCACCCCCTCGGAAAAAATGGAAAAAACCATATTTTTCCGGTAATTTTTTCCGGCCAACAACCCTGGTTCATCCTAACCTGAATCAATACGACGTATAATGTTTCTATGAAGCAAATCCCGACAATTATTTTTGTCTTTACACTGTTTAATGTCTATGGTATTCGCATGCATATTTATAGAAAATACAACACAAATCATACAAGCCGTGAGCAACCAAGCGCATACACTTTCTGTATCACTAGAAAACATTTTGAAGCCTCCAACGCTATTAGGCGTTGACAATTTATGAGCATAAATATTAGATTTTGAAATTCTGACAGAAGAAAATAACTCGTTTAACTAAAACGTATTTACAGCTTTTTTTAATTTATTAAGTCAGTATTCAACGAGGTTTACGCCTAACCGTTAAGTATAAGCATCAGCCGTGCCTAAGTCTGAACGTTAACAGGCGAAGGGTTAACCAAAAACTTTAACCTGGGCTTGTACAAGCTTTATCCTAAGCCGAAGCCTATAATTGTCAATGTGGGCGAAAGTGTTCATTAGTCATATGCTTGTACTGTGTGACCCGAATAAGAGGGGGGACTGATATTTATTTGCCCTCTCCAGAGGGTACTCCCCTTGTTAATATTCGTTACGGACTGTTATTTATTTTTAATCCACAATCCGCCACCCTTCGTTACTGATATATATCCGGTACTGCAACTATCCGTTGAATTAAATGTTTGTTTGTGTTGTGTCAATAGCTTGAGCAATCAATTAAAGGTTATACTTAGAAATGTACTTTCAATATTTAAGTACGCCTTAAAGTTTCGAACTCAATTTTATTTGGTACTGAAGTCGTTTATGCACTACAATTAGGGATAACTGACCTTCATGGACTCTAATTAAAATTTAGGGACTCTATCTGCTTACGGACTCTTATTAGGGATACGAACTCCTATTGATTGGGACTCAAAATGGGGACCCCCTCTTATTACCCCACACCCTCTTATTCGGGTCACTACAGTAATAGAAATAAATGCTAAATTGCTACTATGATACTGCGATATATTGTCCGGATCAAAATATATCTAATCAGTCCAGTACTCAGCTCATACACATTTGCCCTCACATTTAAAGTTTAAGCATAGGCTCAGAGCTAAACGTTACAGCTAAAGGCTTATTCAAACGTTTAGGCTTAGACTTAATCAGTTCCTGAAACCTAAGCGTAAACCTAAGCCTTTGGGCAATAGTGCACAAAAACCCAGAACTTTACTTCGATTTTAGTTTATTTTGTTCGAAGTTTTCTATAATTTTTTAACTATTAAAAACTGCCATATAATTGTTCAGCAGTCCCGTTGTTCACGTGTATCTCCATCCTAATAAACCCAAAAAAATTTTATAGTTTTGTAACGCGTGATCGTGACAATGTGTTGATCTTGAACTAGATTTCAGCAGCAATTTGTAATGTTTTGTTGCGTAATTATTTTGCGATTTTTTTAATTTTATATATTATATATAAATATATATACATACATACATATACATATATATACATATATATATATGTATATATATGTATATATATGTATATGTATGTATGTATATAAATATATATACATACATACATATACATATATATACATATATATTGCACGTTTGCAGTGTTAAACAATGGTAATATTTAATTTTGCAACGGTTAAACTTGCAGTACTATTAATATATTCGTTTGCGCCTGTTATTTTTAATCTACGAGATATAAAATTTGTCAATTTCATGTTACGGAATATTATGCATTGATTCAAGTCTTTCCTGCGTGAATATTTTTCATATCGACTTTTATCTTAAGTTTCAAGCAAGGATTTCAGCTGAAAGGCTTTTGGCTGTGCGACGTGTGAGAAGTTCGTGATTTTGACTAAGCCTTGTATCCTGTATCTCCTGTATAGTTCTTTACCTCGATGTATGCTTATCGCTCTGATTTAGTAAAACGCGGCCGGTAAATGTTTACTGAACCCCAACCCAAATCCTGTACAATACCAATATCCAATATTTAACACCAGTAAATCACAGATTATGCAATTTAACTGGCAACCTGAGCCGGAATCCTTAAAGCCGACGCCTGAATCTGGTTTAATCCAGCCACTGGCTGTACCGTTCCCAATACTTTTGCCGTTTTCCAAAATCCGTGCAATTCTAACCCCGTTAGAATCACACCCTGTTAAACCGTGTACTCTAACCCCGTTAGAGTTACATCAAATTTCCGACCAATCTAACCCCGTTAGATTTGGCCCAGCCGTTGTAGAATAATAAATCTAACCCCGTTAGATTTATTAGACTACTTTTCCCAGGTTCTCCGGTAATTCCCAAGTTTCTCCTTTAACACATGACACCAGTATCCAATACTGGGTAATTTCCGCGCCTTGCACAATGCCGACTAAACCAATACTCCGTAGTTTCCTTCACATCCTTGTGCCACCGTGACTATAACTAACCTAATCTAATTCAATCTTACTTACCGCGATCCGTTCAAGTCCAACAAAGTAGGTCAAATAAAACTATATATGCGCACCAAATATCTGAGACCAAAAATTAACAACCGTTTCCACCAGCTAAGAATGCAATACTGATTCCGGTCCTGGCTACCCTTTTCGGCATCTCGACCTCATTTGCATTTCGCCGACACCCACAATTGGGTGTCCGCTATGCGGTTGAGGTCCAGAGCCACACACCCTGTACAACACTCCACCTACAACAACAACAACAATAACCGGTACAACACCCAATAAACGAGCACCATTTTGGTGCTGACATAGCCTAGCTATGTCCTTTCAGCAAATACGGCCAAAACAATATAAAATATTATTCAATGGCCACGCAGGGCCCAGGTAAGTTTGACACTGCGGACACAGCCGCCATAGCATGCATTTTATAATTTCTACACCTTGTAGCAACGCCTAAGCCTAACTTAAGTTCTACGAGAGGCTAGGTGGAGCCAGGGACTCCCTTAAGGTGTGGTTTTGATATAGGGTTTTATTTTAGATTTTAGTTTTTAGTTTGAAAAAGGTTTAAGAGTGGCAGAGCCACCTACACGACGTATACCGTCTCAGCTGTAGAAGCTTGAAGCTCAAGCCCGAGCGGGTTCTAAAACCGTACAGTAATTTTGTACGCCACATAACATGAAGAAATTGTTGTAGGTAATAATATAACAACAACAATAATAATAATAATAATAATTAATAATAGTAATAATAATTAATAATAATAATTAATAATAATAATTAATAATAGTAATAATAATAATAATAAAGTTCCAACCAACCCGTCAAATAAAGACAAAAGTGCTAAAACAGCTAATCAGCAATAAAAAAATAATCGTAGTAAAAACGCCCTGAGCCACACATTGAAGTATCAGAAGTCATAGACAGAGATAAATATTATCGGTAACGCCTTGTCATGCTTGAATTTACGTTTATTCCACAATCACATGGTACGAATAAAATTCTAAACAAAATATGGATGTTGGAGTCACCCACTCCGATCCAGCACCTATGACCCACAAAATATCCAGCCGTCCTGGGATTCGGTAGACTTTTTTCCTTGGCACTGGCTTTGAGTATAGGACCCTGCCAACTACAAGAGACTTGTAAATGCCTGTAGAGATAATACATTCCTGTTCGCTAATTGCAGTTTGATCAATTGCTGAAATACATTCTATACCAGCAATTGCAACGTTAATACATTTTGAAATGAAAAATCATAAAAACACTCCAAAATAGCCAAAACAAGCCACATAATATTATTATTTTGTCATTTCAGAAAAGCAAAGTTTGAAAGCAAAAAAAATACAGCGGAATTTTTGTACATTTGAAGTTGATTTTGTGTAAGAAACGTAGTATTTTAAACTTTTAATTGCTCCAGATGTGTGTTTTATATTTAAATTCAGGGTTGAAATTGAAAACTATACTCGACCAAAGGTGAACATTCAGACATCATAAATGCTTTGTATTTTAAGTTTGTGTTTGAAATGCAATTATTTTTCACATTTCACAAAAAACATTTTAATATCTTTGCTGGCGTTTGTCATCTCCAAATTATACAAATTGTCCGCAGTAAAAACGAAATTGTAAAATTTTAACCGTTTATCCAAAAGATTGCATTGTTTTTAAGCTATCTAGTGTCAAAAATCGAAGCATATTTCGGCCAATGTCAAAAAAACAAGGCCGGAACAGTATCACAAGCATTTTCTTAATCGTAAGCCGAAGCCTAAGCGTAACATTGAACTTATGCCTAAGCCTAAGTAAAAAATTAGTCTAAAGCTTAAGCTTACTCCATTTCAGCTTCGCAGAAATACGTTCCGACCTCTGATCCTTACTAGTGATGGGCATCAGATATTTTTTATATCCGGATATCTGGCAATTCTTATCCGGATATCCGAAATTAAATTTTCTATTTCGGATATGCGAAACTCGATTTTGTGTTTTTTGAGTTTCGGCTCCGGCTACTTTGGTGGTGAAACCATGCAAATTATTCCAAAAATTTTTTAGACAAAAACATTTCGGATATTTGGATATGCGGATACACGTTTCATTTCGGATACATATCGGGATATTTTTCATATCCGGATATCCGGTGCCTATTCATAATCTTTACACGGGTCCATATCTCAACCGCATTTTGTAATTCAAACAACATGTTAGAAAACGCGTTTTTGTAAAGTAGAGCGCTTTAACATTTGTCAAAAACCAGTTTTTGAAGAGTAAATATGAACCCTTTATTCAAAAACGTGGGCCCATGTAAAGATCAGGGGCGGAACGTTTTTCTGCCGGACTAGAAATGAATAAGCTTAAGCTTTAGACTATTTGTTTTGCTTGGCTGTGGCTTAGGCTTATGCTTAGGCTTAGGAATATGCTTATAATACTGTTCCGCCCGTGTTCTTTATATTGGCAAAAACGTGAAAGGCGCTTTGTTTTTTGACCCGACGTAAATACGGGCACCAAATGTGTGTAGCAACTATCACCAGTTGGAGATATATTTTGTAACTTTCGAACCAGTGAATACTGGAGGTATGTCTTGTAACTATCGAACCAGTGAATGCCGAGACGCAAAATTCATCATGTTTTTCGCATATAATTTGATCTGCTCCTGTACCAATTTTAAGCTCAACAACTGCAATAAATGCGTTTGAAAATCGATTACTATACTGATGATAGTTACTGCGCGCATTTGAGAATATGGGCCAAGGCTACAATTTTAGTGCCAAAGTGGAATTCTTCGAATACTAAACGGATGTATTTTATGGTTTTTAAATTTACTCAAATTAAGAAAGTAGTAAATAATTGAATAAAATTAGCCGATTTTTAAAGTAGTTTTAGGCATTTGCCGATAAATGTTTGTTAATTCTGTCGCGTTACGATGCTTCAAAGGTAAACAAACTGATCTTTTGTCCAAGGGCGTATACACGGAAATAGACGGAATATATTTTCGCGAAATTTCGACCGACTTATAAAAAAGATACTTTTACAGGCTGTAGAATAACCAGCCTACAGAAGTTGAAACAATTTTCTTATTCGCTACGCTCGTTGGCGAAAATACTTTTAGACATTGTTTTATTCTCGAAATGTAATCGCAACAAAATTTCCTGACGGAACGTGGCCACCCCCTTTGAACAAACAACAACAAACTCACAAGTCTAGGCATAAAAGAATTATCTTCTCAAAAAATTGGCCAATCATTGAACGACACCAGATCTCGTAAAGGGTCAATGTTACTTTAAGGGGCGTAACAGTAGATGAAGCGTATTCCCAAGCCTAAGCCTAAACCTAAGCGTTGCAAAACAGTGTTCCTAAGCCTAATCCTAAGCGAAAAATGTAATCTAGAATCTAAAACTACTCTTTTATGGACCCACCAGAAACCTGGACGCGCCCCTTAAAGTAACATGGGCCTCGTCAAGTAACCAACAAACCTCAGTTGAACCTCTGCGATGGATTTCGATGTCTCTTCGGAGGGTTCGACGCGGAGGATGTTATTAATTTTTCAGCATGTCTCATTGCTGCAATTGTTCTATTTATTATTTGCATTGCAATGCTACTCAATCTGTCTGATTACGTCCAAATCCATAATCCGGGATCATTCATACGACGGGGTAACATTGATCAACGTGTTTTACAACGTTTTGTGCTTACCAAGTCACGAGTATTTCCGCAAGGTAACTCAGGGATGTGGCCAATATTTCAGATTGTGAGAGTTTATAAAACCTTCATGTGAAAGACATTTTTTGACCTCTAAGATCTGGAAGGTATTCTGCAAAGCCTGCTAATCGCGTTTTTTATCCATCCAGGATTGTGTGCACTTCGGACAGTAGGGCCGTTTACAAAGAACATGTTATTCACACGTGCAAGTTTTTTTCGCAGCTGGTGTCGGAACACTTTTAATAACTCAGAAGTTCACCGAGTTAAAGTTTAATTCGTATTCTGTGACTTCTCCGTAGTTCTAAATCGTGGCCCATGTAAAGGCGTACGGATGAGTCTATTCCTAATCCTAAGCCTAAGCCTAAGCAAAAAATAATTAGTCTAAACTTCAAACTGACTCTATTATAGCCCCTCCGGAAAACGATCCAGCCCTATACATGGGCCCAACAAATCGTCAAAAATATTATGGATAAAATTGCTTTAAAAAATATTTTTTTTCAGGAGACGATATTCCAAAGCCACCACCGTGGCCGACACCGGCAACACCGCTCGTTGCTCAGATCTCAACTCTAGTCCAATCGTCTGGTGTTCCGTTGCTCACCGCAAACTTTTCGTTCAGTCCTGGACTTGGCAATTTAATGTTTCAGTATGCGTCAATGTATGCACTTTCAAAGCCGTCCAACGCAAATATTATCATTCCGAATAACATTTTATTGAGGTTCGGTGTAGTTTTTTTTTGGCTGTTTGTTGTGGTTCCCTCATATTTTCGCTTCAGCTTAGGAAAACGCTTACACACGTCTAAGTAAGTCTAAGTAAAACCTGAAGCAAGATTAAGCAAGCCTAAGGCATTGCTTATGTTCCTTTGGCTGAGGCTTAAGTTTAAATATGCGATATGGAGCAAAGTGTGCAAAATAAGTATTTTTGCTATTTTAAGACAGTGGAAATTTTTGGTCTGGGCCAGGGGCGTCCGCAGAAAATTATATTTGGGGACATCGAATTAGGTTTGGGGGTTTCTGCATGGGGGTCCAGTATCTTGACGTGCTGCAAGAGTTAAAGCTCTATAATGTGTTTTGCTAAATAAATATTTTCAGACGCGCATTTTGGCTTCCAGCCGCAAAACTCGCCAACAACGTTACTCTGGATAGAGTAGTGCGGTTAGCGCGCTGGCGACGAGTTTACGCTCGAGACTGTTGCCGTTACTATCTGCCTGTAGTCGATTGGCTTGCAGTGAATTTGACTACGAACAGCTCAAGTACCTCCGAGAGCCAAACAAATCACATTCTATACTCAAAATCCGGCCGGGTAATTAACAAATACGCCAAAGACGCTCTTTTACACCGCCCACGTCATGATGAAATAGCATCTGAGACAAATTTAACTGTCAACAACCCTCTGGACCCTGGACCTCCAACGGATCGTGTAATATTGTTTGGTTATTTTCAATCTTGGCGTTATTTTGACACGATTCGAAGCGACATTTTACAAGAGTTTGATTTTTTGCCTGATATTCGTCAAAGAGCTGCCAAGCTGATACAGGCAGCGGTTAAAGAAGCGAAAGTTGACTCAAACCGGGTGACACTAGTCGGAGTTCATGTACGCCATGGTATGGATATGACACATAATATGCGCAATGTTGAGGTACTTAACCAATTGTTGACTCTTGTTTACTTTCGCTCACTGAGATTTTCGATCATATTCAAGGTAAAGGCTTAGAACTGCGCTGCGCTCGCTGTGTGTCGACCCGCGGCACAGTAAACTTTGTTTATTATAGAAACTGTCACACGCCACCTGATAGATTTTGCCTATATTTTCGCTAGCAACGCATTGAGGCGCGCAGCGGCATCTGACACAGTAAAGTATAACACAACCCTTAGGCTCATGCTTTAGTCTTAGAGGTAGGCTTTAGAGTACAATTTGTCAGTCTATGTAGGAACCTCGACTTTAGATCACAAGCAGCTGCAAAAGCGGGATACAGGTGGTTTCTAACTGGCAACTTACAGCCCGTTAGGCTGACGCTCTCCAATTAGGCCAGGTTGCCCGCACCCGCCTCGCTAACTACTTTTATTGTCGACTGTATATGTAGGCCGTGTGTTGCCGGTAAGCATACAATACAGTGCAATACATCTTCGCATTTGCACTAAGCAGACTAGATACCATCTCTATATTTGCGGTTTGGTACAAAATGCAACAAATAGTAAACTGTTTTATTGTTTAGCATGGTCACACAGCGGCACCTCCATTATACTATCTTAACGCAATGTCCGAATTCGAGCGTCGGTATCCTTCAAAACGAATTGTATATATAGTATTTAGTGATTCTGTCTATTGGGCTCGTCAAAATTTTCCCACGGTACTTAACGAAAGTTCCCATGGTGGCTCCACTGATTCTAGGCGTTCTCACGCTGTCGATACAGAGTCTAGCGCGAAGCGTCTGATTGTACACGCAAATTCAGGGTATCGAGAAGTTGATCTGTGTGCTTTAGCGTCGCTGAACCATTTAATTATTAGTCAGGGGACTTATAGCTGGTGGGCAGGGTACCTGAGCGGCGGGGATGTGATTTACTACAATGGCTGGCCTCGACGTGGAAGCAAAATGGATCAAATGCTTAATCGAACTGATTATTTTCATCCGTCCTGGTATGGAATGGAAGGTGTTTAGCGAAAACTATCAAAGGATTTTCGAGCGATCTGGCATGGAATCAATGGTCACTATGGTGTCGAATAGCGTGAGTCGTTGCGACTTTAAACCAATTTTGAGTAGTGAAACGCACTGAATTTGAATTGTTGTAGTCTTCGAAAATATTGGAATGGATGTTTGCTGCTCAAATAGCGGAGCCACACCGTCGTACAAATTTTATGGCTGTATTCGCTGTAAATTTTATTTTCGAAATTTTGAGTATAAGGCAGGGGGCCCATGCTACTTTAAGGAGCGTCCGGATTTCTGGTGGGTCTACAAAAGAGTATATGTTTATTCTAGATTACATTTTTTGCTTTGGCTTAGGTTTAGGCTTAGATTTAGGAACACATTTTGGCAACGCTGAAGCTTAGACTTAGGACAACGCTTAATCTACTGTTACGCCCTTTAAAGTAACATTGGCCGGGCAGGGTGTTAACGGATAGCAAAAATAACTCAAACGGATATCGATCAAAATAACGAAAACGGAAAACGGATATTCAAGTACAAAGCTTTTACAAGTGGTTTATTTTTCTGCCAACACGATTGAGGCGTGCAAAAATATTCACTTGGCTTTCTACATTTTTACAGAATAAAAACAGCGGACACACCGAAATTTAAAACATTTTGGCTGAATTTCATAATTATTATTTCAGATCGAACAATTGCAGCTTATTTGTAATGAAAAATTACGAATTATATATACGTTATTTTTAACTGTAATTTTGAGAGAATTTCCGGTTTTTTTATTATTCTGTTACATCCTGCTTTACGGAAATAAAATAGTTAACGGCATTGCTTAAAACGAGTAGATATATCCAAAACGAACATATTCTTCATACTCAAGTACACTGCCATGTAAAACAAATACCAATTAATCGGCCAACAGAAATGTCAAATAGTTAAACGGCTAAAATTGAATTACGATTGGTTAGAAACGAAAATCGAAACTCGAGTTCAACATTTCAAAACTTTTTTCAATTCTGCTACTGTCGCATATTTCTTAAGCGTAAACTAAACATAAAGCTTTCACCAGTTATAACCCCTGATTTAAAGGATCAAATCCATTATTTAGTCCCAACACATTTGAACCAGTTTTAAGCAGGCCAACTTGCGTTACCAAAGCCGTCTTCGCTTGAACTGCTACTACTCAAGCTTGCCGTCTCATAACCTTCATAGCCGACGGCTGGCGTATCAGACGCGCTGCGCCTGGAGTAAGGTATCGAAACGTGTTCTAAAAGTTCCGGTTGTGAGGAAATTTCTTGATCCGTTCCCGGGCCATCCCTGGTCCTTGGTTCTAAGGTCCCGTCCGCCTTCGTTAGCGATGTGGTATGTTGGTTGATGCTAACCGCATGTTGAAGCTCGGAGGCAATATTTGGAGACGTGGATTGTAGTAGAAGCCATTGTTGCGATGTGAATATCAGCTCGCGGTTTGTGTCGATGTAGTGTATGCAGGAAGATTGTAAAGCTAAAATATATAAGTGCACGTATTCTCAAATGTGTATAGCATTTAGAAGGGACATGTACAAACCGAGTGACACAGGGGTTATACTGATTACCTTACCAGTCTTAACTTTATGGATCCTTGAAATCAAACAATTTCTTTATATTCAGCAACGCATAACCTACTGGAGTGATATGTTGGCATTCAGTTGGTGATAGGTCATGTAACTTTGAAATGGCCACAAATTGTGAGGTCCAACATTTGGTACTGTTTATTTGCATTCAATTAATAGTCATTCTCTGGGTCGTCCCGTTTTCTTGTACCACTGCAATAAGGTAAGATCAAATTTTGGACTAGTTTTTGCTCAGTGGTAGGCTTAGGTTTAGGATTAACACTTATTTTCCCACTTAGGCTTAGAATATGCTTAATCTAGAGATAAGGTCTTAAACGTAACATTGGCCCTTTGGCCTAACGTCTCAACTATCTTACCATGCTTTCCTGTCAAATGATATGTCTACGTTCATCTGGCTCTCCTGGCTGTCCCGGCCCATGTATAGAATAGGGCCGGAACAGTAGTGTAAGCATATTCCTAAGCCTAAGCCTAAGCCTAAGTGCATAGATGAGCCTATTCCTAAGCCTAAGCCTAAGCCTAAGCCTAAGTGCATGGATGAGCCTATTCCTAAGCCTAAGCCTAAGCCTAAGCCTACACCTAAGCCTAAGCGTATGGATTAGCCTTTCCTAAGCCTAAGCCTAAGCCTAAGTGTATGGATGAGCCTATTCCTAAGCCTATTCCTAAGCCTAAGCCTAAGCCTAAGTGCATGGATGAGCCTATTCCTAAGCCTAAGCCTAAGCCTAAGCCTAAGCCTAAGCAAAAAAATTTGGCTAAAGCGTAAACAGAATCATTATAGCCCCTCCGGAAAACGATACGGTCCTGTTCTATACATGGGACGCTGTCCCAAACAATAACTGGCGTTCAAGACTACTCACTATTGGTGTTCAATGCAGACGCGTTGAGCTTTGGCTTACTTTGACTATCAAACATTTTCGCATGATGCCACCAATTAATCACATTCGATAACTTGAGGCAACGAGATATTTTGAGTTCGACTGCTTTCTTTAAACTCGAAAGATCATACTTTTGCGAAAGCGACAGGACGTTCAGAAGTAATTCTTCGTTGTCTTAAAATAGGCCCATGTAAAGATTATAGCGGCGGAACGTTGTTCCATGGATGGAAAATAGAGTATGTTTAAGCTTTAGACAATTGTTTTGCTCAGGCTTAGGCTAAGACTTAGGAAAATGCTTATACTACTGTTCCGCCGCTGGTTTATACATGGATCAAAAATTAAAACATCTTAGACGAGTTAGAAAACCACAATTTCCACCGAAAAAGAAAATTTCTGGCATCGCAACTGAAAAATATTTACAACGTAGCCTATTCTTCATGTGCTTCCACTTAAATTCAATGCTCACTCTTTAGGTTTAGCATAAGGCTTAATAGGCAAAGGCTTGGGCAACCTACGTCTGAGCTCAGTGCCGGAGCAGGCAGGGATGGAGGCTCTCCACGAATTCCAGGGTTGGAGCCACCAAACAGCGAGCGAAGCGAGCGAGAAGCCAGACGCATTTTAAAACTTAAACGGTTTTGTTTTAACCGGTTAACGTGGGGGCCCTTTTAGGTGTGGGGGTCCCCAAATGTGGGAACGGGGGGTGGATGCACCGGCCCTGCGTGAGGTTGCGACTGAAGTGTGAAAGAGCCAGAATATAAATATTTCCAAACATTTACCCAACTTCCATAATTTTTACGCTGTGCAAGTAAAACACAGCCATTACTATGCAAGACAAATGTTTCCTATTAAATTAAAAATTTCAACTTTATTGTATGATAAATAATTTGCAGCTGCAAAAACTTTTCAAAATCTTGCGCTCAAAAAAGTTTTATTGCTTGCTGCACTCGCTAGCAAAAAAACTTTTACATGAGCTTATACTCTCCTGAATTGAAATCTGGATTACAGTCCCTGACCGGTAATTAATAGAACTGCTTAGAGAAGCATATACCAGGTAATGTAATCGCAGGTGCATACATCCAGTTGAGCATTATATGAACGGCTTCGAGTGTCGAGTCAACGATTTCAATTGAACTTCCGTCTTTAGATTCTGCAAAAAAATTCGCTTTTGCGTTTACAAAAAAGCGTTTTTTATGACGAAACAAGGCATTTTGACAAAAGTTAACAAACGTTCATTGATAGCGTTTCGATACGCAAGCGTTTCATTGTATTTTAGAGTTTCGCCCACTTACAAAAACCGTTTTGAAAGATGCTGTTTGAAACGTGAAAAAAGATTAAAGATTACTAACTAAGCCCAAATTATCACTTGAAACCATTTTGGTCGGCGTAAATAATAACGAGAGGTAAATGTTCACTTTTAGACAAGAGTGTGTAACTGTCACATTTAGTGTCATACCAAAATGTACCACCGCGCGTTGCGTTTTTTCCTGTACCCTTTTTATTTATGGGGGGATGGCCCGAAGTCGCATGATACACCTGGAATTTTATCAATATAAATGTAACGCTTTTTGGCCATTAGCATAAGATGTACTTCCTTCGTCTTCACAATTTCCAACCCACCGCCCTTAACGTTGTCTCCCATGAATATTTTCAATTTCGTATAAGATGTAATTTCAAGGTGAGATTCGAACCCCAGTCTCACTGGAAAGAGGCGTTTACGATGACCACTGAGCTACAGGAGCTGGACGCTCGAGCCCGAGTAGGCTCTCACGTCTTGTGGAGATTTTGCACTGCGCATATATGTTATAAATGTTAAACACTGTTCACAGTGTCTGCATTGCTCGTACATTATTGTATTTAGTTTCTGATAGTATACTCTATGAGTGAAAGGGTTAAACAGGAGAGAGTCGGCCAAAAACGCAATATGCACTTGATGCATTCTTTGGTACACAGAATGTGCCCAGTTGTACACTTTTGTGTAAATAATCATCCACTCTTGGTTACAGTCAGAGCACGGTTTTCCCTGCCTCTGAGATATCTAAGCACGTCGAAACGATGCGCCAATCGTGCAATATCCACCTGTTCAAAGCGGGTGGAGAATTGCATTTAAGGGCGTCGCGTAAAGCACAAACTTTTAAGCTAAGCGTTGGTGATAGGCGCTGAAACCTTCAGCTTGATCAACGATCGCTATCGTATGAAAGATACCAACTACAACTACCACAGAATATAGGGCCCATGTAACTTTAAGGGGCGTCCAGGTTTCTGAGTAGGTTTAGATTCTAAATTATATTTCTTTGTTTAGGCTTAGGCTTAGGCTTAGGCTTAGGAACACATTTTTGCAACGCTTAGGCTTAGGCTTAGGCTTAGGAATACGCTGAATCTACTGTTTCGCACCTAAAAGTAACATTGGCCGAATACAGGATAAATTACCCGTCATAAATAGGCATTGATTGCATATTTAATGCCATGAAATAAGGCACCACTTTTAATTCGCAGAATTTCTGTTTTACCTCAGCTTAAGTTCAGGTTTAGGAAAAAATTCGCCGAAGGCACAACACAAGCCTAAACGCCATGAAATAGGGCACCGCTTTTCATTCTCACGATTACTGTTTTGCCTCAGCTTAAGTTCAGGTTTAGGAAAAAATTCGTCGAAGGCCCAACACAAGCCTAAACGTTTGACTTAGAAGTTTATTCTTAAGTCTAGGCCTAAGCCTAAACACTTGTTTGCATATTCCATACAATAAAATTAAACTGTTTACCACGCAATCCTGAGCTGAACATAGTACTGAACACGCTGCTTCGGCTTGAGAGTATAACTTTGTGTACCGGAATACGAGTTGTGTTTCCGGTTTCAGTGACGGTAATATAACAATCGGCTAACATTCCGGATCGGAACAATGCTAAATCATTGTCAGATCCGGCTCCGGTATACGAAAATTCGTTAGGCGAAATTTGTGACGCGCTTGATGTTACAGTGCGATGGGGTTCCAAGGTGTTTGAAGGCTCAACGGAAGCAATTGGCAGCGTTGGTGGACCAAATGGATTCAAACGACGTGCGCTGAAGTGGCAATTTTGGCACATAGTAATAAAACCAGTCTGTAAAGTTTATATATTCGGGCAAAAGCAAAACTTTTCAATTCAAATAATAAAAGGGGGCATTTTTTGTAAATTCACGGGTGAATAAAGCCGTCACAGCAATTTATACAAAAGCTTCGCCGGGCCCGTAACCAACTGGAGTCATGGACCGCTCATAACTCCCCTAGAAATAATTTGGCCTCCGTATAAATGTTTCAACCTTGCTTGTAAGTCAACGAAAACCCTGTATGCCCCACCTGAAAATTTTTTGACGCCCGTAGCAAGTTGAGCTGGCTACTGGCGTGCGCCTTGCCGTGCCATGAACGCAATCTAGGTTTTGCTACTTTCACCTAAGCATAGTATCGCACACTATAGCACGCAGTTTGTGCATTGCGGTACCTGTCTACTTTTCCACAAATCCGATCATTTTTAGTCAAACGCTGATTTTCGTGGGAATCCGAAAAGACTCAAAATTTCCCACCATAGTGTTTATATGACTACACCTTCGCAGCTTTAGGTTTAGGCTCACGCTTCAGTTGAGGACCGTATTCTCAAATGAGTATAGCACCTATCACCGGTTGGCAATAAACTTTTGTAACTTTCGAACCGGTTAATGATGATGCTCAAGATTCAGCAAGTGTGTCGCGTGTGGTTTTCTCTGCTGCTGTACCAATTTTGAGTTCAACAACTGCAATAGTTTGTGAGTTTGAAAGTATCTTACTAACTGACGATAGTTGCTATACACATTTGAGAATTGGGCCAAGACCTTTAGGCTTCTTTTCAGGCTTAGATTTAGACTCATGGTCGTTATGTGTGTGGGGAAACTTTATATGGGTAAGTAATCAAGTACCTACTGTAATGACCCGAATAAGAGGGGGTAATAAGGAGGGGGGTCCCCATTTTGGGTCCGAATCAATAGGAGTCCGTATCCCTAATAAGAGTTCGTAAGCGGATAGAGTCCCCAAACCCTAATTAGAGTCCATAAATGTCAATTAACCCTAATTATAGCACATAAATGACTCCAGGACCAAATAATTTGAGTTCGAAACTTTAAAGCCTACGTAAATTATGAAAGTACATTCCTAATATAACCTTTTATTATCGCTCAAACTATTGATACGAGACAAATATACGTTTAATTCAACGAATAGTTGCAGTACCGGATATATCAGTAACGAAGGACGGCGGAGCGTGGGTTAAAAATAAATAACAGTCCGTAACAGAATAACAAGGTAGGGTACCCTATGAAGAGGCCAAATAAATATCAGCCCCCCTCTTATTCGGGTCAATACAGTACCTAGATGGCAGCCTGCGTGGGGTCAATCGCTGCCTATAAATATATTAAGGTAAAGCTTAACATTTTGAGATAGAACCATTTCGATGCCGAACAACGAACCCGACCATAAGCTCGTATAGCGGAACAGGTATACCTATCTCACAAAATCTCCAACACGCAGCAACCTATGCTCAAGTCCATGAGTAAATGCAGCAACTGGCGTACAAAATCAGCCAACTGTTAACTGTCAGTCTAGGTTCGAACCGGGACATAGACCTGATTAATTAAGCTGTTGGAAAAGCAGGCATACCGAGCGAGGATCGAACTTCAAGCCTGCGGATTCCGAGGGATGCGCTCTAGCATTGCGCCACGTAGCCCGCGTGTCCAACTGCGTCTTTCGTATAATATATGTGTCGACCGTATACTGCCGGCAAGCATACTATACAATGTGCGTTGAATATATTGCATATGCACCAGGACAAGTATATCTCACATGCTTAACGCTATCGTCACTTACGCACGTCGGAACTGGGAATCATCCGAACGCGTTGAAAATCGATCATAACTGTTCAAATCGTAATACCACAGTTTCGCAAACAACTTCAAAGATCCGTCAGATTGCAGTAATTGCAAAAATTGCTGAATTTCACGTTGTGCAATCGCATCGTAGTAGAGACAAATAAATCTTTCGTAGCTTTCCGACTAAAAAATAACGATGCAGTCATGATTGGCTTCGAGATTTTGTTAATAAAAATGACCAGAAAATAAACCCTTAACCAACTGCTTTAGTTCCGCAGTATAAGCGTGATTCTAACACTAAAGTTTAAAGGCGTAGCAAACTTCATGGTGATGCTTGAAATTGGTTAAAACACTGATGTATATGTAGTGCCTTCATATACAAAAGCGGTAAAAACATTGAAAAACCAAGATACATGTTTATAATATTGAGGGTCTTAATAATAAGACTTTAAGACAGGAAATGGTTTACATTTACGTACGGCCGCAACTTTGTGGTTAGTGCTCCAATTAGGATAGACGAATTATTTCATAAGGAAAAAATTAGAACCGCCTATTCAAATAAGAAAAGTTTGTTTTCGTTAGAAAAAACACAAATCAGCTCAGGCGGACCAATGCTCGTAACCAGCTCACCTTGCTAGGGGCGAGCGCTAAAAATGTTTCAGGAGTGACATTCAAGGGATTTTAGTGACTTGCAAGCAAGGTGTAAAATTTTGTAGGGGGGCTAAAATTTTTGCAGGGGGCCGGAGCCCCACGCCTGGCCCCTTTGGTTACTGGCCCGGCGGCGGACCGCGTTTTAGGCCCTACTTTTCGATGATTAGAAACGTAAAATTCACGGCTTCGTGACTGATTGCCATCTTTGTCCAGTACACAAATGGTACCCCAAATCGAACGATTGTGATCACGGTCGTGTTGATGTGGTGGAATGATGTGGACATGAAATTCGATTCTATGACTTTCGACTTCTCGACTGAAATACGGGTCAAACTAAACAGTTATGCTCTGAGGTGTGCTGAGCACCTATTACCGGTTGATGAACAGCTCTTGTGACATTCGAACTGGAGACTTTTAAACGCAAGTTAGAGGTTCAGGTTTAGGCTTAAGTTTAGGCTAAAGAGCCATATTCTTAGCTGTGCATAAGCGCATGCTAGCTGATAAATGGGGCTTGTAACCTTCGAACTGAAGAGTCTCAAACGTAAGCCTTGGGTTCAGGATTTTGCTTAAGCTTAGAATAAAGAGGTATATTCTTCGCTGTGGAGAGCACATAGCAGATGATAACAGGGCTGGTAACTTTCAAACTAGAGACTAATTGAACGTAAACCTTAAGCTCATGCTTTAGGCTTCGGTTTCGGAAAAGACTCCTACCGAAGCCTTAAGCCTAAACCTGTGCCTACGCCATTGCCTGAGCCTAAGCCTAACGACAAGCCTACGCGTTAATTATGCGTTAATTTCAGATCTGGTGAAAGTGTACAGGAACCTTTTCTTTCGTGTGCCTAAATTTTCAAATCCACAGGATGCGCAGTTCGCTTGTATGAAAATCTATTGCTAATTGAGGATAAGACAGGTGCTAAACGCAGTTGAGAATATGGCTCCAGGTGCATGTGCTTTGTTACTTTTATAATGATAAATCACAAATTTATCGAACGGATACGGAACAAAATCGGCAAACCTCTCGACGTTTGCTCACATTTCGACTCAGTCTATAGAGCTTGGATTCAAGCTCAAATTGAGATTTGGATTCAAATTTAGATTTACGATCTTGCTTAGGTGAGATTTAGGCGTTGGTGATATACCACTGGGTCCATGGATTATAACTAAGTGGGAATATTTCTGGGGTAACCCGATGGACGTTGAATTTAAGCATGTCGGTCCGAAAACAGCCAGCTTATTTGCTGATTTATAGCCATCATACTTCACTGTAAATTTTAGTGAGTTGATTTCAATTCAGAGTGACTTGAGTCACTCAGTCTAAGTTAGGACTATCAGAACTCAAAATTTTGAGTTGATTCAATTCACTCTGAGTTAATTAACAAACTCACCCAGAGTCAACTCAACTCACCCAGAGTCAACTCAACACAGAGTGTGAATCAACTCGACTCAGAGTGAATTAAAGTTTTCTGCTATTAACTCAGAAATAACCAACTCGCTAGTTGAATTGATTAATCAACTCATTGGAATTTACATCGATACAGTGTACGTTGAAAGTCTTTTGTTCAAACTGTTTTTACATGAAATTGAAATATCCATGACAAGCTTATATTTACTTGTACACTCTAAGGCAAAAGTTGTACAAACTTTGATCGTTGGTATGCCGAAATGTCACACTGTCGAGTGTTTGTCGCGAGTCGAAATGGTGTTGAAAATTGTTAATGGTCCACAAGTGCGTAATCGTATAAGGAGCGTTCGGATAGCTTGAATGCTGTTCGAATGACGTCATCGAGCCAAAAAATTTATAAATTGAACCAAAATATATAAAGCTAAAATTTGGCGAAAATTTTTAATTGTAATAATTGAAAATTTTTTAGTAGAAATAGACTTTTTGGACAAAGTTGAACGTTGTATTAAGGGTGGCGACCGCCGGACGGTGTCGGTTTGTAAAAAAATTTCAAAAACCTATAGTCTTAGCTTACATATCACGGTTTGAATTTTTCGGCCAATTAAAATGCGGCTCCGACCGTTTGTGATACCAAATGTGTTGTTTCGGAATTGTAAGGTCATGACCCATATTCTCGAACGTGAATAGCCCCTATCACCAGTTGGTGATAAGTCTTGTAGCTTTCGAACCAATGAGAACCGTGATTTTTGATACTCAGCCTGTTCCTCGTATTTTATGTTAATCTACTTTTGGAGCAATTTTGCAATTCGCGGTTGCAACAGTTTGTCAGTTTGAAAACCTATCGCTAACTATTGATAAATACTATGCGTATTTGAGATTATGGAATCATATTCTCAAATGTGTATAGCACCTGTCACCAGTTGTGTTGCGATAGATGTTGAAGCTGTCGAAATGACTGAACGAAAAGGTTTGATATTCAGTACAATTTATCAGTTTGAGTTTTCCTATTTCTGTTCAAAAACTGAAATGATCAACCGCAAAACTGGTCAGTTTGAAAACCTATCACTAACTGGTAATAGTTACTATTCATATCTGAGAAAATGGGCAAATACAGTAGCGCTTCAGTTTGAAATCGTTAAAATAACAATTGCTCAAAGTAATAAATAATAACCAAAAATTGTTAGGCTTTGAATTAGGGGCCAATGTGAAGAACAGGGGCGGAACAACATAATAAGCATATTCCTAAGCCTAAGCCTATGCCTAAGCCTAAATCTAAGTGGAAGAATGAGCGTATTCCTAAACCTAAGCATAAGCCTAAGTCTAAGCCTAAACCTAAGTGGAAGAATGATCGTATTTCAAAACCTAAGCATAAGCCTAAGCCTAAGCCTACGCCGAACAAAAAAATTTGTCTAACGCTTAAGCTTACTCTATTCTAGTCCGACAGAAAAACGTTCCGCCCCCGCTCTTTACATGGGCCGAATTAGGTTTGTCAGTTTTGGCAGCTGAACTGACAACAATGATTTTATATCTAGTTTGACCTTATACATAAACCATTTCAAACAACGTGTTGACCATTATTTGACCAACAATTTATAAATAAAAGAATATTTTTATAAATTACAAATTAATATATATTCTGTTAGAAGAATGTACAACTTTTATATTAAATTTCAAAATATCTTCCTTGGGCATTTGTGGTCGCACCGGAGTCATTTCGGGCTATAAAATTTTAAACCAATATACAGAGCAGAGCCGTAACAGTATTATAAGCATATTTCTAAGCCTAAGAATAAATAAAAAAACATTGTTTTAGGCGATTAGGAAATCTATTTTCTTTACAAGTTTAGAAACACAGGATTTGGTCCTATATATGTAGGGTGTCGGTATATGTGCACGTAAGTGTATGTTAAAGTAAATGTTGCCATGCATGTGCACATATACCGGTATAAGAAGTTGTTGCAACGACCGCGTAGTGTAGTGGTAGCATGCTTGGCTCGAGCGCAAGAGGGCCGAGGTTCGATTCCCGGCGTGGTCATTAACTATGGGCAAAACTTTAAACAGGGGTCGTGCAGACCGTTAGTACCAACATAGGGGACTTTTGTGGTGGTAAAGCAAGCATAGTACCCAGTATTTGTTGTTAGTTTCGAACCAGTGACGGCGGATCTTGGAAGATGACGATGTATACTATACCATCAGACGTACTGTGCTGAAAACTTTCCAATGCACATAGTCGCCTTGAAAGACAAAATATGTTTACCGGCAAAATAGCCGAAAATGATTAAAGCGTTGCGGGTCCGTAGCCATGCGAGGGCCGGGGGGGCTCAGCCCCATGGAAAAATTTTGCCCCCCCAAGACGATTTTAAACCTTGCTTGTAAGTCATTGAAAACCTTGAAATGCCCCTCCTGAATAATTTTTAGCCTCCTCTAGCTAGGTGAGATGGCTGCGGGCCCTGAAGCGTTGACGAACCAATTTCATCAATTCTTGTGCGTTGCGGCGGAATGGTGAACTTTGACGCACGGAAATATTTACTAAACACGGAGTTGGTTTCCGTAATCGTTACTTAATAAGTATTTACTTAAGTTATGCTTTAAGTAATTACTTACGAAGAAATACCAGTTTGGCGAAAGTTCCACAAGAAAGTACGTATCAATTATGATTTACATCAAAGCGATACACTGCAAAAAAATGGTGAGTCAAATTGACTCTTTTCGAAATAGGCTTTTCCGGACGACACAAACCGAGTCAAAATTCGTCTGCGCCACAGTCAAATTCGACTCACACTGAGTCGGTTTGGCAATGTACCTTGCGTCTGTACTCATAATGAGACGGAAAATAGTATTCTAAATCATAAGTGCGAACCCTGTCAAATGCAATCATCGGCTTAAGTTTTTACTTAAGTACGCTTTTACAAACGTCAAATTATTTAAGTAATTGTTTATCACGTACTTAAATATAGTTATACATAAGTAAGGTTTCGCAAACTCAGACGCGATGCAAAGACAGTAAAGTTTAAACACCCATAAGGTATCCATCCCTGCCGGAAAATCCTGGATCCGGCCACTCTTTTGAAATTTTTTATTTATCCCAAATTTATTGTAGGCCTTTCGCCATTATATTATACTGTAGTTACCAGAATTAAGAAGACGGTAATAAGAGTCGGCCGACATTTTGAGTTCCAACCTTGCACTATTGATCAAGCTTTTGATACAAAACAAATATAACGTTTAATTCCACGAATAGTTGCAACACCGGATATATATCAGTAACGAAGGGCGGCGGAAGGCGCGTTAAAAATAATTAACAGTCTGTAACGCGAATAACAGGGGTGCGATCTAGAGACGCCAAATAAATATCAGTCCCTTTTATTTAGGTCACTACAGTACCGCAACAAAGTTTTAATAGCTAGAAAAAGCTGTTGTTTTTTATTCATCAGTGGTCTTTGACGCAGGTTTCGTCCAGAAACTTACAAAATTAGCTGCAATTTTGAGTCACTCATAATTTTAAGCGAAAAAACAAATATCCGTTTGCTGAATTCCATTTATTTTAATGTAAGGAATGCAAAGAATGTTTTAAATCTTTTTGTTTTGGAACTTTTACAGCAAACAAATTGATTTAAAATAGAAATTACTACTGTTTCGCTGTTTATTTACTGCCAGCCTAGTTTGCTGACTACATCTGTTGGCCAATGTATAGAACAGGGTCGTTGACAGTAGTATAAGCATGGTAGAGGTTTGTTAAGTTTTTTTGGGGTTTCTTTGATTTTTTTTTTTTTGTGGTTGTGGTGGGTTTTTTTTTGGTTGTCTGGTTTTTTTTTTCCCCCCCTTTTTTTTTTCTTCCCCTGTCTTTTTTTTTTTTTTTTTTTTAATATTTTTGATATCTGGTTGAGCGTATTTTTGGGTGTGGACCTTACAAGAGCTACAATTCAGCTGAAAGCTTTAGGCTTAGGTAAAGATTTAGGCAAAAATTTAGGTTTAGACTAAAGTTTCGGTGAGTTTTTGTCCAAATTCTAAACTTGCCTAAAGCTTGCGCGAGTGAAACGTAAAAGATTAGAATTTTTTAGTTTTTGGCGTTTACACAATTTTACAACATAACCTTACATTGTTCACCATTACGTGCGACATAATGGTCATAATTGCGATTTCAGCCTAATAAATACTACTCTCACAGCCTTAGCTTTGGACGTAACATTAAAAACATCCCAAGTGTTTTTTAAATCCCTAAAACCTTTACTCTCGCAGCAAAAAACGACTGTTAGAATTTTTATGCTGAATTTGCTGTATTTAGAGCTAATGTTGTTTTGTCGTTTTGGCGTCGTTTGAGTACAGTTTGAAACAAGTTTTCTTCCAACAAACTCTTATAACTTAAAAAGCATCCAAGCATCGATGCTATGAGAAATTTGACAAAAATGTTCAAATAACAAATTTAAAAATTTTGAAACGCAAAACTTTTAGAATGCGTTTCTGTAAAAATCGTTTTTTAGCTTAATTTGAGATTTTGGATACATATAGTTGCGTAAGACTTTTTTTCGGCGTTTTTACAATACCTCTGACAGTTCGAAACATCATTAATATCCATCACCATTGGCCAGATATATAAAACTTTAAATCAAATTTTGACGTATGTAAACATTGAACTCAAGTCATGTTTCTACAACTCAGCCAGTCTCTATAAGCTATTAGGTACCATGGACTTTTGGTATTGTCATACTGGACAGGTCTTAATATTTTTGCTGATTTTCCTGCCAAAGTTCCTTTTGAACTGAAAGGGACCAGGCTACCTTAATACCAAAGAGCTGAAATTGGTCTTATGAAATTTAAACCTGTTATGGCGTAAAGGAGTTAAAAGTAAATGAGCGCAAGAAACAGAAACAGCATGAAACCAAGCCAAAAAGATCAAGGGCTGAACGTTTTTCTGTATTACTGCAATAGAATAGTTTCAAGCTTTCGACCGATTTGTTTGCTGTGGCATAAACATAGGCGCTCAGGTATTACCTCTTTTTACACATTGACTTAAGGCTTAGGCTTTAGACTTAGGTTTTTGGAATATGCTTAAACAACTGTTACAGCCCTGTTGTATACATTGGCCGGCTAAAGCTTCTTTGTATAAGTATATTAATTATAGATATTGGCTGGGTTTCCAAATCCCTGTTTAAGTATAATTTAGTACTTAAGTATATACGTGCTAAGTAATTACTTAACCAATTTGACGTTTTTAGAAGCATACTTAAGTTAAAGTAAATACTTATAAGTCGCTGATGGGTCATCCACGTAATACAGTCTACGCTACTGTAAAAAATTGTCCACCCACCTGGTTTTAAGGGCGGGACAAAACGACAATGTCCTTAAGCTATAAGGACTTCACAGAAGGTGTAACTAGATAGTGGGTTTTGAAAGCAGGTCCTTCGAAGGGACTAAAGACAATGTAGACACTGTCTGGACACAGTGTCTGACAATACGAGTTCCTTCGAACAGACCCTGTATAATTGCAAAGCAAAGTTCCTTCCGACAAACTTTGTGTTATAAAATATTCTGAGTCCCTTCTGACAGACTCTGGACAAAACAGTTGTTTTTTAAATAACGTATTGACAATTAAGCATGGGTATAGACGGCAACGTGACCAAGCATAGGTCGTTTAGAGAGAGTGCGAGTTGTCAGCAGGGTCTATACAGGACATGAGTGACATTTGGACATGTAATTTGGAAACAATAAAATTACAGACTTAGGGGCTCGTACGTGGGGACAATTTTTTACAGTAGCGTAGACAGTATAACGTGGATGACCCATGACTAAATTTGAAGGCATACTAACCTTGGTTTCATTGAAATTGCAGACTGATGAAGTCTGCTTAATCAAAACGAAACTATTACTTCCTTTTTATAACAATAGCTCACATAGGCGTTTGTTTGTATTTGCTCAAAAAGTTAAGTAATTACTTAAGTCGGTGACTTAAGTAATTACTAAAGTATAACTTAAGTCAATACTTAACCAAGATTTCAGAAACCCAGCCATTGTTCTTTACATATTTGTGTTTAGTTTTGTGCTACTAAGTATATTTAAAATTTAAATAACAATGACAGCAACACCGGAACACGAATTTGTGTCAAAAAATGCAATTTTCAAAAATTTCTATCAAGACGCGCTTGAAATGAGCGAAGAAGAGCTGGAATCTGCGTTGGATTCATTTACCGTTGAAGCATCAAATGATGATGTTAATGAATTGCTGAGTACGTTTAAGGACAGCGAATTTATGGTAATTTCAGAAATATTGACGCTATAGTACACTTGGCCCATGTATAGAACAGGTCCGGAAAACTAGAAAAGTAGTATAAAGCATATTCCTAAGCTTAAGCCTAAGCCTAAACGTATGGATGAGCCTATTGCTGAGCCTAAACTTAAGCTGAAGCCTAAGTCTAAGCATATAGTCTAAAGCTTAAACTGAGTCTATTATAGACCCTCCGGAAAACGATCCGGCAGTTGTTCTATAAATGGGCCGTACACTTTCGCCCACATTTTAGGGTTGAGACTAAAAGAGTTCATACTGGAGCAGGTTGAGCGAGCACATTTCGCCACAAGGTTCAGGTTAATATAATAACTCGGATCACAGAAAAGTACAAATCGTACCAATCAAATTTTGAGCCGGACCTTTTACTAATTTCAAAGTTTAACCCCTTCTCACGTTGAGTTACCTATAGGCAATTCAGCACAGTATATATACGTTAATTAACAATTGCAACACGTATACATAGTACTATATCACCATAAAACGTGAGAGCCCCCTCGGGCTCGAGCGTCAAGCTCCTATAGCTGAGTGGTGATGGTGTACGTCTCCCACTCCAGTCACTGGAGTTCGAATCCTAGCATAAAAGTATGTCTCAGGGGAAATAGAAAATATTCATGTGAAAAAGGGTTAATGGCGAAAACACAAATTTCTAAATGTAAGGGCCGTGCGCTAACTGAAAATAGTAAATAATCTCACGAGTGAAGCGAGCGAGAAGCGAATGTCATTTTAGAACATCACCCTTAATGATAAATCTTAGCTGTTTCGACGCCTGTTGCGGGTGGAATAAACGAGGGGTGAGCCCCGTCACCAGAAACCAGGCTAATTTCCTGTGTATATTTCGAAACCGTTTCGTTCAATAGTATTTTTCAATTCATGTACAATAAAACGGTATTTTTGTTTTGCAAATATGTAACCTGGTTTTAACAGCTCGTATTTTTCGACAGACTTCATTCGAACGTTTTTCTATTAAAACCAGGCAAAATTTGTGAGATGAAACGTTGGTATGTGGTCGTAACCCAGCCATTTTAACCTGGAAACAGTCGCTCCAACCACGCGCAGATTGAAAACTCTATCAATCTTAAGAGTTTCAATTTTATTAAATATTTAACAAAACAGCTGGTTTATGTCCGGCGGGTGTCTGTTCATTTCAGTTTCTTACTGGTACTTTAGATGATAATATTCTTAAAATGTGCTTTTTTGGGGTCTGCCCACAAATTTTTTAATAGAAAATGTATCTTATTCCTCTCCTTGTATATACGTTCGCGTATCAGCGCTGGAGAAGTTATTTTGACACATGCCATGCTGATAAGTTCGAAACCAAGTTTTAATCGGAAAATATTAAGCTTATAAGTGAACCGGCCCAGGTATAACAGGACCGGAACAGTAATATGAACATATTTCTAAGCCTAAGCCGAAGCCTAAGCGTAAGAATGAGCCTATTCCTAATCCTAAGCCTAAGTCTAAGCAAGCAATATAGTTTAGTCTAAAACTTAAACAGCCCTGCAGAAAAACAATCCGGCCCTGTTCTATATATCGGGCAGTCAACCCATAGACACATGGCATGAGTATTCCAGTGTCATATTTGAGGGATGGGCTCGAAGTTAGCTTGACTATGGTCCAGAGGTATTCTATTGGCAAAATATAGTATATATATTTATAATAATAAATATCGAGGTGCAACCTGAGGTAAAATATACCGGAGCCGGAGCCTGAGGTCAACAAAACTTACCGGACCAGGAAATGGAGTCAAATCAAGACGTTAAAATAAACGGAGAATTTTCCTCAATTTGTGGTAAAAGTTATATAACAAAACACGCCTAACAGATAAATTTTGTAAAAACTGTGCCCAATTTCACTACCGAAATTGCCGGAACTTCCGGCAAAAATTTTACCGGAGGTGGAATCGGAGGTAGACTTTCTACCGAAGCCAAAGCCAGAGGCAACCGTCCGGCTGCACCCTGATCACTGCAAAAAATAGTGATTCAAATTGACTTTCTCCGAAATAGCCTTTTCCGGACTACACAAACTAAGTCAAGTTCGACTCCGCCAGAGTCAAATTCGACACACTTGAGTCGCTTAGTCGGTCGAATTTGACTCCGGCGGAGTCGAATTTGACTCAGTTTGTGTAGTGCCGAAAAGCCTATTTCGGAGAGACTCAATTTGACTCACCATTGTTTGCAGTATATATTTCAATATATATTTATGTACTCCCAAGAAAACTGTGAACTTTATAGGGGTCTCACAATATGGCGATTTTATAGTATATCGTATTCAACAGTTCCTAACAATAAAGATATGGACCAATGTAAAGAACAGGGGCGGAACAGTATTATAGCCATGCTCCTAAGCCTAAAACCTGTGCCTAAGCCTAAGCCTAAGCGTAAAACTGGGCATATTCCTAAGCCTAAGCGTAAGCCTAAGCATAAGCCAAGCAAAAAGTTAGTCTAAAGCTTAAGTTAACTCTTTTCTAGTCCCACAGAAAAGCGTTCTGCCCCTGATCTTTACATGGGCCAAGATATGAAATAATAGCGCAATCTATCCAAACTTATTCTTCTTCTACGAACATCATTCGTCGTGTATAGATGCTTTTAGCTGCGTTCGCTGCCTTATAGTTTTCACTTAGAAGAACTTGAATTTTTTAGTGAAAGAAATGGGTTTTATTACTTAAAATGTGCGTTAATTTGTTATTATAAAATTTCAAGTTTTTAACTGTAAAAAAACAATTGCAATTGAAACTGTTTGGTACAACTTTGCTCTTTTAAAACTGTCTGTCGAGTGTGACTTTCTCGTTCTCTGAACGTGTAAAGTATATTTTGAGGCAAATCCGGTACGCCTGCGTTTACTATTTTCGCAATTGACATTAGTGCCATGTAATAGCGAAGCGAATAAGAGGGGAGGACTGATATTTGTTTGGTCTGTCCAAAGGGTACCCCTGTTATTCGGTTACGGACAGTTATATATTTTAACCCACGTTCCGCCATCCTTCGTTACTGATATATATCTGGTACGGCAACTGTCCGTTGAATCAAATGTTTATTTGTCTTGTGTCAATAGCTTGAGCGAACGCAAGGTTATACTTAAGAATGTACTTTCAACACTTAAGTATGCTTTAAAGTTTCGAACTCAAAGTTATTTGGTCCTGGAGTCATTTATGCGCTACAATTAGGGTTATTTGACATTTATGGACTCTAATTAGGGTTTAGGGACTCTATCCGCTTACGGACTCTTATATTACAGACTCCTATCGATTGGGTCCCAAAATGAGGAACCTCTTCTTATTACCCCTCCTTAATCGGGTCGCAACAGTACGGACTCCTATTGATTGGGTCCCAAAATGGGGACCCCCTCTTATTATCACCTATTCGGGTCACTACAGTGTGAATATCACATATGAGCAGCCCTTACTTATCAATCGGGAATAAATAGGTGTTATAATTTTTAAAACACGAAAATAGTTTACTTTTGAAGGCCAGCATATTTTTTGAAACTAATATATACAGTACTCCTATGTGTTAAATTTTTGAAATTTTGAAATTCAGCAGTTTGCTTCGCTAATTAAAAAAATTGAACCCAGCTGCCACTGGATGATTCTGGAGTGGGCCATACGGGCAGAGGCCTTCCTAACAGAATCAAAGCCAAGACTTCATGTTAAGGTGTAGCACTAAAATGGCGTCTGGCTTCTAGTTGGCTTCGCTCGGGAATTTTATGTAAGTTGTTATATATCGCGCAATCTTTTCCTTTCTGGAAACTTCTGGATCCGCTACTACTTTTATGCCGGAGAATAGCTCATCTATATCTTGCTACCTCGGCCAATGTATAGAATAAGGCCGTAACACTAGTATAAGCATTTTCCTAAACCTAAGCCTACACTGTAAAAAATGGTGAGTCAAATTGACTCTCTCCGAAATAGGCTTTTCCGGACTACTCAAACTGAGTCAAAATTCGACTCCGTCAGAGTCCAATTAAACTCAGTGAGTCGCGCAATGAGTCAAATTTGACTCTGGCGGAGTCTAATTTGACTCAGTTTGTGTAGTCCAGAAATGCCTATTTCGGTGAGAATCAATTTGACTCATTATTTTTTGCAATGTAGCCTAAGCGTAAGAATGAACTTATACTTAAGCCTAAACCTAATCCTAAGCTAAACCTAAGCCCATCCCTAAGCAAAAAAATTTGTCTAAATCGTAAGCTTTACTCTAATGCAGTTTCGCAGAAAATTGTTTCGCCCTAATCTTTACAAGGGCCGATATTTTTTTCGCGTCATTAAGCTAATAAGTATAAACTTTACACGAATTTCAGAAACAATGAATGAAAATTGTATTATATCATGGGATGAAGCTGAACAAATGATGGCAGGTATTAAAATATATTTATCTTTTTTTAATAAAATAATTAATACTTTTTGAACATAACGCCGTTATTACACATGCGCAAGATTTAGTAACGGGAAATTGCAATTGAAAGTCGTTAAATTTGTGCTTACAAAATTTTTTCGTAGAGCTTGCAGCTGCGAATAGTAGTATATGCAAATACTCGCTGTAAATACCTGCAAGTGTAGGACTTAAGAATTTCCTATATTGGGTTCACGCAACCACCCCTTTCCCAAGACCTTTTGGTTTAACGTGTAGACTGGCGACTTAAACGAGATTCCTTAGAGATGTATATATTGTCTAAAATGTCTGATTGTACTTAGAATAAACTCTAATAAGAATTATTTACCTACAATAAAGCCTAAATTTTTAACCCGCGGCGAAAAAACAGTTATGTTTCCAGCGAAAATCCACGCTTCGCAGTCCCCAGCGAAAGGGTTTCAGTTGTCTCCATCTTGCCTGGCTCAGCACAGTTTCATTTTCAATCTGGTTAAAACTTGGTATTTGACCAGGTTTCTGGTTAACTTGGTATTTGACCAAATTTTTTCATTCAAAAGGTACTACACCGAACAGTAAAAGAAACATATATATACATACATATATATTGTTGTTCTGTTTACAAAATTAACTACAACTGTTTAAGATCAAACAACATCCGGAATCGCAAAATGTGGACTACCGCCAGTTGAACGACCCACAGAACCGGAAAATAACACAGATTTAGCGCTGTGCGTTCAGAGATTGGTCGATAATGACCCAACGTTGACAGAAATCAACATTAACAATATGAAAGTATGCAATATTATATTGGAAGCAGTTTTGTAGTTCCCCCTACAGGCATTTTATCATTGAAAGAACTAAAGTTATTGAAATAATTTTGTAACTGTTTCGACGCTTAAGTTTGAGAAACGCTTATAGTGCGGGGGCTTGGGGGGTCGGCAGCCTCTCATCCTGCTTAGTATCGTTTTAATTCGCTGGCGGTTCATCGGGGCTGCAGTCCCCCTGAAAAGCAAATTGTTGTGGCGGAGGGGTGGACGTGTCCACTGTGGGGGAACTACAAAGGTTGCCATATTTGAAATGTGTTAAATTCTAAAAAATTATTCCAGGTTAATGCCAATTCAACTTTCTGACTGCGCACTTTTTATTAAACCGCAACGACAATTTTCTGTTGACTTTAATGAAGCTAAACACACTTACTTTTATTGATGATATTTTGTTTTAGCGACTCCCGATTCCGGATATTCAGCGAGCATTGAATGCGCTCAGAAGCAACACAGAACTCAAACGATTAAGTATGGCAAACGTCAACTTATCAGACAGCGCTCTTGAGGTAATGAAAAAAATTTAGATTCTATCGTAGATGTTTTAGTCTGGTATGGTCAAAGCAGTTAATTTCTAAGGCCCATATTAATTATAGAGGCCTACCCAATTAGAAGGACCGGATGACTGGGGAAATAGGAACTGGGAAGCTCAGATTTAGACGATGGTTGGGGCTTGGGATTAGGCTTAGGTTTAGGCTTCGACTCAGGTTTAGACTGTAGTGACCCGAATAAGAGGGGGACTGATATTTATTTGGCCTCTCCATAGGGTACCCCCCTTGTTATTTGGTTACGGACTGTTATTATTTTTAACCTACGCTCCGCCACCCTTCGTTACTGATATATATCCGGTACTGCAACTATCCGTTGAATTAAACGTTTATTTGTCTTGCGCCAATAGCTTGAGCGATCATGCAAGGTTATACTTAGGAATGTAAAGATTCGAACTCAATTTTGTTTTGTCCTGGAGTCATTTATGCACTACAATTAGGAATAACTGACCTTCATGGACTCTAATTCGGATTTAGAGACTATCCGCTTTTACGGACTCTTATTCGGGATACGGACTCCTATTGATTGGGACACAAAATGGGGACCCCTCCCCCCTCTTATTACCCCACACCCTCTTATTAGGGTCGCTACAGTAGGTATAACTATTTGTATTCGCTACACACTATTAAGGTGATCAATTATTTTTGTTTTTTAATTCTACGTTCACGCTTTAGATAAAGCTATGATAGAGCCAGCTGAACCTAACCAGCTACCCTTTGCTTAACCAGCACTGGAACCTGTACTGAGTACAGGGTGATCTATGGATCAGATTTCCATTGGACATATACTGAACGAAAATTTCGGGTGGAATTTTACAGAATGCGCACACGACAGGTAAAAACAAAGAAAAAACATGGAAAATTGTTTTCGAATTTCTGAGAACACCGCATGAATTCAATCCAAAAATTGCGTCTGGCTTCAAGCTCGCTTTGCACGCATGATTGGCTTCCGAGCGAGAAGACAGCCAATTTTTTCGCATATAATATCAAACGAGGTGACGCTATAGTTTAACTCTATGCCTGACCTTGGTAATTGTTACCGGGCCACGGGCCACCCAGCCCCCTATTCGTACGCCTTTTTAAACTTGAAAGCACACACTTCAATTGTAATTTCAGCCTCTGATCGAAATGCTTCAAGTGAACAAATCGTTAAAATATTTGAATTTGGAAACCAACTATTTGTCTGGCGAGTTTATTGCACGACTGTTCGAAGCGTTAAACATCAATCAATCATTGGAAGAAGTTCACGCTGTTAATCAGGTAAAACAGTGACGGATGTAGAATTTTTATGGTTGTCAATGTATTTTGACCTTTACAGACATGTATGACAAAAGTAACCCAATAAAGAAACCCTTGCAAGCCAAACGAGCAACAAAGTCAAACGAAATTTTATTAATATCAAATCTGGTCAAATATTGATTTAGCCCAGTTGGACTCTCGCAGCGATGGATGTCATATTTACTATTTCACATGCCTATAAACCTATGCTTGAGCGCAAGCCTATAAAGCAAAAAATAATCTAAAAGCTTACGCTTTTTGTTGCAGTCCTGCGGAAAAATTGTCCGCCCCCTGATCTGTACAGAAGCGTCTGGAAGCAATAGACTGATAATGACTTACGTACCCTGCCAAAAATATTAAAAAAAATTGTTAAACTAATATACGATGTTTTCAAAATTTCATGAAGTATACATTTCTAAGCCAAGCAAAAAATTAGTCTAAAGCTTAAGCTTGCTCTATTGCAGTGCCACAAAAGAAATGTTCCGCCTTTGATCTTTACATGGGCGCAATTTGCGATCTTAAATCTACTTTTCTAGAGAATTTCATATTTTTTCACTTTTTCAGGGTGTTACATTCAGTACGACTGCAGAGATGGCAATCGGCAAAGCAATATGTGAAAACAAAGCTCTGATTAAAGTCGGGCTGACGTTCCGAAAACACGAGGTTCGCATTAAAGTCGATCAAACGTTACTGCGGAACAATGAAATCAGTAAGTTTCACTCAACTTTCGTACTAAAGTTGTGTGGGAAGGGGTTTATGGATACACCAGTGGAAAACTGAGTCATTGAAATTTAACAGAATATGCCAAGATGTATAAAAATTAATATTTTATAGAGAGAATTGTGAAGAGACACAAAATTCTTGAATGTGGACGAATCTGATCATTTTTATTTCGAATCGAACAGTTGCCAAATATTTGTATTGCAAAGCTAATATATTTATACGCAATAAACTCATACCGAGTTTTCGATATTTGCATAATGGAAACGGTCAATGTACCGAACAGGGCCGGAAAAGCAGTATAAGCACATTCTTAAGCCTAAGCCTAACACTAAGCGTAAACGTAAGAATGAGCCTATATCTAAGCCTAAGCAAAATAGTCTAAAGCTTAATGTTAATCTTTTACAGTCTCGCCGGAAAACGTCACAGTTTACAGGAAATGGATCACACAGCACACTGGAATATGCTGACAGGGAAAACTTCAACTGATCAGAACGCCTGCGCAGCTTTCTATGGTTTGTGGCCAAATACTGTAGCTTCAGAAGAGAGGCTCTTTTGAGATGAGACTGCTTAAGTGCCAGAAAATTCCAAAAAATCATCCATCATGCGATTTTCACCAGGAATTCATTTTTCAAACTGGAACCGCCTAAACAAAGTTTAACCGAGATGTCCATCTTCGGCCAAACATACTCAAATTCCGGCTTAGAATATTTTTTACCTCCGTATGCGCCCTGGTTCACATTTTTATTTCAGGACGAATAACGCGACGAGAAGAGGCTAAATTTCGTGCTCAACAACAAGTCGAATCAGCTCAATAGCAAACATACTACCCAATCATTTATTGACATGATAAAATCCAACACGAACAAAACAATGTCTTATAATATAATAGCTATGTCATTTTTATAATCAGTCATGTATTAAAAACTGTAAATTCTATGTCATTTTATATAATCAGTCATGTATTAAAAACTGTAATCTTAATTTACAAATTTAATGTGTGTACTATCTACATGACAAGGTACAACCAACGGTCTACATCCGGCTCCGGTGGACTTTCTGCCAGAAGTTGTTAACTATCCACCTCCGTCTTCACATTTGAATCTGGCTCCATTAAGTTTGATGACCTTCGACTGCGGTATTTTGCCACCTGAACTTGCAACCTGCTACACGATGATACTTTTGATCTCTTCAATCTGTATTTTGTTTCATACGTTATTCACCGTCAACTATGGCCATAAAATAACGTAATTTTCAATTTTTTCATGACAACACGAACACCGCTTATTAATACCAAACACCAAAACAAACGACCTTTTTTGCGAAACCACATATCCCATTACGCTTTGACCGCTAGCGTTCATCCCGCCATGTGAATTGAATATCATATGCCATTTTAGCCACATTTTTGTCCATTCATAAGCAAGATACAAGTGAGAACATTGATTCATTGATATATACCTTGATCAAATTTACTTTCACAATACGGTTGCGCATCAATCGCTTTTCCGTCAAAATACCGTCCATTCAGTGATTTCATAGCGTTTTCAGCTTCTGAAATGCAACACGCATGAGCTTACGGTTCTGTATTATTTACTTGCTTACAGTCAAGAACAGATTAAGTGCAAATTGCGATCGCGTTCCAAACCGAGACTATAAACGCGATTGTTGGCTTGTTGACCGCTCGCTATGTACAGCGCTCAGCTAAAATCCCACCTGGTTTGGAATTATAGTCTTGTAAAAACAGAAAGGCAAAATCACCAGGTAACACCACTTCTAACTTATGAAGTAGCAAAATTAGGTCAAAATTTACTAAAAATGCAAAAAATTTAGTGGAAAGTTTGAAATTTTTGGCACCTGATTTTTACATTGGGAATTTTCCAAAAGGCCATTTGGTCAAGTAAATGCAATATTTTGTTTTGCCAATGACTGCGCGATTCCTTGAAAAAACCTATCAAAAGTGCCAAAAATGTATCGGTTTTGGCTTTTGCAATGGCATATGCTTAGGTTTAGTTTTTTAAGCTCAGGCCCAGGATTAGACTTAGACATAAAGAAGTGTTTGCCTGAGCCTAAGCTTCAATGTGGTAAGAATACCATTTACCGGCAACGTCAGAAAACCTGACAAAAATCAATGCGTCGTCCGCTTGCTTCGGACAGTGAACGTGAACGTTGGTGACCGAACCAAACGAAGAACATTCTTCGCGAATTTCATCAACAACGGAATGATCCACTTCGTTTGGTGTCACCATATTCCTCAACACGACCAGGCGACTCTGAGGCGCTAGCGGTCTTGTAGGCTGCAACAAATGACCAATGTATATTACAAATGATTTCAACGATAGTCCATGTTAACATAGGGTCTACCTACTAATCCTAACTCTAATCCTAAATATAAACCTTGAACTAAACCCGAGCTTAAGCTTCCTAGGCGTTAATACCCTTGTCCATCTGTCGGTCAATGGGCAGACCCCGCTAAAACACGGGTTACGACGATGATAGTAATGACGTGAAATTAAAAAAATTACAATAAATACCAGTAACCTACAATGACAGACAAATGCGATCAAGCAATAAGCAACAACGACTTTAATTAATTCCATCGGTGACTAACGACTAAAACAGTGTTGGTGCAAGTGGTCTTGCGCACTGCTGTGGGCGCAATCAACAGGTCAAAAATTCTGTATTATGATACTGCAATTTTAGATATACATAAAACAAAAATTAAACCCTAGCATCAAACAAGTTCTACTCAAATTACTGTAAGAAATAAGCAATCGTATTCCATTGCGCCTCGCTGATTAGCTTATCAGCGGCTGTAACTATAACCTAAAATCGTGCTCTCTAATATGCGTAGCACTTATTGTCAGCTTGCAAATATTATGTAAAATGTGAAAGATGGCAATTGCAAAACCAAAAATTTGCATAACTTCCACTTACTTGACTTGTGAAGCTAAATTTCGGAGGCGCAAGTGATGTCCCATTAGACTGACCTAAAACACTATGTACAACGCTGGAAATCAGCTCATAAAATTCAAACTGCGATACCGTATGGTGCCGGACGGCGCTGCTCGATTACGGACGGCCACCGCACAGCAAGTATAGCGCCGCCCTTACAGTTCAGAAATTGTTTTTACACAGATTACTAGCTCACACTATCTCTTGAAATCGTTTTACTCTTTTAACGACGCACTGCCATATTTTTTATAAAAGTTTTAATTCCCACCTACATAGGCTGTATCCCACATTGTAATGCAAGCTCCAGGTCCCACCCCCACTTCGCCATGCGATCTTTCAGCCAATTACCTGAAGCAATCGGAGGTGGCTCCAAAGATAAGGGAGATCCTGATGCAACACTGGAGACAGCCATATCCGATTGTAGCTGCGCTGCTGAAGGAGAATTGCTACTTTGAGAAACAGGCATTGAACCTCCTACGATTTCTCCTGATTCTAAAAATAAACACCACAGCGAATACAGTGTTAAAATTCTGGCTTATTGTAGGAATTTCAAAAAAGTAACCTGTAAATCATCGTGGAAGTAAATTAGAAAATTGTGAACGATTACGTACACAAAATGTTAAATTGTCTGTTGCTTTGTACACTAATAAACCATATTTATAGAGGATAAACTTAAATTTCTAAATTTCGGCACATTTGTCTAAGCCTATTCCTTAGCGTAAACCTAATTCAACAAACCATTTTCGGGCGCGTCCGAAATGCTGATTTCAACTAATGTAAATAACAGCATATAAGCAAGCATTCAATTATATTCGTCGTATGCTAACGATGACAAAGTAATGTGCCGTTCACAATATAAATTTCAGCCATACCAAAAAATATTTTATCATAAGGTAGGTTCATACGTGAGAAAACAGAAATAAATAGAACTGAATCTCGCACAGAAGCGGCGCGGCTTTAATTTTTAGTTTACTACACTTTGGTTTGCATTAAACTCTTATAAAAATATTGCAAGAGCTGTAGCTCCATTCATTCAGAAATTTAGCAGTTAAACATTTAAAAACAAATGCATCAATACAAATTGGATTTAAAATTCATTATAAAACAACACAATGCCAAAACCTACTGACAAATTGCGTAAATCCTAGCGCAGCGCTCGATCCGTTCAGACCTGGTTTGAGACCTTGAGTTGGAATCTTTGCCTAAAAGTATCATTCAACAAAAAACGCTAGCAATTTTAAGAAGGATACATAGGTATTCACAAAAGTGGTTGCCAGATGGCCAATAAATTCTAGGTAACATCCAGGGTGGCACTAAAAGTTCGAATTTGGTTACACAATCGGAAAAATTGAAAGTTCCGATTCGGATTCGCCTCAACAAAAGTCAAAACCAGCAACGTTCAGAAATCCATGTATGTATTCTTTTAATTGAGTAAATTGATATAAAACTCCAAGGGTCCCATTCTGGCACTCCAAATCTGTACGATATTGTTCGTCCGTCCTAAATCTACGTATATACAGCTTTACAATAATTACACATTCCAAGTCTGTTTGATCTAATAAGTTTTGTCCTACTACGTAAGCAGTCTCAAACTTGGTACAAAATAAATTGCTTACAATTACAACACATGCCACATTGTACGCTACCAATCTATTTAACTTGAAAACAACTAGTCAGATAATCTCTGAATATAAATACAAACATAAAACATTAAAATAAGGGCTTGACTGGTAGTTTCGGTTCCGCTTTTAGAATTTTAAACCGGAAACTACTTACTTTTCCACTTGGCCCAGCAGCCATGGTTTGGCTCACAGCTTCGAGTGCTTGAATCTGGGCAGTCGCACGTGCAGCTGCTTCCGCAGCGGCCGTAGGAAGACCGCCAGGCCCAGACGCTAAGCTTGCGACACGAACTTTGGCTGCGTTGTACTGTAGCGCAGCGTTGCCTGCCATGCCTGGCCGAACAACTGACATATGCGGCGGCGTAACCGCCTGGAAAACAACAAAACAGTCATCAGTGAAAACAGGACATCGATTAGGAAACGTGTACTCACCAACATTAGCAAGTATTTTATTTTACCCCAATTGCCGTAAAATATTAGTCCATAAAGCTTATCAGAGCTGTAACTTCATATCAAAATAATACAACGTCGTCACAATAATCGCCGGAATGACAAGAGAAAAAAGTCTGCATTCAGCCCAAAAAGTTTCATAACTGCTTATGCTTTACTATGATTGCAATATAGCACTAACCGAAACTGATAAAAGAGTAAACAACTCACTCGTCCAACACGGAGTAATTGACCACCCAAATCAAACAGATTCATTGATGATACTGCATCATTCACCGCTTGCTCGCTTTCGTATTCAATATAAGCATATCCCCTAAACCACTACATACATACATAGCTAGTTACCCGCTGCGGTATACAACATGCAAATCAAGGCATTTTTTTACTCTCTTGATTAAAAATTCTGAAAAACCATTACAAAGATCCACCTATGAAAATTATCTTCTTACTCTTTTGATTAAATTCTGAAAGCTTTAAATATCCAGCCAGATATACCTTAAACACTTACCAATGACCATTTCCGTTTAGTTTTTTCGGCAACAGGCAAGCAGTAATCGGACCAAAGGCTTCAAAAACACTCCGAACATCTTGTTCTGATAAATCAGGATGAATCGATGAAACGTATATGCGATGACAAGCGGATGCTTCTGCGAGAACTTCGTTGATAATGTGTTGCGCTTGCGGCATATTGCTGGGCCTACCGACCTAAATGTTATAATATACAGGAATCAACACCATCGTAAACCAGAGCAGTAAACTGTGAACTCTGACATCAGTGAAATCAGAACATTTCAACCGTTTGTATCTTGCATTGCTTGCCCAACGCCAAGTCGTCAGCTATAATGTTTACATGCCACGAATAGACAGTGGCAGCAAAAAGACAAAAATCTTGTTCGGCAAAATATAACAAACAAGACGTAACGAGTGAAATAAATTTAAAAAACGAAACAACACAAAATTTACATACCCTTAAAGCCCGACCAGACAACTGAAATCCGTTCATTTGTTGTTCAGCAATCGATGCAGCTTCAGGCACTTCGTATTCGAGGAACGTGTATCCACGGTGTTGCTAAAATAATAACGAACAAAACGAATGCTTCGTAATTCTCAGTAAATACGTAGAATCCACTGGTCAACCGAATAGCTAAGATCGATTCTTGTACGCAACCCCGTCAGAAAATAAGGGTTCCAAAACTCAAGTACAAATTCTGCTCCAACCGTTATGTGCATTGTACTGCATATCTAAATGGGTAAATCACGTACCACTAGTTATTGATAGACTTTTGCAACAAAAAACAAACTGAGAAAGAAGGAACCAAATCAACAAACAATGAAAGAAACTAAAAAGACACAAACAAACAAACAAACAAACATAGATACAAACGAACAAAAAAGCAAAAAAAAACAACGCTGTAAATAAAAAAGAGAAGCTAGCGTAACCCAGTGGGTCTTTTCATTCATAAACGTAGCAATCACTGATGATACTATATATTTTGTCTACATTCCATTTAATAAAACCAAAGCGTAAATATACTTACACCAGTTATTACGTCACGTGACATATTGATAGATTTAATTGGACCGAACGGCGCAAACGCATTTGAAAACATTTCTTCGTCGACGTCAAAATTAATGCTTCCAATATACAAACTGAAATCACGCCAAAAACAATGAAAACAACTATACATGCGGTCTATTTTTTCTCGTTCGAGACTAAAATTTGCAAACCAACAACAACAGCCAGGAGTATTGTTTATAGAACATAATTCATTCGCTGAATCATTGCTTTCGTTCAACGATCACAATCTTGCTCTGTCTCTAGTAGCAACAATATTTTAGCAAGGTAATTAAATACAAAAAAATTTCCAATTCGAATAAACAGAAAAATTACAACAGCTACAGAACTCACGTGCACATCAAAGTCATCGCTTGTTGCCGCTGTATAGTTTGCCGAAGCATCGCAAGTTGCTGAAAACACAACATCTCAAATCAAATATTAACAGTTTTCTCCATAAATATCTTCTGTTTTAACAGACACCTGTTCTAAAACTAGGAATCAAACAAACGTCTCGCGGGTGAGTGGCGTTAGCCATTACCATATTATTTTGTTTAAACCGCTAACGTCCAAAAACTTTACCAGGTCCGAAAAAGAGAAAAAACTACTTCTGGTCCTGAGTTTTCGAATACGCCCCCTATTATCTCTTCCCTAAAACTACCGTCTTCTCTATCATACGTACCTGTTGTTGCTGCTGCACCCGTTGCTTCAACATAACATGCTCAATACTGCGTTGAATTGCAAAATCGCGAGCGCGTTCGACAAATTTTTCCGCGCGTCGAGTTAATGCTGGCATTCCTATCCCTCGCCACGCGGCTTCACCGACTGCGCCAGGGCCAACATAGACACGTCCACGTTGGTCCAAGCATGGCATGCTGTGTTAAATAAATCGAGTACAATATTCATATAAAATTTAAAACTGATTATCGATTTTTACCAGTGTTCGACCGAATTCCGGAGCGGATGTTGAAGTGCATAACAACTTAATCGCCCTAATTTTGCACTACAATATTCGCAGCGAAGAATCGTGACTTTGGTCATGAAATACGGTATAGCGTAGTTGTTATACTTTTCAGCAATAAATATCCGGCAAACAATGTGGAATACCGGAACCATAACCGGATGTCGATATTTTCCCGGAGCCAAATATCCGGTTGCATCCTAATCTATACGAAATCCGCCTCAGCGACTAACTTCAAAAAAGTGAAACCAACAGTGCATTTACGACAACTACCGTGTTTTTTTTTTGTTTTGTAGTGGCATAGTGTATTTTTATGGATATTTCCGTTACGATACCAGCAGTATTATTTAGAAAGCTATATAATTTGAACCATAAGAGTGCATTTGTAGTGTTGAAACATTTTTTACTCCATATAGGTTGGAATCAGGGTTCGATAAGATACCAAAAAATGCCGCAGCCGAGATAATCTAACATATTGCCGAAACGGATAATGTAACATCCAACTGGAGCCGGATAAGTAATTCAAATCTAATACTACATTAGTTTCAAATATCAGAACGTAGCTAGCAATTCTTGCTTAAATGGCCTAAGACATTCAAAGCGTTTAAGTGACAAACCTTAACGTCTCACGCCGATGCATTTTTAACACTTGAACAAATATGTGTATGTAACGTTGCGTTCAGTTGCAACACGTACTAGATACAGTCATAGCTAAGCGCAACCGCATCGCGAACCAAACGCGGTTTGACTAGCGATCACTTGATACGCGATCGCGATCACTCGCAACCGTAAAGATGCAAAAACCGGCGGTTGCGCACGCAGTATCACGGTTATAGACGCTATTAAAATTGCGGTTACAGACGCGATTCGAACCGTGACTGCCAGCGCAATTATAATCACGCCTACGATCGCGTCTAAACCGCGTTTGTTTAGCAGATCACTAAGAAACTAGAAGCGGCTAAAACCGGACTCGCAACGGCAGTGGACGCATTTGCGGTCTCTGCACACTAATTCTGTCCGTGACTGTATTTGTTTGGCCCATGTTTACTTTTAAGGGCGTCCAGTTTTCTTTAGGTACTATAAAACAGGGGTGGGTTGGTAGGATTAAGGCTATTCTTTGTGCTAAAACTTAGGCTTAGTTATAGACTTATTTTTATGCCGAAGTTCTGACTTAGCCTTAGGAATAATAGGGATATACTGTTACGCCACTAGAATAACACCGGTCATCTTTATCATATTTTCTAGCGGTACTGTAACCCAATGAAGATTGGGAACATACACGGGCACATGCAAACATTCACATTTTACTTGTATGACGGGAAAAACATGTAAAAGTAAATCAATCAGTTCCACGGTAGTTGTCGTAAATGCACTGTTGGTTTCACTTTTTTGAAGTTAGTCGCTGAGGCGGATTTCGTATAGATTAGGATGCAACCGGATATTTGGCTCCGGGAAAATATCGACATCCGGTTATGGTTCCGGTATTCCACATTGTTTGCCGGATATTTATTGCTGAAAAGTATAACAACTACGCTATACCGTATTTCATGACCAAAGTCACGATTCTTCGCTGCGAATATTGTAGTGCAAAATTAGGGCGATTAAGTTGTTATGCACTTCAACATCCGCTCCGGAATCGGTAACACTGGTAAAAACGATAACAGTTTTAAATTTTATATGAATATTGTACTCGTTTATTTAACACAGCATGCCATGCTTGGACCAACGTGGACGTGCTATGTTGGCCTGGCGAGCGGTGAAGCCGCGTGGCAGGGATAGGAATGCCAGCATTAACTCGACGCGGGAAAAATTTGTCGAACGCGCTCGCGATTTTGCAATTAACGCAGTATTGAGCATGTTATGTTGAAGAACGGGTGCAGCAGCAAAACAGGTACGTATGATAGAGAAGACGGTAGTTTAGGGAAGAGAAATAGGGGGCGTATTCGAAAACTCAGGACCAGAAGTAGTTTTTTCTCTTTTTCGGACCTGGTAAAGTTTTTGGACGTTAGCGGTTTAAACAAAATAATATGGTAATGGCTAACGCCACTCACCCGCGAGACGTTTGTTTGATTCCTAGTTTTAGAACAGGTGTCTGTTAAAACAGAAGATATTTATGGAGAAAACTGTTAATATTTGATTTGAGATGTTGTGTTTTCAGCAACTTGCGATGCTTCGGCAAACTATACAGCGGCAACAAGCGATGACTTTGATGTGCACGTGAGTTCTGTAGCTGTTGTAATTTTTCTGTTTATTCGAATTGGAAATTTTTTTGTATTTAATTACCTTGCTAAAATATTGTTGCTACTAGAGACAGAGCAAGATTGTGATCGTTGAACGAAAGCAATGATTCAGCGAATGAATTATGTTCTATAAACAATACTCCTGGCTGTTGTTGTTGGTTTGCAAATTTTAGTCTCGAACGAGAAAAAATAGACCGCATGTATAGTTGTTTTCATTGTTTTTGGCGTGATTTCAGTTTGTATATTGGAAGCATTAATTTTGACGTCGACGAAGAAATGTTTTCAAATGCGTTTGCGCCGTTCGGTCCAATTAAATCTATCAATATGTCACGTGACGTAATAACTGGTGTAAGTATATTTACGCTTTGGTTTTATTAAATGGAGTGTAGACAAAATATATAGTATCATCAGTGATTGCTACGTTTATGAATGAAAAGACCCACTGGCTTACGCTAGCTTCTCTTTTTTATTTACAGCGTTGTTTTTTTTTGCTTTTTCGTTCGTTTGTATCTATGTTTGTTTGTTTGTTTGTTTGTGTCTTTTTAGTTTCTTTCATTGTTTGTTGATTTGGTTCCTTCTTTCTCAGTTTGTTTTTTGTTGCAAAAGTCTATCAATAACTAGTGATACGTGATTTACCCATTTAGATATGCAGTACAATGCACATAACGGTTGGAGCAGAATTTGTACTTGAGTTTTGGAACCCTTATTTTCTGACGGGGTTGCGTACAAGAATCGATCTTAGCTATTCGGTTGACCAGTGGATTCTACGTATTTACTGAGAATTACGAAGCATTCGTTTTGTTCGTTATTATTTTAGCAACACCGTGGATACACGTTCCTCGAATACGAAGTGCCTGAAGCTGCATCGATTGCTGAACAACAAATGAACGGATTTCAGTTGTCTGGTCGGGCTTTAAGGGTATGTAAAGTTTGTGTTGTTTCGTTTTTTAAATTTATTTCACTCGTTACGTCTTGTTTGTTATATTTTGCCGAACAAGATTTTTGTCTTTTTGCTGCCACTGTCTATTCGTGGCATGTAAACATTATAGCTGACGACTTGGCGTTGGGCAAGCAATGCAAGATACAAACGGTTGAAATGTTCTGATTTCACTGATGTCAGAGTTCACAGTTTACTGCTCTGGTTTACGATGGTGTTGATTCCTGTATATTATAACATTTAGGTCGGTAGGCCCAGCAATATGCCGCAAGCGCAACACATTATCAACGAAGTTCTCGCAGAAGCATCCGCTTGTCATCGCATATACGTTTCATCGATTCATCCTGATTTATCAGAACAAGATGTTCGGAGTGTTTTTGAAGCCTTTGGTCCGATTACTGCTTGCCTGTTGCCGAAAAAACTAAACGGAAATGGTCATTGGTAAGTGTTTAAGGTATATCTGGCTGGATATTTAAAGCTTTCAGAATTTAATCAAAAGAGTAAGAAGATAATTTTCATAGGTGGATCTTTGTAATGGTTTTTCAGAATTTTTAATCAAGAGAGTAAAAAAATGCCTTGATTTGCATGTTGTATACCGAGCGGGAACTAGCTATGTATGTATGTAGTGGTTTAGGGGATATGCTTATATTGAATACGAAAGCGAGCAAGCGGTGAATGATGCAGTATCATCAATGAATCTGTTTGATTTGGGTGGTCAATTACTCCGTGTTGGACGAGGAGTTGTTTACTCTTTTATCAGTTTCGGTTAGTGCTATATTGCAATCATAGTAAAGCATAAGCAGTTATGAAACTTTTTGGGCTGAATGCAGACTTTTTTCTCTTGTCATTCCGGCGATTATTGTGACGACGTTGTATTATTTTGATATGAAGTTACAGCTCTGATAAGCTTTATGGACTAATATTTTACGGCAATTGGGGTAAAATAAAATACTTGCTAATGTTGGTGAGTACACGTTTCCTAATCGAGTCCTGTTTTCACTGATGACTGTTTTGTTGTTTTCCAGGCGGTTACGCCGCCGCATATGTCAGTTGTTCGGCCAGGCATGGCAGGCAACGCTGCGCTACAGTACAACGCAGCCAAAGTTCGTGTCGCAAGCTTAGCGTCTGGGCCTGGCGGTCTTCCTACGGCCGCTGCGGAAGCAGCTGCACGTGCGACTGCCCAGATTCAAGCACTCGAAGCTGTGAGCCAAACCATGGCTGCTGGGCCAAGTGGAAAAGTAAGTAGTTTCCGGTTTAAAATTCTAAAAGCGGAACCGAAACTACCAGTCAAGCCCTTATTTTAATGTTTTATGTTTGTATTTATATTCAGAGATTATCTGACTAGTTGTTTTCAAGTTAAATAGATTGGTAGCGTACAATGTGGCATGTGTTGTAATTGTAAGCAATTTATTTTGTACCAAGTTTGAGACTGCTTACGTAGTAGGACAAAACTTATTAGATCAAACAGACTTGGAATGTGTAATTATTGTAAAGCTGTATATACGTAGATTTAGGACGGACGAACAATATCGTACAGATTTGGAGTGCCAGAATGGGACCCTTGGAGTTTTATATCAATTTACTCAATTAAAAGAATACATACATGGATTTCTGAACGTTGCTGGTTTTGACTTTTGTTGAGGCGAATCCGAATCGGAACTTTCAATTTTTCCGATTGTGTAACCAAATTCGAACTTTTAGTGCCACCCTGGATGTTACCTAGAATTTATTGGCCATCTGGCAACCACTTTTGTGAATACCTATGTATCCTTCTTAAAATTGCTAGCGTTTTTTGTTGAATGATACTTTTAGGCAAAGATTCCAACTCAAGGTCTCAAACCAGGTCTGAACGGATCGAGCGCTGCGCTAGGATTTACGCAATTTGTCAGTAGGTTTTGGCATTGTGTTGTTTTATAATGAATTTTAAATCCAATTTGTATTGATGCATTTGTTTTTAAATGTTTAACTGCTAAATTTCTGAATGAATGGAGCTACAGCTCTTGCAATATTTTTATAAGAGTTTAATGCAAACCAAAGTGTAGTAAACTAAAAATTAAAGCCGCGCCGCTTCTGTGCGAGATTCAGTTCTATTTATTTCTGTTTTCTCACGTATGAACCTACCTTATGATAAAATATGTTTTTGGTACGGCTGAAATTTATATTGTGAACGGCACATTACTTTGTCATCGTTAGCATACGACGAATATAATTGAATGCTTGCTTATATGCTGTTATTTTCGTTAGTTGAAATCAGCATTTCGGACGCGCCCGAAAATAGTTTGTTGAATTAGGTTTACGCTAAGGAATAGGCTTAGACAAATGTGCCGAAATTTAGAAATTTAAGTTTATCCTCTATAAATATGGTTTCTTAGTGTACAAAGCAACAGACAATTTAACATTTTGTGTACGTAATCGTTCACAATTTTCTAATTTACTTCCACGATGATTTACAGGTTACTTTTTTGAAATTCCTACAATAAGCCAGAATTTTAACACTGTATTCGCTGTGGTGTTTATTTTTAGAATCAGGAGAAATCGTAGGAGGTTCAATGCCTGTTTCTCAAAGTAGCAATTCTCCTTCAGCAGCGCAGCTACAATCGGATATGGCTGTCTCCAGTGTTGCATCAGGATCTCCCTTATCTTTGGAGCCACCTCCGATTGCTTCAGGTAATTGGCTGAAAGATCGCATGGCGAAGTGGGGGTGGGACCTGGAGCTTGCATTACAATGTGGGATACAGCCTATGTAGGTGGGAATTAAAACTTTTATAAAAAATATGGCAGTGCGTCGTTAAAAGAGTAAAACGATTTCAAGAGATAGTGTGAGCTAGTAATCTGTGTAAAAACAATTTCTGAACTGTAAGGGCGGCGCTATACTTGCTGTGCGGTGGCCGTCCGTAATCGTGCAGCGCCGTCCGGCACCATACGGTATCGCAGTTTGAATTTTATGAGCTGATTTCCAGCGTTGTACATAGTGTTTTAGGTCAGTCTAATGGGACATCACTTGCGCCTCCGAAATTTAGCTTCACAAGTCAAGTAAGTGGAAGTTATGCAAATTTTTGGTTTTGCAATTGCCATCTTTCACATTTTACATAATATTTGCAAGCTGACAATAAGTGCTACGCATATTAGAGAGCACGATTTTAGGTTATAGTTACAGCCGCTGATAAGCTAATCAGCGAGGCGCAATGGAATACGATTGCTTATTTCTTACAGTAATTTGAGTAGAACTTGTTTGATGCTAGGGTTTAATTTTTGTTTTATGTATATCTAAAATTGCAGTATCATAATACAGAATTTTTGACCTGTTGATTGCGCCCACAGCAGTGCGCAAGACCACTTGCACCAACACTGTTTTAGTCGTTAGTCACCGATGGAATTAATTAAAGTCGTTGTTGCTTATTGCTTGATCGCATTTGTCTGTCATTGTAGGTTACTGGTATTTATTGTAATTTTTTTAATTTCACGGCCGTACTCTCCTCGTCGTAACCCGTGTTTTAGCGGGGTCTGCCCATTGACCGACAGATGGACAAGGGTATTAACGCCTAGGAAGCTTAAGCTCGGGTTTAGTTCAAGGTTTATATTTAGGATTAGAGTTAGGTTTAGGATTAGGATTAGTAGGTAGACCCTATGTTAACATGGACTATCGTTGAAATCATTTGTAATATACATTGGTCATTTGTTGCAGCCTACAAGACCGCTAGCGCCTCAGAGTCGCCTGGTCGTGTTGAGGAATATGGTGACACCAAACGAAGTGGATCATTCCGTTGTTGATGAAATTCGCGAAGAATGTTCTTCGTTTGGTTCGGTCACCAACGTTCACGTTCACTGTCCGAAGCAAGCGGACGACGCATTGATTTTTGTCAGGTTTTCTGACGTTGCCGGTAAATGGTATTCTTACCACATTGAAGCTTAGGCTCAGGCAAACACTTCTTTATGTCTAAGTCTAATCCTGGGCCTGAGCTTAAAAAACTAAACCTAAGCATATGCCATTGCAAAAGCCAAAACCGATACATTTTTGGCAC